>JAUPMG010000009.1:2491916-2506756 GCA_031762675.1 Pachysandra terminalis
AACCAACAAAGTTTTGGTGATTTGGGCGGCATTTGTGGTTTTTCATTTTGATTCTTTGAAATTCGGTAGACTTCAGCATTATATTCTTCTGGAATATCAAATTATGGGAGATTGACCATCTTTGATTATATTCTTCTGGAAGATCAAATCAAGGATACAAGCGCATTCATCGGAGATACAAGCGCATTTATCAAGGATACAAGCGCATTAGAAGCGCACAAATCGAGGATACAAGCGTATTCATCGAGGATACAAGCGCGTTCATCAATGATACAAGCGCATTAGAAGCACACAAATCAAGGATACAAGAGCATTCGTCGGTGATACAAGCGCGTTCATCATGGGATACAAGCGCATTCATCAAGGATACAAGCGCGCTTATCATGGGATACAAGCGTATTAATCAGGGATACAAGCGCATTCATCAAGGATACAAGCGCGTTCATCATGGGATACAAGCGCATTAGAAGCACACAAAGCAAGGATACAAGCGCATTCATCGGAGATACAAGCGTATTCATCAAGGATCCAAGCGCATTCGTCGGGGATACAAGCGAATTCATCAGGAATACAAGTGCATTTATCGGGGATACAAGTGCATTCATCATGGGATACAAGCGCATTCATAAGGGATACAAGGGAACTAATCAATGATATAAGCACATTACAAGCGAACTAATCAAGGATACAAACGCATTACAAGTGTAATAATCAAGGATACAAGTGCATTCATCGGGGATACAAGCGCATTCATCATGGGATACAAGCGCATTCATCGGGGATACAAGCGCGTTCATCGGGATACAAGCACATTCATCAAGGATACAAGCGCGTTCATCATGGGATACAAGCGCGTTTATCGAGGGTACACGCGCGTTCATCATTGGATACAAGCGCATTACAAGCTAACAAATCAAGGATACAAGCGCATTCGTCGGGGATACAAGCACATTCATCAGAGATACAAGCGCGTTCATCATGGGATACAAGCGCAGTCATCAAGGATACAAGCGCATTAGAAGCGAACAAATTAAGGATACAAGCGCATTCGTCGGGGATAAAACGTTGAAGTGTGGTCGTTGTTGCAGAGAAGAGAAGAGCGTTGCAAGGGAAAGAGCAGAGGGAAGAAGAGGGGTTAAAAATTAAAGGGTAATCTTGGAATTGTATTATGAGGGTATATCTGTCTTTGCACATTTTAAGGGTATTTCCGTCTAAACACAAAAAACATCCCTTGTTATTAAATCGTTTGCAAAAGGTATCATTACTTTTTTAATTTTTCAAAAAGGACCCCTGAATTTTAAAAATTTACATTTGGAGCTACCAAACCATAAATTTGCCAAAAAGTTATTAGTAAACACGTCCAGCCCGAGCCCAAGACCAAGCCCGTCTAGGCTTGCACTGGCCCGTTACCACCTAAACACACCAAAATACCCGAATTCGGATAAACTGTGAAGTGGTAGATTCCAAAGAGCTGAACCTTTAGCTAACTCTTCTTCTTCGCTCTAGTGTTGCCTGGTAAATGCAGAGAGCTTGTTCCTCCTCCATTCTTTTCTGTTATAAGGAAATCGCAGAGAGCTTAGGCTTCAACAACGAGCTTAAAATGCTTGTTTCTCAATGTAATCGATCTTAAGCTTTTGTTTGGTAACCCTTGTTTTCAATGATGAACACAGGCGAGACTCTGTTATCAGCTCGAGGTTTTCAATCTCAATGCTATGTCAATCTTCGAAAGTTGACGAAAATCTCAATTTCGTTTAGAAAACACTCGAAACAGTTGAATCTCAGTAGAAATATTGGAAGAAAGTGTTTTGTTTCTCGATCTCTCACGATGGCTGCGAAATCCGAGTCGAATTCTGCTTCGCAGTCCAATAACAGTAATGAAGATACTAAAGAGGATTTTGTAACTAGGGTTTTGAAAGAAAATCCTTCCCAGGTAGAACCAAGGTATCTGGTAGGGAGCAAAATATATACTTTGAAAGAGAAAGAGAATTTGAGTAAGGTTCGAAATGCTGCGATTTTTTAAACTGTGAAGCGGTTGTATGCGAAATCCAGGTCCCAGAAGCAAGTAGATGATGAAGTTAGTGAGGACAAAGGAGAATCTTCAAATCCTGTGTATCTTAAGGATCTTCTTAAGGGGTATAAGGGAAAGCTTTCGTTCCTGAACAGGTATTCGGGGTGAATTTGTCTGAAGAGGAGGAGTTTGGTCGGTATTTAGAGGAGTTAATGAAGATGAGTGTTGAAGATTTCCGGAAGGCCATGAAGAGTAATAAGATTAAGTTGTTGACTTCGAAGCAAGCTTCTGGGATTTCCTACAATTATGGCTACAAGGATTTTATTGTGGACCTGAAAGATAACCCCGACGACAAAACATTGCAGAGAACAAAATGGTGAGTGTATATTTGCTACTAATTTTGTTTCCTTTGATTTTCATTGTGTTTATTTCCATGTTCCTTTGCCTTAGATTTTGATAGTTTACATAAAATATTAGGGCAATGAGGTTAAATGAGAATCAAGCTCGAGCTATTTTGGAGGAGTACACAGGCCCAAAATATGAAATCGAGAAGCTCACGACGGTGATTAATTAGTATTTTCGTTACTTTGTCATAATTTCCACCTTGGTCATTTAGAAATTAAGAGCAGTTCATCAAGTGTGCTAGCCTGCTCTAACGTAGGTCGACGTGATAACTCTCTCTCTCTCTCTCTAAAATTTACTTTTATCTTGCCTTTGAAGTAAATAGGATAGACGAAGTTACCAGCCAGCTCAGTTGGTAAGATCTCTTAGTAGTCATACTAAAATCTTAGGTTTATGCTCCCTTCTGGCTCGAATACTTACTTCACTTCCATTTCTGTGGTCGAAAGGAGCTAATAAGACAGACTGACTGCAACAAAAGTAAAGACTGATACCCTATGATTTTTTGTCAACATACAGCAATTGCAATTGAGAGGTGTAGATGTTCAATCCTGGTCAATGATCTAGAAAGTTGGATATTTGTAGCATGCTTTTTTTGCTCTGTTGTTAAAATCTTACGATTCATTGTATGAATCTTACGATCCAATTCGATTTGATCCTAGGTCGATTCAAATCAATGAAAAAATCGATTTATATTTGAATTTTCGATTTATACATTGTGTCTTACGATTTACGATTTAATTGTACGGTTTATAGGATTCAAACGACTCGACTTTGCAGTACTTAAAAAAATGTTAGATTCATTTTTATATTGAAAAACTTATTTTTTTGTTTGATCATTTTTTTTTAAATAGAGTATAGTACTCTAAAACGATTAAATATATATAAGCAAATATAGCTTACTTATTTTAGTAACAGAAAACCCTTTTCCTTAGAGAAATCCAAAAACTTGAACCCCAAACCCTACTTCCACTAAAATTAGTATGAATATTACGATTTATGATTCAAAATTAAGATGCAATTTGTAGCCCCTAATTATTTTCAATTTGATTCACGGTTTGACAACCTTGTTTTTTTGCGAATGAGTTATAAGTTTGAGGGTATGCAATGAGGGTTTGCTCCCCAAAAATGTTTGCCTGTTGAAAGGAATAAAAATGAAGAAATTAAAGGAAAAAAGCCCCCCACACTTCAGGTTTGTCAATAAAATAGAGATGGGAAAATATCCATGTAGCTCTAATCAAATGAAATTCATATGCTGATGTCTTAGACTTGAAATTTAAAAATATATCATTTGTAGAAGTGTTTGCATTGACCTTTTTTCATGTGGATAACCTCTCTTGATAAGATTCTCACTATTGATCACTTGGAGAAGTGGAATTGCATCCTACTTAATGTGTTTGTAAGAAGGAAGGCTGCAGAATCAGTGACACATCATGTCCATTGTGTGGTGAGTTCAAGCTTCTTGTCCTTCTTCTTAAAGAAGTTTGGTTTTTCTTGGGCACGTATGGGGAGATTAAAAGAGGTGCTAGAATTTCGGGGATGGAGAAAAGGAAAGTGCTACCAAATGTTACTTTGGGTTATTATCTATCTACTTGCATTATGCTGGTCACTTTGGGTGAAAGGAATAGAAGAGTCTTTGAGGATGTAGAGCATGGAGAGGAGCTGATTCACAGGTGACCTGTGTCTATCCTATTTCGTTGGGTATCAATAATTCTTATTTTCAAGGATGTGGGTTTTTGTGATTTTATAGTTGATAGGGTGGGATGTGGAGTTATAATCAACAGTAGGGACTTGGAAGGTGTATTCTGAGATCACACTGGGACATTATACATGCTTTTTCAGGGCCCATCGGGATTGGTGATGCGGTTTGGACTTGAGATACGTGCCTTAGTTATTGGTCAGAGAGAGGCAAGATCCCTAGGATTTTCTACATCAGAGGTGGAGGGTGACTCATATATGGTGGTGTGCTGGTTATCACTTGTTTCTGCCTGCTCTTGGAGACTCTGTCACTACATTAGGCTGGCCAGATTTATGTGACATGATCTGAACACCTCATCCACTCATGTTTCTTGGTCGGCTAATGATATAGATGATAGACTGACCAGGGGTGGAGTGGCGAGAGAGGATTTATTTGTTGGGATTCCCTTTTGAGGACGTGATTTAGGGAGGGGAGTGAGGTATCACATGTACGTGGCATATCATTACTTGTCATAGTTGAGGGTCTTGTTGGGTAAAATCCGTTCTTATCCCTTTTTTTTTTCCCGGTCCATCTTTGCCTGGATGTACATATATGTTTCATTTTGCTTTATGTATACCATTTGATGTTATTCATCAAAAAACCTGTATGGGCTTAGCTTGGTTGCTGGCCTGGTGTATACCTTTAGTGTACGTAGGGGTTTGCCCTTGTTTTTGTGGCCTTTTATTAATATAAATTCACACTACCATACCGATCAAAAGGAAAATAAACCTTACTTTGATCCATGGCTTTTATCTTTCCCATGATTTATCATTAGGGGTTTTTTCTTTTATTCGACGTCCTTTAGAACCCAAGTCTTGTGCTCTGTTGCCAATTCTAGAAAATTTTTACCCAGGATTTTTATGAAATAAAAATCTCAATCATTCCATTAATTTGCATACATAAAATAATAAAGCACACCTTGTTCAGCTAAAAGAAATACACTGTAGCGAAATTACTAGAACATCACTTTCAAAAAGAAAACTCTACCAGATCAATATTTTAACTTAACCAATCGGTCAGTTATCTTGAAATCACCAAAATAACCCAGAAATTAGACTCACCAAATCTTATTCCCAGCACCCTAGGCAAGCCCCTCTTTAAGTCTAGACTAAAAATTCTAATATGTTGATGGTGAGAAAACTGCTCCTCCATGTGGTATGTTTAACTCTCTTTTGAGTTCTATCAACAATAGAACTGCACCTTGTTTGTACAATTATTATAAGGTATCTAAACCAAAATAAGAAATCTCTACACTTGGAAACTAACCCTGACATTATTTAGGAACGATCTTGCCACTAAGATTTGATAATTCTAATAAGATATCTGAATGAAAACTTGTAGGAATCTATTAGGGTGTTGCCACTTAACAAGTTAACCCTGACTGGCTGCAACTCACCCACACAAAAATCTGTACGAACCACAAGTACTATTGGAAATTATTGAATTCAAACCTATTTCCAACAGACTTTCTTGAGAGAGTTGCATTATGCAACACTGCTTGAATGGCTATAATTTGGATTCTTCTGTTAAAATTTGGAAGATTTTCTTTCTTACATGATTTTATTTCTTATAATTGCATCTTTTTGTGCAGTCATTTGTGGGAAAATTGCCTGAATACCCTCATCCAGTGGCATCTTCCATTTCTAGCAGAATGATGGTGGAACTTGGGATGGTGACTGCCATGATGGCTGCAGCTGCAGTTGTTGTTGGGGGGTTCTTAGCATCAGCAGTATTTGCTGTTACCAGTTTTCTCTTTGTGGTGGCTGTATATGTTGTCTGGCCTGTTGCCAAACCATTTCTGAAGCTTTTCCTTGGTATTGTGTTTGGTATCTTAGAGCGAGTTTGGGATAATATCGTTGATATTTTCAGTGACGGAGGGATATTCTCTAAGCTCTTTGAATTTTACACATTTGGTGGTGTCTCTGCCAGTCTTGAAATGCTAAAACCAATCAAGCTGGTTTTTTTGACTATGTTGCTTCTTGTTCGATTTACTCTTTCAAGAAGACCAAAGAACTTCAGGAAATGGGTAATATCTGAATTTTTTTTAATAATATTTTGATTGTTCTGATATGCATTGATGATTTCGATTCATCTTGTGTCAAATATTTGATTATCATGGGTTATCATTAATATTGTGTCTCTATATCATGCAGGATATATGGCAAGGCATCGAATTTGGACAATCTAAACCACAGGCTCACGTTGATGTTAGTTTTTATGCCTTACATACTGTGTTCATTCTTAATATTGTATTGATTGAGGAGACAGAATCTTTTAACCTTCTTTTCTCAATGATAAATCTCAGGGTTCAACTGGAGTAAGCTTTGGTGATGTAGCGGGAATTGAAGAAGCAGTAGAGGAACTACAAGAGGTAATGTACTTCTCCTCTGCCGGTTTCTTGTAGTTATAGCAGATTTCAAATGAAACTGTGGTGCGGCCATGCTGTCATAATTGACTTTTGCATGTTTATATCTTGATTCTTTTTCATGGTCAAACATATGTTAATGAGGCTTTGTGCCATTGAACTATTACCTGCATCTTCCTCTTTTAATGAACAAATTATGGCCCTACGTTTGTATTTTGAGATGCATTTTCTTTGCATGTTAGGCTGTAGAGAAAAAAAACTATTATGTTGGTTGTTTCTCTGCCCTTGTTATTTTGCGCAGATAAGATATTTAGAATCTTCTTGTAGAATGCTTTCCATTTTGTCCCACTTTTGGACTATGATGTAGAAGTGCATTTCCCTGATATTTTCATCAAAGGTGCAACTTGTGTATGTTGGCTTGGGCTGTTGATCGATATGAACTCAAACTAAGTGCAGGCCATCCAGCCTGCAGCCTGATATGTCGGTCGCATGTCGGCACAGACGTGGATTATTGGAATAGTCCCCCCCCCCCAAAAAAAAAAAAAAAAAATCTAGAAACATAGACGCCTATAAACACGTATACCCCTAAGGAGTTGTCTTATGGAGAGGTCAATCACAAATTACTGAGGCAAAATAAACTATATAATGCACATCTCTACCAGTGGGTCACAAAATACAATCTGCATAATGCATGCGTTTTGCACATTTCGTAAGCAATTTACACATGCTCCTGTGTATTGGATCCAATCTTTTGTATAACATGCATACCATTTGCTAACTATCTATAGGGAGAAGTGTCCTATATATCATAGTTCATTTCAGAAGATATTCTTAGTTTTCATAAACCAATATATTAGCGTTATGTTTATGATTGAAAAATCTGTGTTTTTAGACTTACTTTATACTGTGATCTCTCTTCTGTTCCACAGCTAAGCAAGCTAACTTCAAACTCATTTTCTTTTGATTAGCTGGTAAGGTACTTGAAGAATCCAGAACTGTTTGATAAAATGGGCATAAAGCCTCCACATGGGGTCCTTTTGGAGGGCCCCCCTGGATGTGGAAAGGTTAGTTATGATCTTCAATTAATCATGCAAAATGAGTCTTATGAACTACACTATGAGGTTCAACTCGTTTCCTTCTTATTTTACAGACCTTGGTGGCCAAGGCCATAGCTGGTGAAGCTGGTGTTCCATTTTATCAAATGGCTGGTTCAGAATTTGTTGGAGTCCTTGTTGGTGTTGGTTCTGCTCGTATCAGGGATTTATTTAAGAGAGCCAAGGTGATTTTGCTACCTGTTTTTCCCATTGTACTTTTGTTTCATTCACTGTCACTAAATTTGTTTGATTAGTATTAGGTCAAGTTCTATGTCCCATCACCTATTCTTGAAACAGAATTGTAGCAGACATGCATCAAATGACTGTATCCATCCACTTATCACCAGAATGCAAAAGAATGCGATTTTTGTGCGAAACATGAATGCTAGTATTGCCTTATATCTATACAATATGTTCAAGTATGTTGCTTTATTCATTTATATAGACACACACACACACACACACACACACACACACACACATATTGTATGTATATAAAATCCTTATAGATACTGGAGATTGGGTTGGGGATCAGAATTTCAGTTTTAGTGATGTGAAATCACAATATTGTTGCTGGATCCTCTCTTTTGTCATCTGACATTTTCTCTTTGTTTTTGATAAGGTGTTCTGTAGGAATGAGTTAACAAAATAGCTTCTGCAAAAGTAAATAAATACGTATATTACAGACGAAAATTGCTTAAGCCTTGCTTCTTCTTCTTCTTCTTCTTCTTCTTCTTCTTTTTTATATATTTATTTATTATTTTTTAGATTAAAGATGTAACAACATAATTTAAGTTTACTTTCATTCTGCCATATGGTTAAACATGAAATCAATTAAGTTAGCCCATCATAGCTGTAAGTACCTTTTGATCACTAGTTTGAGTCCTGTAAACGTTTAGATACTAGGCACTTGTTAATGGTCTGATCTTAATAATCTCATGATTTTCTCATGCAGGTAAACAAACCCTCGGTTATTTTTATTGATGAAATTGATGCGTTGGCCACTAGGTACGGATACTTCCATCAGATTCTAGTGACTAATGATATTTTGAAAAGTTGCTTTAGTTGCTTGCTTTCTGCATTGAAGGAATATTATTAGTCTGTATGATGTAGGAATGAGATGTGATAAAGTTGTCCAATTGATGTCATGGTGATGTCCCTTAGATCTTGCATAACTGACGTCATCATATCCATCTCCACCATTGTTGAATGCAATAAAATCATGATATGTATAAAGAAGTATTGTGTCATTTGGCCTTCATTTTGGGAATGAGTTCCAAGAGGTGGAAATCATTCCAGTTAGTGGAATGAGTTCTCGTGGAAAGCTGGTCGTTACTTGTTTGTTTAGAAAAAAGGGAGGAGGAGTTTGCCCTACACGAGAATAAGGAAAAGCCTCTTGTCACTGAATCGTCTTAACCCTGTTTCTGGATTTTAGGAATGAGTTTTCATTTTTTACTGTGGCAACCTTGTAAATGCGACAATCTTTTTTTTTGCAGTTGTAAATTTGTCAAGCTTACCCGAACTCATTTTTTTTACATGTCAACCAAACATATGCTTTAGGTTGCGACTCATTTTGCTACATGTTAACCAAACACCACAAAAACCTTCAAAATTTATTCCCAAATGAGCTTAATGTCTCGTTGGGCTGTCATTCTGGTTGGGGAGTTCATTCCACGAATCAGTTCCCTAAATTCATTATGGGAACTAATTTTGAAGGCTTCTTGGTCGTGTTTGGTTATCATGTAACAAAATGAGTTCCAACCTAACATAGATGTTTTTTTAACATGTACTAAAGTGAGTTTTGATCAATTTTTTGAATTTTTTCTTATAACTATATTTATTTTCATATAATCCCATAATCATGCATAAGCTTTGCACGCTTATATCCTTTTAAATGTGGTAATACAAACTCCAAAATAATATGTAATAAAAAGAGTGTATTTACAAGTTTGTCACCACTCACTTTTTGTATATGTTTGCCACTGCAAAAACTCAAAACTCATTCCTAAAATCTGAAATCAGGGTTGGAGGTAATTCTGTGATGAAGGGTATTTTCTCATTCACATTGTGGGAGAACTCATTCTCCCTTTGCTAAGCAAATGACCATTCATCTGTGAGAACTCATTCCACCGATTGGAACTCATTCCCAGTCGTGGATGCATTCCCAAGATGGCGGCCAAACGGGGCCTCAGGAACTGGTTCCTGGAATGAGTTTCTGATCCAGAATGAATGCCAGACAAGCTTTAGGGCAACACTGCAGCTGATGGCCAATCTAATTGTGGTAGTGGTTTGTCTATATTTTTTGTTGTTTTTGTAGTCTTTGGACCATGATCTAAGATGCGGTTGTCTTTCTGTTTGTTTCATTCACTTTTTCTTCGAATTTATTATTTGACCAAGCTCCAAGTATTTTTTTCTTTCATTTTATAAAAGTTAGCATAGAAAGTGTGAATACCATTTGTGCCATCTATCATTAGTTTAGATGGCTGTAATAGAATTGTCTTCGACTTATGGTAGTTTGATTTTGCTTATCCCATTACATGTTTTGAGGAGAACAGTAGTCTTTACACAAATCATGTAAATGGAGTTTGTTTTTGTATGATTAGGCGTCAAGGGATTTTCATTGAATCCACCAACTACCTGTATAATGCAGCTACTCAAGAGAGGGAAACAACACTCAACCAGCTCTTGATAGAGCTTGACGGGTTTGACACTGGCAAAGGTGTTATATTCTTGGGTGCCACTAACCGTATGGATTTGTTAGATCCCGCACTTCTTCGACCTGGTCGTTTTGATTGTAAGGTTTGTTTCTGTTACTGAATCAGTAGTCATAGCTCATCTATCTATTCTACCATGATTTCATCTATCTGACCTGTTTGTTTTTATTAAGATCAATTGTATTTCAGTGAAGCTTTTGCATTACCTGATTAACTATGTCTCTGAACTGATTTCTTTCCAATTTCACTTTTTATAAATTTTTGGTTCAGTCTACTATGACGATGGCTGGTCAAAGAAATTCAGACATATGTGCTTTTGCATTACCTGACATAACTATGGGCTTTTGCATTACCTGATTAGTTATGTCTCTGAACTGATTTCTTCACCAACTCCACTTTTTATAAATTCTTGGTTTGGTTTACTATGGTGATGGCTGGTCAAAGAAATTCAGACATATGGGCTAACATGATATTATATATAAATCAAAGTTGTTCCAGTTGTTGCTTGGGTTTGCTTAACCTGTGAAATTAGAGGTGTCAACGGGTAACCAATACCCGACAGACCAATTTCCGGCTAATAGGGTTCTGAGGGTCTGGAACTACTTAGTAATTAAGAAGTGTCTAGGTCCAGAAAGTAGTATCCGATGAAAAACTAGATTTGATTTGGATCCTCCATGAGTATCTATTAAGTTTTTAAGATATATTAAGGTTCAGAATGTTATTTTCATTGTATTTTTGCTCTCCCTTCTTTTTTATTTTATTTTATATTTTTTTTGTATCTATAATGAGAATTAAGTTTATAGTGCTTTACTTTTTAAGAAGGTTGTGAATCAAATACCAAATAAAGAACCAAACTTTTAATGGAATGAGTCGAAGACCACCCATTTCATGTGCAGAGACCTGACCCCAATGAGTGTGACAACTTATGGGTCTGGGTATTTTAATACCATTCCAAACTCAGCCCATAGACGCCCCTATTTTTATTTATTTACGAATAGTGATGACAAAATCGATATTTTTGAGAGCATTGTGCCTACACATGTATGAATATCAAATTTAATCTACAAAGCAGTTATTGCAGAAATTCTACATTATTAGAGTTTCAATATGTAAAATTGGCTTAATGAACAATTTAGAATGTACATAAACAATATGGCAAAAAACTTCAATAAGATTTTTTCAGGGGAATAAATGTAATGTAAGAAATGATCGATGTATGCTGAAGAAAGTAGAGTTGAATAAGATTTGAATGACCAAATAATGATAGGAATGAAATTAATTATCGAAACAGTATCATTGAATAGTTTAGTTTAAAAGACTTCTTATTTATGTAAGAAGTTAGAACTTTGAGTTGGCAAGTGATTCTTACATTTTCCCCTTGCTGAGGAATTGGTTTAAGCCAATGAATTGATGATAAGATAGTGTGCTTGATTGAGTACTTGGCAATGACAGTGACAAATCTTTCTTAAGTTAGATGCTGTGGGTTTGCATATATGATAAATTGCACATATGGTGTGGATATATTATGTCAACATTTGATGGTTAAGTAAAGCAAAATATTGTATTCTATGATGCATTTTTGAATATCTAGGATAAATTATCTATGTTCGAATAATTTCTATTTTTTATTTTTCTTATATATTACAAGCTTTTAGGAAACATGAAAAATCCTTGATATGAATCGGGTTGGAAACAAATCTATTTTTTATCATTTTGTGTTTGATTTGGATTTAGTAATTATACTTGTGCCTGCTTTCTTGATCCACAATGAGCTCTTTATTCTTATTCTCATTTTTCTTCTTTTCTATAGATAAGAAGACGCCCTCCTGCTGCCAAAGGGAGATTGGACATTTTGAAAGTTCTTGCTCGCAAAGTGAAAATGTCACCATCTGTTGACTTGTCCACTTATGCACAAAACTTACCTGGTGCGTATTCCAGTCTAAAGATGTTATCAAATTGTCAAATGCAACTGCATATGTGCCTATGCTACTTTCTGACTCCTGGTCATATGTGGCCCTCCCAAAAATGTGATTTTGAAGGTATGTGACCTCATGAAAGTATGTGGTTGCATGGCTGCTTAATATATATCTGTCACAAGTCTTTAACGAGTTTGATAGTTGGGAGGTGTTGATGAAGGATCAACAGTCATGGACATTAGATGATTTAATGCTGTTCTTATTACTTTAAAATTGGAAAATATTTTCGAGAAAAGGTGGGTTGGGGTAGTCGTTGAATTGATGAAATTTTCCGTAATTAGCTTAATAGGAAGTATATAACATGTTTCGCTAATATTTTTGTTGGTGGTTGGGGTAGTCATTGAATTGATGAAATTTTACGTAATTTGCTTAATAGGAAGTATATAACATGTTTCTCTAATATTTTTGTAAGATACCAAAAATTTTAGCACTGTATTTAACCATTTCCTGGTACTACACAAGTATCAGAGGCTGTAGAGAAATTTCTTACAACTGCTTTTATAGAGAACTTTGGAGTTGTTGAAATCTTTTTTACATTGGAAATCAATACTTTCACCTAGGGATCATTTAAGTAAACAATCGTACAATCGTCACCATGTAATTCTTCAGATTCATTAGTTGGCATAACCACATTACTTCAAGCCCTGTCTAGTTATCTTTGCTAATAAGAAGTATATAACATGTTTCTCTAATGTTTTTGTAAGATACCTACAATTTTAGAACTGTATTTAACCATTTCCTGGTACTATAGAACTTTGGAGTTGTGATATCTTTTTTACATTGGGAATCGATACTTTCACCTAGGGATCATTTAATTAAACAATCGAACAATCGTCACCATGTTACTCTTCAGATTCATTAGTTGGCATAACCACATTACTTCAAGCCCTGTCTAGTTATCTTTGCTAATTTCAATTACTGTCTTGACTATTCATAAATTTGCCAAGTTTATCCAACTCACAGAATAGGTCATTTTCTTTACACATAGAATTGTGTTTTGGTTCACTAAATTATTTGATAGAGTTTTGAGGATTGGGAAAATGCCAAATGCTTAGAGGAGAAGCATTGTAGTACCTATATATGTGTATATATAATAATAATAATAATAATAATAATAATAATAATAATAATAATAATAATAATAATAATAGTAGTAATAGTAATAGTAATAAAGGTTAAGAAGAATAGCTCAGGTGTTGGGAAATCAGTTTTGCTTAATGTTAGGAAGGTCCACTATTGAGGATATCCTTTTTACTTGATAATAAATGGAGAAGTTTTAGAGTGAAGAGGAGAGACCTTCATACAATATTTATTGATGTAGAGAAAAACATATGATAGAGTATCTAAGAAGTTAATCTGGTGGGTTTTGGGCAAGAAAGGAGCACCAATTAGGTATATTGCTGTCATTAAGAATATGTATGGGGGAGTGCTAAATAGGGTGAGAGAAGTGAGCAGTGAGACAAATAAGTTTCCAGTAACGATAGGTCTACATAATGGGTCAGTTTTGAGTCCTTATCTTTTGCTTTCGTTATGGATGAATTAACAACTTATATTCAAGACAAGGTGCCTTGGTCTATGTTATTTGTGTGCCACACCCCAGATCCACGTGACACGGATCCCTAGGTGGGATGGCACGGATCACGAGACGAGACCTTCGAGATTTACTTCTGGACTGCGGATTGCCATATCATTACCAAAAAAATAAAAGAAGATAAAATAAACATTAACTTTGTTTCATCTGCTCAGAGTTGCGGAAGTAATACAAAAGATTCGATGAATAAATAAAAGTGGCTACAGCAGAGCCTTACATAAATAATCCAACTATCATGGTCCCATCATTCAAAACCGACCTACAACGCAAGCATGATCCAGTTACATCCATATCATCATATATGACTAAAAACCCGGATAAACAGTGATAACGACAGAAATCAATTTCAGATGTTGTGGCGTGAATATGATGCAAGAATGAACAATCAGATGAACTAATGTATGCTCAAGCAAGACATGCAATGTAATGTGGTTTATGCCTATGTTTACATGATACGTTAATTGTCTCTCATTGCAGCTTCCAAAAAGGTTTCGGGACCTGTGTCCCAGGAACGACCGGTAGTCCCTCACTTCGTTCCGGGCGCTAACCCATGGTATGAAGGCCACCATATGCTGATTTGAGAGTGTATGATACTCTAGGTCCAGTCGACCTTATGAATCAACTATGATTCATAACTTATTTCGTAGGCCTTTCAACTCACAGCATAGTGTCAAGGATCGGACCAGGGCGATCCCCGATCCAAGACCGAGCCATATTATAAGTTAAATCATGTGACTCGGTCCGTCGTCCGATCTGTCTCGGGATCGGCGAGTTGGATCATCCGATCCAACCATGAATTGGGCGATCCAAACCAAAAAATAAAAAATAAAATTTGCCCTTAAAAGTCATATTGCAGGTCGAAATCTGAAAAAAAAAAAAAAAAAACAGCGAGACCGAGAGCTTGGAGAACGAGAAGAACTTGGAGAAGAGAGAACGAGACCGGAGAACGAGAAGG
>JAUPMG010000009.1:2506856-2522852 GCA_031762675.1 Pachysandra terminalis
GGTTCAACTCGTTTCCTTCTTATTTTACAGACCTTGGTGGCCAAGGCCATAGCTGGTGAAGCTGGTGTTCCATTTTACCAAATGGCTGGTTCAGAATTTGTTGAAGTCCTTGTTGGTGTTGGTTCTGCTCGTATCAGGGATTTATTTAAGAGAGCCAAGGTGATTGTGCTACCTGTTTTTCCCATTGTAGTTTTGTTTCATTCAGTGTCATTAATTTTTCTTGATTAGTATTAGGTCGGGTTCTATGTCCCATCGCCTATTCTTGAAACAGAATTGCGGCAGACATGCATCAAATGACTGTATCCATCCACTTGTCACTAGATTGCAAAAGAATGTGATTTTTGTGCGAAACATGAATACTAGAATTGCCTCATATCTGTACAATATGTTCAAGTATGTTGCTTTGCGTTATTCATTTATATAGACACACACACACACACACACACACACATATATATATATAAAATCCTTATAGATACTGGAGATTGGGTTGAGGATCATAATTTCAGTTTTAATGATGTGAAAGCACGATGTTGTTGCTGGATCCTCTCTTTTGTCATCTGACAGTTTCTCTTTGTTGTTGATAAGGTGTTCTGTAGGAATGAGTTAACAAAATAGCCTCTGCAATGAAACTAAATAAATATGTATAATACAGACGAAAATTGTTTAAGCCTTGTCTTAAACTTACGCTTCTTCTTATTCTTCTTTTATTTATTTATTTATTATTTTTTAGATTAAAGATGTTACAACATAATTTAAGTTTACCTTCATTCTGCCATATGGTTGAACATGAAATCAACTAAGTTAGCCCATCATAGCTGTAAGTACCTTTTGATCACTAGTTTGAGTCCCGTAAATGTTTAGATGCTAGACACTTGTTAATGGTCTGATCTTAATAATCTCATGATTTTCTCATGCAGGTAAACAAACCCTCGGTTATTTTTATTGATGAAATTGATGCGTTGGCCACTAGGTACGGATACTTCCATCAGATTCTAGTGACTAATAATATTTTGAAAAGTTGCTTTAGTTGCTTGTTTTCTGCATTGAAGGAATATTGTTAGTCTGTATGTCGTAGGGATGAGATGTGATCCAATTGATGTCATGGTGATGTCCCTTAGATCTTGCATAACTGATATCATCATATCCATCTCCACCATTGTTGAATGCAATAAAATCATGATATGTATAAAGAAGTATCGTGTCATTTGGCCTTCATTGTGGGAATGAGTTCCAAGAGGTGAAAATCATTCCAGTTAGTGGAACTCATTCCATTTCGTGGATGCATTCCCAAAATGGTGGCCAAATGAGGTCTAAGGAACTAGTTCCTGGAATGAGTTTCTGATCCAGAATGAATGCCAAACAAGCTTTAGTGCAACACTGCAGCTGATGGCCAGTCTAATTTTTTTTTTTTTGATCAGTAACAATGATTCTTCTATATATAATAGTAATGTACATCCTATATATATACACAATACACAATACAGTGTAAAAAGAAAATCCTTTTAGGAACTACACCATACTAGTCCCAAAACAGTCCTCACTTTCTGTCAAATTCTTCGAACAGAATATCCTGAAATTCCTTATGTGTTGAAACCCAAAACAACATAAGGGATAGGACCATATCAGCTAGCCTCTGGACCGGCACCTCGTTACCGTAAAAAATCCTGCTGTTCCTCTCGCTCCAAATCGACCAAAGAATAGCAGCAGGACAAGCATTCCAAAGAATAATGCTCCGCCTCCTACCCTCCCTCTTCCTCTTCCATCCCAAACTCACTAGAGCCTCTTTCACATCCTTCTGCATAACCCAAATCAGTCCAAATCTTTGAATTGGAGCATCCCACAAACTCTGGGCATAATCACAATGCAGTAAAATATGAGAAGAAGACTCCTCTTTTATATACAAACAACATCTAGATGCCAATTGCCAACCTCTACTTTTTAAATTATCTAAAGTTAAGAATTTTATCCTCAATCACTGTCCACATAAAAAAAGGAAACCTTAGAGGGTATTCCAGCACACCAAATTAACTTCCATGGTCCCTCCCACTTCGCACCATTTGACAAAGATTTATAGATGGAACGCACCGTAAACATATCATCATCAGACCATATCCATGATCTAAGATGCGGTTGTCTTTCTGTTTGTTTCATTCACTTTTTCTTTGAATTTATTGTTTGACCAAGCTCCAAGTATTTTTTCTTTCATTTTATAAACGTTAGCATAGAAATTGTGAATACCATTTGTGTCATCTATCATTAGTTTAGATGGCCGTAATAGAATTGTCTTTGACTTATGGCAGTTTGATTTTGCTTATCCCACTACATGTTTTGAGGAGCACAGTAGTCTTTACACAAATCATGTAAATGATGGAGTTTGTTTTTGTATGATTAGGCGTCAAGGGATTTTCAGTGAATCCACCAACTACCTGTATAATGCAGCTACTCAAGAGAGGGAAACAACACTCAACCAGCTCTTGATAGAGCTTGACGGGTTTGACACTGGCAAAGGTGTTATATTCTTGGGTGCCACTAACCGTATGGATTTATTAGATCCTGCACTTCTTCGACCTGGTCGTTTTGATCGTAAGGTTTGTTTCTGTTACTGAATCAGTAATCATAGCTCATCTGATATTCTACGATGATTTCATCTATCTGACCTGTTTTTTTTTTTTTTAATTTATATAGAGTCAGTATTTCAGTGAAGCTTGTGCATTACCTGATTAGCTGTCTCTGAACTGATTTCTTTCCCAATTTCACTTTTTATAAATTTTTGATCAGTCTACTATGATGATGGCTGGTCAAAGAGATTCAAACATATGATGGGCTTTTGCATTACCTGATTAGTTATGTCTCTGAACTGATTTCTTCACCAATTTTACTTTTTATAAATTCTTGGTTTGGCCTACTATGATGATGGCTGGTCAAAGGAATTCATACATATGGGCTAACATGATACTATATATAAATCAAAGTTGGTCCAGTTGTTACTTTGGTTTGCTTAACCTGTGAAATTAGAGGTGTCAACGGGTAGCCAATACACGACAGACCCATTCCCGGCTAATAGGGTTCTGAGTGTCTGGAACTACTACATAGTAATTAAGAAATGTCTAGGTCCAGAAAGTAGTATCTGATGGAAAACTAGATTTGATATGGATCCTCCATGAGTATGTATTAAGTTTTTTAAGATATATTAAGTTTCAAAATGTTATTGTCATTGAATTTTTATTCTCCCTTCTTCTTCTTCTTCTTCTTTTTTTTTGGTATCTATAATGAGAATTAAGTTTATAGTGCTTTAATTTTTAATCAGGTGTGAATCAAATACTAAATAAAGAACCCAACTTTTAATGGAACGAGTCTAAGACCATCCACTTCATGTGCAGAGACCTGACCCCAATGGGTGTGACAACTTATGGGTCCGAGTATTTTAATACCATTCCAAACTCAGCCCATAGACGCCCCTAGTTTTATTTATTTATTTATTTACAAATAGTGATGAAAAAATCGATATTTTTTAGAGCATTGTGCCTACACATGTATGAATATCAAACTTAATCTACAAAGTAGTTATTGCAGAAATTCTACATTATTAGAGTTTCAACATGTAAAATCGGCTTAATGAACAGTTTAGAATGTATATAAACAATATGGCAAAAAACTTCAATAAGATTTTTTCAGGGGAATAAATGTAATGTAAGAAATGGTTGATGTATGCTGAAGAAAGTAGAGTTGAATGACCAAAATAGTGATAGGAATGAAATTAATTATCGAAACAGTATCATTGAATAGTTTAGTTTAAAAGACTTCTTATTTATGTAAGAAGTTAGAATTTTGAGTTGGCAAGTGTTCTTACATTTTTTCCTTGCTGAGGAATTGCTTTAAGCCAATGAATTGATGATAAGATAGCGTGCTTGATTGAGTACTTGGCAATGACAGTGACAAATCTTCCTTCAAGTAGATGCTGTGGGTTTGCATATATGATAAACTACACATATGGTGTAGATATATTATGTCAACATTTGATGGTAAAGTAAAGCAAAATATTGTATTCTATGATGGATTTTTGAATATCTTGGTTAAATTATCTTTTTCGAATAATTCATTTTTTCTATTTTGTATTTCTCTTAAATATTTCAAGCTTTTAGGAAACATGAAAAATCCTTGATATGAATTCTGGTTGGAAACAAATCTACTTTTTATCATTTTGTGTTTGATTTGGATTTAATAATTATACTTGTGGCTGCTTTCTTGATCCACAATGAGCTCTTTATTCTTGTTCTCATTTTTCTTCTTTTCTATAGATAAGAATACGCCCTCCTGGTGCCAAAGGGAGATTGGACATTTTGAAAGTTCATGCTCGCAAAGTGAAAATGTCACCATCTGTTGACTTGTCCACTTATGCACAAAACTTACCTGGTGCGTATTCCAGTCTAAAGATGTTATCAAATTGTCAAATGCAACTGCATATGTGCCTATGCTACTTTCTGACTCCTGGTCATATGTGGCCCTCCCAAAAATGTGATTTTGAAGGTATGTGACCTCATGAAAGTATGTGGTTGCATGGCTGCTTAATATATATCTGTCACAAGTCTTTAACGAGTTTGATAGTTGGGAGGTGTTAATGAAGGATCATCAGTCATGGACATAAGTTGATTTAATTATGATCTTATTACTCTAAAGTTGGAAAATATTTTTGAGAAAAAGGTGGGTTGGGGTAGTCGTTGAATTGATGAAATTTTACGTAATTAGCTTAATAGGAAGTATATAACATGTTTCTCTAAATTTTTGTAGGTGGGTTGAGGTAGTCGTTGAATTGATGACATTTACGTAATTAGCTTAATAGGAAGTATATAACATGTTTCTCTAATATTTTTGTAAGATACCTAAAATTTTAGCACTGTATTTAACCATTTCCTGGTACTATACCAGTATCATAGGCTGTAAAGAAATTCTTACAACTGCTTTTACGGAGAACTTTGGAGTTGTTGAAATCTTTTTTACACTGGGAATCAATACTTTCACCTAGGGATCATTTAAGTAAAAAATCGTACAATTGTCACCATGTTACTCTTCAGATTCATTAGTTGGCATAACCACATTACTTCAAGCCCTATCCAGTTATCTTTGCTAATAGGAAGTATATAACATGTTTCTCTAATATTTTTGTAAGATGCCTACAATTTTAGCACTGTATTTAACCATTTCCTGGTACTATACAAGTATCAGAGGCTGTAAAGAAATTTCTTACAGCTGCTTTTATGGAGAACTTTGGAGTTGTTGATATCTTTTTTACATTGGGAATTAATACTTTCACCTAGGGATCATTTAAGTAAACAATCGTACAATCGTCACCATGTTACTCTTCAGATTCATTAGTTGACATAACCACATTACTTCAAGCCCTGTCTAGTTATCTTTGTGAATTTCAATTACTGTCTTGACTATTCATAAATTTACCAAGTTTACACAACTCACAAAATAGGTCATTTTCTTTACATATAGAATTGTGTTTTGGTTGACCAAATTATTTGATAGCCTTTTTAGGATTGGGAAAATGCCAAATGCTTAGAGGAGAAGCATTGTAGTAGCTAATAATAATAATAATAATAATAATAATAATAATAATAAAGGTTAAGAAGAATAACTCGGGTGTTGGGAAATCAGTTTTGCTTAATGTTAGGAAGGTCCACTATTGGGGCTATCTTTTTACTTGATAATAAATGGAGAAGTTTTATAGTGAAAAGGAGAGACCTTCATACAATTTTTATTGATGTAGAGAAAAGCATATGTAGAGTATACCTAAGAAGTTAATTTGGTGGGTTTTGGGCAAGAAAGGAGTACCAATCAGGTATATTGCTGTTATTAAGGGTATGTATGGGAGAGTGCTAACTAGGGCGAGAGAAGTGAGCAGTGAGACAAATAAGTTTCCAGTAATGATAGGTCTATATAATGGGTCAGTTTTGAGTCCTTATCTTTTTGCTTTACTTATGGATGAATCAACAACTCATATTCAAGATGAGGTGCCTTGGTCTATGTTATTTGTGGATGATGTGGTTTTGGTGGAGCAAACTAGAGAAGGGAGTAAATGCAAAACTATACCTATGGAGGGATACCTTGAAACCAAAAGGTCTTAGGATAAGTCAGAGTTGAAACTGAGTATATGGAATGTAAATTTAGCACAAATGATAGCATAGGTGAAGCGAATTCTAATAATGGTGAACTAACAGATTCCTAAAAGCAATCACTTCCATTATCTTGGATCATTTATTCACAAGGATGGAATATTGATCAATGTGTAATACTCAAGCTAAAAGGAAAATTTTATAGGACAACTAATTACGCATGTTATGTTGCACGAATCAAAATGTTGGGCTACTAAGAAGTAGCATTCACATATGATGAGAGTTTCTGAGATGAGGGTGTTGAGATGGTTGTGTGGGAAGACTAGGAAAGACAAGATAAGGAATGAACACATCCAAGAGTGTCTAGGAGTTACCCAAATAGGAGATAGGATAAAGAAAATTAGGTTAAGATGTCTCAGGAATGTACGGTGAAAACCTAGGGAGGAAGTTATAAGAAGATACGAGGGGTGCATATTGAAGACTATAAGAGGGCTGAGGAAGTCCAAATAATACTTGGATGGAGACGGTAAAACATGATATAAACACATATAATCTGAACGGAGATATGGTTTTTGACAAAGTGGGATGGCGGAATAGGGTTCATGTTCCTGACCCAACCAGTTGGGAAAAAGCCTTTGGTGGTTGTTTTTATTTAATAACTTCAGTTGGAGGACCAACTTACAACCAAGATGCAACTTTGCATTTGTTCAGTTAGATTTTGCAAGTTTAATTTGAATCTATTTTATTTCTTCCTAGAAAAGTTAATTAATGGTATAAACTTCATTCAGTGTTTAACTATCATTGTAAAATATTAATATTTCTTATGCTATTAATGGTTATAAATTTCCCCGAAATATAATTTTTTTTTCCTTTTTGAAGGGTGGTGAAATTTTCCTTACATTGATATTTCCCTCATCTTGAAATTTATTTGAATAATTTATATAGTAACTATCGCGAAGTAGCAAAACTTGAAAATTTCCTCAAAGATTTCCTTATTCTGAAGTTGTGAACTTTTTCACGGAACCGAAATTTAGAACCATGACATTGATTCTGGATATACCATACTATATTTAACTTGCTAGGCTACCTTGTGATTCACTTCAATGAATTGGACTAGTTAAATTTGAAGGCCTTCTATAAAAAGTTGCAGTTAATACCTCACTTTCTGTTTAGCATGGTGATTAATCTGACGTTAATATCTATACTTATCTGGTTATCAGGATGGACTGGAGCAAAGTTGGCACAGCTGCTCCAAGAGTCTGCTCTTGTGGCAGTTAGGAAAGGGCATGAATCTATTCTTCAATCAGATGTGGATGATGCAGTAGACAGACTCACTGTTGGACCCAAACGCGTGGGGATTGATTTGGGTCATCAAGGGCAGTGCCGTAGAGCTACTACTGAGGTGGGCACTGCAATGACATCTCATTTGTTGAGGCGGTTAGAGAATGCCAATCTTGAATTCTGTGAACGCATTTCAATCAATCCACGTGGCCAGGTCTTCATTTTATTTCCTTACTTTCATACTACTCTGTTGTTTCTTTGATCAATTTGCTTTAGAAACATGTATCATATCTTTCTTGTAATGTATGAGGTCTTTGTTTGACCTTGATATGCCAAACTGTATGCATTTTACATGCATTGAGATATTGGAATTAATTAAATGCGAAGCACTCTTAAACTGTTGCCTTTGTGTATCATGTAACCAATCCATATATAGTTTCCTTCTTGAAGTGTTACCATATAGTTATAACCTGAAAGGATGTGAAGACTGGTGAACAATGATTTTTTATTAGCGTATTGATTTGCTTCGCTGGATTTGCCACTTGAATGGAGTCCTCATACCCGATCTAATTTTCTCTACTATGTGATGTATTCAGACATTTTCTCAAGTTGTATTTCATCGTCTTGATGATGAGTCCTACATGTTTGAGCGTAAGCCCCAATTGCTGCATCGCCTTCAGGTGTGGATTTCAAGTTCACTAATTCTGTGATAAGATAGTTCCTTTTAAATTGTATATAATTTTCCACTTTCACTCGTATTTAAAGGTGTTACTTGGAGGGAGAGCAGCTGAAGAAGTCATCTATGGACGGGATACATCAAGAGCATCAGTTAGTTACCTTGCTGATGCGTCTTGGCTTGCTCGTAAAATATTAACCATGTCAGCTCTTATTCACTGCACCTGATGAAACCTTATCCTGCAGTTAGACATGGTGTTTTAATTTGTTGTGTTATTTTTCTTTTGTCAGATGGAATTTGGAGAATCCAATGGCCATACATGGTGAACCACCTCCATGGAGAAAAAGAGCTCGTTTTGTGGGTCCACGGCTGGATTTTGAAGGATCACTCTATGATGACTATGAACTGATTGAACCCCCAATCAACTTTAATTTGGATGATCAAGTTGCTCAGAGAACTGAAAAGCTGATCCATAGCATGTATGTAAGGACAGTTTCTTTGCTGAGGATGCACCATGCAGCTTTGCTCAAAACAGTGAAGGTATGATGTGTGGGTAGCTTGGTCATGGTTTAATTTTTTCTTTTCTTTGATACATAGCATGGTGATAGAAGACAAAAGTATAGGCATGGAGTCTTAGTTTGAGGGAAAATGAACAAAGCATCCTTCAGTTTTCCAGTTCATCATTTTGATGTTTTGAGAGTCTTTTATAAGAGAATTTATTGGGTCTGGGTAGGGATGTACAAATGGGCCTTTCGTGCTGGCCCAATATTTATCGGGCCGTGCCATGCCTTTTTAGGCCCACCAGATCCAGCACGGCACGGGGCACGATTATTATCATGCTGGGCTGGGATGGACTTTGTGCTTTGCCTATAATTTGGCTAAAAACCCAATCCGGGCTCGTGCCCAATCGTGCTTGAGCCGTGCCGTGGCTAGGCCTGGGGGGCCTGAAATTAGGCACAGCACTGCCTGATAAATAATCGGGCCGGCATGAAAAGCCTATCGTGCCGGTCCAATTTCAGGCCTCCCAGGTCCGGCACTATAAGGCCTATCTTGCCGTGCCTGGGCACAGACCAAATCGTGCCGGGCCAGGCCAGCACGCGAGGCCCAGTCCATTTTTACATCCCTAGGTATGGGTGGTTGTGCCGCTGTGAATATCTGATACTGTAAATTATCTTGGGCAAAATTGATTCATATCAAGAAGAATATTTAAAGTAATAGGCTTCTGATGGTCGAGAGTGAAGTTGATAATGAGGACTTTTGTATGAACAGTAACCAACTTTATCATCTGCCATATCTACAAAATAGCGGAAGTTCGGACCTAATCAGAGGCCTGAATAGATTTGCAATATAGTTAAAATTGTATTGGCATGAACTTGAATCATGAAAACCTTGAATTGCAGGTATCTCATGTTTCATAATGCATGATGCTTCAATTCCGCTAACTTTGAGTTATGTCCATGCATTGCAGGTTCTTGTAGATCATAAAGAGATCAATGGAGAACAAATCGAATTTATCCTGAATAAATACCCTGCAGAAACACCCATAAGACTTCTTCTGGAGGAGGAAAATCCGGGGAGTTTGCCATTCTTCGAAGTAGAGAAAGGGCGTGATTTGGAGTTATCCCTACTAAGTTCAGAGGAGAAAATTTCTTTAACTTAGATGGTGTTTTGATCCAACTTGAGGCCCCATTCGCATAAACCAGGATGTGTTTCTTTGGAGAAATTAGAGTAACCAACATGGCAATCCCTGGTGAAATATCTTCCTCTTCTTTTCTTGATTTGGCTCTCACTGAGGTGTTCTCAGGCATGTGATTATATGCATATATCAGCAACAACCTTCGTCGATTGTGAGATTTTAACTCATCGCTTGCTAACGGCATCTGTCCTGTCAACATTCAGACAAGCAGTATTGGAATCCTACTGGGTAAACAGCAAAGAAATGAGATCTGCATGTTGCTTTTACTGTTCAATTACACATGTTTAATGAGAAATTTTGATATATGATAAACACCCACAAGTGAAGTATTTTTTTTTATTTCATCTCTCATTTACTCATTTTCTAGAGCCAAGTTAGAATACCATATTTTTTGTGGCCATATCCTGCTAAATTTTTTCATTGCATAGGAATTTAACTCCACCAGTGAAGTTTAATCAGGACTAGGAGTTCCTGCAAACTGCAACCATGCAGTATCCCCCTTCCCCTTGCAGGTAAGGAGCTCGAATTGTCGGAACCGATATTCATCCAACGGTGTGTGCATCCAGAATGTGATTGGTCCATTTCCTTTTAATTTTTTTTAAAGGGGAATGGACCAATCACATCTCTGGTGCACGAACCGGTGGACGATTTTTGGTGCGGACGATCTCGGGGCGTAGTCAAGAATAAAAGATAAGAAAAATGTTCAGAATATGCAGCATTATTAAAAGATGGGACGCTTTGAAAGAATGATTGGAATAGAAGACAGAAATGGAAAAAAAAAATTTTTTGAAAGAATAATCTGAAGATAAAAACGCGGCAAAATAACAATTTGAACTGACCTAAAAGGAGAATTTAACATATGGATATGCATACAAAAAAAAAAATAGAAGTTAAAATAGGGCCCAACCGGGATCGAACCGGTGACCTCTTGATCTGCAGTCAAATGCTCTAGCACTGAGCTATAGACCCCTGGACTGAAGAAATTTAGTAATTTTTGAAGACAATGAAATATAGTGTTACCCGGTAAGGAAAGTACTCGGTTACATGTTAAATGTCCGGGAGCTGATCCTCTGTTAGATAGCTAACACGGACCGCCTCTGTGATGTGAGACAGCCCCGAGGGGCAAAGATGAAACCAGAGACAAGTCCCTCGAGAATCGTTTGTCTTGATCCTCCTATGCTTGTACGTTTCGTCTTTGAATACTCAAAACTTCACAGGTAAGGATCGAATCGATCCTTCTTGTTTCAATCTGTGTAATTTCTTGCTTCAATCACATTATCGTTAGAAAATGATATGGCAATTCATTCTATTCTTATATTCAGCCGTATTTTATCTGTATTTCATATAATAATCTTTATCTCGTCTAAAATGAAAAGTGAATGAATAATTCATATCGAAATTGATTTTTTCTTGATTTTTGTTAGTATTATTATTATTATTATTATGATTATTATTATTATTATTATTTTTTTTAAATTTTTTTTTTTTTTGAAGACTTGTTCCTTTTTTTGTCTGTTCCTGAGTTTATCAAGATTCATATATTTTTTCTGAGATCTCTGTTTCGTTTCCAATTAGTTTCTTGTTGGTTTTGCATTTCAGATCAAGTTTTTCTTAGTATAATAATTTTTGTCACTCAAAATTCCTCTGTTCTCTTTGAATTCTGTTATTGAAACAAGGGATGCTGATATGAACTTAAGTATTTAGTTAAATGTGGCGACAATGCCCAGTGCCAATAATCTGTTCACCGGAATACAAACACCACAAACAACAATGAATGATTCCGGCAAACCCACGGAAATGCCCCAATATGTGTATGCAAAGAAATCAAGCAATATGGAAAGTTCAAAGAAAGTAAACAAACCAAAGACAACCAATTTACGTGGTTCACCACTAAGGGCTACATCTATGGACAATCCGGCAATCAAATCCACTATCAATGATGAAGAAAAACAAGGATGGAGTACAAACCCTTACCACTCCAACAACCGGATTAAAATCCCACCTCCAACACCTTCTCTAGCAAAACCCAACCTTCACAAGATACACCATCTTCCCAAACCTGGAAAACCACCTTGAGAACAAGAATTCCAACACTTTGGGATTATGGGATTTTACAAGAGAAGAAGAAGAAACTTGGAGAGCTTCAAAAATCTGTTTTCTCAATTTTTTCTCTCAAGAAGAGAAACCCCCTACTAAAGAAACCCCTTTAGTAGACCAAATAAACCATCCATAAACTCTTTTGAGTTTATTCTCAAAAATCCCCTTTATAACAGAAAAATAACACTCTTACCCCAAGAGTAGTGATTTTATATCACCAATCCCAACATTAAACCTAATGAACCGAATCAGCTATATTCAAATGGATTGGTAAAAAGATAATCAAAAGTCCTGTCCTCAAATAATAGACAACATATACAAAAAGGTAAGCAAATCATAATATGAATTCTTGTAACTGTAACGGTGTACTGAAATCATAATAACGGATTCTTGTAATTGTAATGGGTTTGATTTAAGAAGTCTAGTTTTCACCTTTGTATTGGCAGTGAATAAGTGATATGGAACTCTCTTGTTTCTGTTCACAAGCCATTGTTTTGTAACAAGGAGTTTTTAATCTTCGAAGGCTTCCACTCTTAGGATGACAGGAAACAAGTTATATGGAGCTCTCTTATTTCTGGTCACAAGCCATTGTATTTTATCATCATCGTCATCATCATCATTATATGCCTTATCCCAACTAGTTGGGGTTGACAACATGAATCCTGTTCCTCCATCCCAATCTGTCAAAAATCATATCTTCAGTCAAATTATGAGTATACAAATCCTTTTTGACATTCAGTCAAAAGCTATTGTATTGTATCAATGAGTTTTTAATCTTCCAAGGTTTCCACTCTTAGGATGACAGTGAATAAGTGATATGGAACTCTCTTGTTTCTGGTCACAAACCATTTTATTGTATCATCATCATCATCAGATGTCTTATCCCAACTAGTTGGGGTTGGCAACAAGAATCCAGTTCCTCCATCCCAATTTGCCAAAAACCTTATCTTCGGTCAAATTACTGGTATGCAAATGCTTTTTGATCTTCAGTCAAAAGCCATTGTATTGTATCAAGGAAATTTTAATCTTCCGAGGCTTCCGCTCTTGGATGTCCGTGGCTATATTTTTCTGTAAGATCCTAACATCATTTTATGTATGAGCTCTTGGTAGCATGGTGTAAAGGATTGGCCGATCCAACTCGGCATTGGCTCGAGATGAGTCACAATCCCAAGCCGATCCTGAGTTTATTAAAAAATCTGACTTGGTTTCAGATCGAGTCAGATCAGACCGAAACCCCTCAAAAAGTTTATTTAAAAAAAAAATTGGCCATGTTTTGGATCGGTCTATCCCGACTTGGATCACTGATCCAACTTGGTATTGGACTGGGGCGATCTCCGGTCTGATACCGAGTTTAAACACCATGCTTGGTAGTTATTGCTAATATTCTCTACAGGTCAGGAAATAGGAGTGAAATATGAACGTCTTAGATGCAATCTTCCCGCCGGAGTGAAATATGAACGTCTTAGATGCAATCTTCCCCCCACTTGAAAACTCAGTGGAGCTAGTAACCTCATTATCTTTCAAACATATCAAGATTTTTTTACATAAACCCCTCCATGATTAAGGCTTTTGCAAACATAAAATGTGTCTTTATGTGTTTCGAATCGACAGATTTCCATCTCTTTGTTTTGATTCATCACAAGCAGACTTGGTCGTCAAAACTTTCATTTTTACATTGTGCAAGAAAACCAGAATGTCTTTCATTTCTGTAGGAAATAAGTTCTCCATGTTCCCAGGATTTGCTCAAATACTCTCCAGCAATGGAAAACTTGCAAAAGGAAAATCCTTTTCCACAAAAATCCATGTTTCTACCCCTTATTTGTTAGCCATTTTAGCCATAAGGTTTCCCCTATCATCTGCTGTATTTTAGGAATCAATTAAAAAGTTGGTTCTCCAACCAGTTCTTACTTTTCTAGTTCAACCAACTCTCTTTCATGGTGAATTTATCTGACCCATAAATAAAGAGAATCCTTCGATTCTAATCGATTCACTTTAGAGTACTTAGAGTATCAATCATCTGGACCTAAATACTGCTACTTCATTAATGAATCAGCCATTTTCAAGGCGCATGAAGCACGTGACCGGAAAACCAATATAGGAGGACCCCCTTCTAGGCCAGTTATCTGACTTTCAACATTTCTATTCTCTTGTGTGATGAAGATAAGAAAAGTGGTCATTCTGACAGTATATGTAGTTGAAAATACATGCACACCCACACACCAGCACGGGCACACACACACACACTGCGTGTAAACAAAAGCACTTGTACACGTGAATGAATTGAAAGACAGCTGAACACTCAGTGATATGCTGATGATGCTGTTGAAATATTGGAGCACATTATTGACTGTAAAGATGAAGTCTAACAATTTCTTTGCATTGGTAATGAAGCAAGATGCTGACTGCCTTTATGCAAGCAAACATTTTTCTGAATCTCTCGGAAGTTTCGAAGACCAAGAACTGTCTCAAAGTATAATTTATGCTGGAAAGAAATTGACACAGCAGCTATTGGATATGATCATATGGAGAAATGTGAGAGAGATTGATGCAGGATAGATAAGGTTCAAATTTATGCTTGATGGGATCAATCCTAAATTCAGAGATTGTTCTGAATTTTTACAGCTAGGGGTCCAGCCATGGTAAAGATTGTTCTTGTGGAAATAGTTGTCTTGAATTCAGAGTGCTTGTTCAAGATTTATAACCTTGACCATATTTTGGTTGTCTACGTAAATAAGAGGGTTATATACAATCTTTATAGGTGTTTGATCTTAGTGGTAAAGCCCGGTGTTGTCACACCCAAGGCCTGGGATCAATTCTTCCCCCCTTCATTAGTTGCTCCCGAAAAAAGGAGGGTAGTAATAGATCTCCTATGTAGGGATGCACATACGGGCCTGGTATGATAGGCCCTATTGTGCCGGGCTGGCCTCGGATCGTCGCCCATGTCCCATCTCATCCCGAACAGACCCGACCCGAGCACAATTCAGTTTTTTGCCCCAATTTATGGTCAAAGCACGAAGCCCGGCCTGACACGAAAAATCGTGCTGTGTCGGCTGGCCATTGATGTTTGCTTAGCTGCTGCTTCATATTGTTTGTTTTTTTCCTCTTTTGGGTAATCATTGTTGTTTCGTAGCTAGAATCTTGGTTGAAGAACAGATTTTCCGAGATAACTGTAACCATATGAATCATAGTATCAGGAAAAGTTATATTAATTTATATAAAAATTTAAATAGTCATAAAGTTGATTTTTCTTACATTGGAGACACATTAAATGTGGGGGACACTGTAAGGGGAGAATACAGATCCCAGTATCTCACCAAAAAAATAAAAGAATACAGATCCCAGTCTTGTCAACATTTATGAATAACATATAGCTAAGAAAAACACTTCAGAGAATAAATAAAGTTTTTGTCCTCATAAGACTGACCTTGTTACTTTGTGCCCTTCCCCTCCAACACAAGAATCTGACATCTGACAGATCATTGATCTTTGTATAAGTAGATATTTTCACTTGAGAATACAGGTCCCAGCCTTATCAACATTTATGAATAACATATAGCTAAGAAAAACAAGAATAAATAAAGTTTTGTCCTCATAAGGCTGACCTTGTTACTTTGTGCTCTTCCCCTCCATTCATAGTTTTTAATTTCGGCAAAATTTTGCGATCTCGGTTCAGCCCACCGAAATACGAAATCTATTGTTTTTTCGAAATAAATTATTTCGTTTGAAAAAGGGGTTATTTTGTTGAAATTTTGACAAAATAAATGTACTGTTGGTCAAACAATTTTACTTGAAATTATTATTTTTTCGGTTGAAATTTTGAATATTTCAGTCGAAATAAATCAAAATTCTAATTAAAAGTTAAAAAAATGATAAATTACTTTCGCACTCCCTTGAGTTTGGACTATTAGCAACAAGTACTCTTTAAACTTTGGCCATCACAAACACGTCCCCTATAGTTTGAAAGTATATTTTATAGACAAAAGTACTATTGGATACCTTATTTAATAATTTTAAAAACAAAATAGATGCTTATATAGAAGAAGAAAAAAGCTTAGTATCAATGAAAATTGTGAAAATCCCATTGATCTCATATAATTATAGGATAAAAATAAAAAATTTAAAAA
>JAUPMG010000009.1:2528436-2553416 GCA_031762675.1 Pachysandra terminalis
TATCACTTTTTATTGACTAAGTTTATTATTTATATTTTAGAAGTTATTACTTAGTAATTATTAAAAAAAGAAAAAAATAAGAAAGAAAGATATTTTCACGAGTCTATGTATCATCTTCTAATTGGTGTTATAAGGATGTTTGTAACCATCCCATGTAGAGGATTTATAGTCCTCATTGGGGGACGTAGATCTTCTCTGAACTGGGTTGTGTAAACCTTGTATGAATCTTCTGTGAACCCCGCTTCTACCTTTACCAGTTTCATCTTTAATTGGTGCTTGCCATCCTTTTTAGTGGGTCCGTTTGGGATAGGTGTCAACCTTGTGAGGTTCACACAACAAGGTTTCAAGGATCGGATTGAACCGGTTTGTACCAGGATTGGCTAGGACTGGTCTGGTTTCAAGCCACGATACAATAGTTGTATTGGATTAGTCCAACCGATACCAGTACGGACTGGGCAATACGACCGATCTAATATTTTTTATTATCTTTAATTTATAAATTGAACGGTCCAGAATAATATCGATCTAGACCGATCCGATAATGCTAGTCCGATGATCGATCCGACAGATCCATTTTTTATTTTTTAAATCATGCGATCCTGTACTAGATCCGGACTGGGATCGGGAGGAACCGGTTCGGTCTCCGATCCCAAGACTTTAAACCTTGTCCCATTTTCCTTCCGGGCGCTAACCTATGGTACGGAGTTCACCATATCGCATTACTTTAAAGTGTATAATACTCATGGTCCAACGTAGACCGTATAGGGTCTCGCAAGATTCTTATTCTTATTTCGTGAGCCTTTCAACCACAGGTATAGTCAATTCACTAAGAACACACAGGAACCTCTATTTCGCCATCAACTGGGTACACTTAACAACCGAATTAACACATTATGAAATGAAGTTATTAATTATTAGGATCTTAGTGATATAATCCAAAGAACAGTTATCCACGCGCCCATACACGTCGATAATTCATTGGAAACCATCACAGACGTCCTACCCTCGATAAAACAAATCCGATCTAACCACTTATATTCATATTCCCAAGGTATTGGAGTCATTAACCCCAATCCAATAAGTCTAGGTTATAGGCTAGTTGGTAAGAGTTGGGATCACGTCACATGACTCACTATTAGCATTCTATAGATCTCAATAGGTCATCATTATCAAGTGACTCCACAACCTTCCACATACCTAAACCGAGTCCCGTCAATCTATCATACCTTCTAATTTCGTATATAGGTTGTAAATTGGTTGACATGAGTTGGGAGTATCACAAATGGTAAGCACACAGCCATCACAATAGGCACACAGCCTGCACTAGAACTCACAAGATCACATGGAATTATCCCAGACTCGACCAATCTCTCAAACCAACTAAACTCGACTATTTGTTAATTCTGCGATCGATCGCATGTCACTGTGATCGATCCTAGGCAATTGCCATCGATCCTAGGCAAGTGTGATCGATCGCACTGCCTAGAAAATACCTCTGTTCTGCAGTTTCTTTGAAACCAGAAAAATAAATCACCAAATTCTTTTTACATGCTTTATGAGCAATTTAATAGCATTCACAAACTCTTCACAACAGCTATAAATCAAAAATCAAACCTTTTTTATGCTTTCCTTAATATAAACATATGCTTTTGAACATAAACAGTTTCTACAATTTTTAAAAAAAATCAGAATTCAAGATCGCATTGCCCAGAAAAATACCCCTGTTTTGCTATATAATAATTCATAAATATATTGGTTTTAAACTTGAATTGAAGATAGTAAAGTAATTTATAAATAGGAATATTGAAAAATGGATATCACTAGAAAGAAATTAATGGTTTGCTCTCACGTGGATCAAAATCGATGAATTGATTTGAATCTATCTTTGTTCCCATGGAGAAGATGTTCCTTGGCGGAGGTTGATTTTGTAGTAGGGATGTTGTTGGAACTTTGGACTTTGTGGTCTTTTTTGTAGTTTCACCTTATTTTAGCTTTATGATGTTTTTCATAATCTAAAAACATATACTTTCAAGAATACAGTTTCTGCAAATCTTAAAAAAAAAACAGAGTTCAAGAACTCGACAATATGAACAAGTAAGAACTGGATATGTACTTACCGGAATTTCAAGAATGGATAACAGATAATGAAATTTCAGCTTCTAGTTTCGATCTTCTTCTTTTGCAAATTCCCAAAGAAAACTCAAATTTTTACTTCTTCTCCTCTTATTCTCTCAAGCTCTAAATCTCTTAATCTGAAGCAATAACCAGCCGTTGCATCTAAATGGGGAAGAGATGGAAGGGGTTTAGAGAAATAGGTGTACATTTCCCTACTTTCTCTCTCACTTCTCCACGTCGAAGCCACGTCCAATGACTAATTCAACCTCCCCTGTTTGTGCGTTCAACAATTGGGAAGAAAAAAATACTTCTTACAATATTAACCCCAAAGAGAAGGGCTAATATCATAAGGGCCCACAACACTAATGTTTTAATTACGAAAACACCCAAGTTCTAATTAAATTCTCTAACCTTATAAATATATAAAAAGTAATAATTAAATAAATAATTAACTAAAGGATAAATTAAATTAAAGTGTCTAGGTCATTACACCTTATCACTGAAAAGGTAAACTTCTTTAAGAAGCAACTTTCGGAAAAATGGTTCACTACACTGAACAACGCCACGTGTCTAAAATTCAAAAGACGTGGGTTAACCACCCCCGAAATAAACTGAAGGACTAACAATTCGTATTCCTTATAAGACGGAGAAGTAAGGGTATGCTACCCCTAAAGGACCCTTCAAAGATATGTAACTCCAAATAAAACCTCGAAGTCATACTTTCTCATTCCCAAGAAGAGATTTCGAGTGAGCTTATTACTTTATTTTATACTTCGAAGGCGTAATTGTGTACCTTCTAACTCAAAAGTCGCCCTCCGATCATATCAACAGACTTCGAAGGACAATTTGTTATATTTTATCTTAAAAGAACTACGAAGGAGATATCTTTCCTTCTACTAAATTCAATTCGAAAGCTAACCACCTCCAGATGGTGAACTTGAAGGCTAACCACCATGAGATGGTCAAATCGTTAGTCACCCTAAAAAAGACTAAGGATATTGTCCCCTTTGAAGAACAAAGATATGGGTTTGTCACCCTTAATAACTCGTTAAAACTTCAAAGTAAAGTTTGAAGTCATTTATATTTATCCCTAGGAATTGGCTTTGGATAATATTTTACACAACATACGTTGACTTCAAAGGAGATTCCTAGTAGAAAGACCTTCGAAGCCAAGCTTATATCTTCATCTCCAAGAAATAGTTCATGAAGATAACTTTCTACATACTTCGAGGGACTTTCTCTCACATTTTATCTTAAAGAAATTTGTGAGGAAGCATATTCCTGATTTCACAAGTTCGAGTTGAAGGTATTGGTTGCTTAAACCATAAGCTTTGAAGAAATTCCAAGATAACTCTTCCTTACAGAGACTATTGATCATGAAAATGAATTGTCTACTGAGAAACTTAAATCTAAGGTCTCTATATTAATAGATTTTAGAATACACTGGTCACCTTGTAATACATACAGGTATTTTGAATTTCTTCAAAGAGAGATAAGCAGCTGCCAAAAGGAGTTCCTCCGAGATGAACGAAGTCCAGAAAAATATTGCGGCGTTCAAATAACTCATTTACTTTAAAGATAATCGTGATAGATTTCTCAACAGGAAATAGTACATGATAAAACCTTAACTACTTATAATATCTACTATATGACTTATGTAAAGGGATTTTATCTTATCTAGTATGGCCGCAAGAATGAAAACGTTTCTTTTAGATCTTTATACATATTACACCTGTCATATGATCCTTGTCTTTTAGATCTAAAGCAACTTATCATAGAGCAAGTTCACATATTCGAGTGACTCATCCCATTTTCTAGAAGTAACTTAGGCGTGTTGAAATCCACATAGCCTTTAAGATATGCTTTAATACATGAGAATATTTCAAAAGCATCTCTTTGGACGCTTGTCTAAATGACACTTGTCCTGATTTAAGAGGATAATCCCTTTATAAATAACAATGAATATCCTCCAATAGGATAGAAGAAATTTGAAAAATTCAAAGCTGAAAGACAACAGTGAGTAAAGACATTGAAAGAGAAAGGGAAAAGTCAATCGTATTCACAGATAGCCTTCGAATACGTGTTAAGAGACTTCAAGTCATTCGAATTCTGAGGTTTCTTGTTCTGTGATATGCATTCTTTCTGACAGTATCTAATACCTTGATATCCCCTCTTCTTGCCTTTTTTTTTTGTTTTATCTATAAATCATGTTTGCTTCACTTGTTTTCTCGTCGGTGCATCAAAAATTATAATTTTTTTTTTTTATTTTATCGTTAAGGAAAAAAGAAAATAAAATGTTAGAAAAATCACTTTCACGATAAAGAAAATAAACTAAATTTTTTTCTCTCTTTAAAGATAAAAAAATTTCTCTTATTAGAGATTTTAAAAGAAAAAAAAAAAGAAAAGAATTTTATTTTCTTCTAAAATCCAAAGTAAATATTTTGATATTACAGTAATAATAAGTTACATAAGGCAGATAATACAATACATAAAGCAGATAATATAACAACTAAAGTAATAAGTAATAAGTAATACAACTTTCCTTTTTCTTTTTCTCCTCGGATGGAGTTATCAGAAAAAGAACTAAAAAGAAAAAAGAAAAAGAAAAAAAATAAAGCGAAAAGTCTCACGTGCGTCTTGCTTGCTCAGAAGCACCCGCGCGGCGCGAACCCGATCCGGGATCCGGCACCGTCAAACACCACTCTAAACCCTTGTTGCTGTATATTTCCGATTATCGACAATCCGCCCATCGTCCCGGCGAAAGCGAAGCAGAAAAGCCCGTTGCTATTAACCGGTATCAGGTAATTCGTCGCCGGCAAAGAAACATCAGCCCTATTTACGAAATGCAACACCACCCTCGGTACCTTCACCGTCGTTTTCCCGGACAAATCATAACACGTATCGAACAACGAAAATCCCGGCCCACGCTTCAACTCGGTTGCCCCTGCCCGGAACGCGTTCCGCAGAGCTAGATAAGCGAGTCGAGTCAACCGAGTCACCGAGGTGCCCGAGTCAATGATGACCCCTCCGTTCCCAGCCGCGTCGAGTCGGAACATAGAAGCAGTGATCCCGCGGACAAGCGCACCGCCGACACTGATTCCGGTGAGCTCCACGTAGTAGAACGTGTCCAGCTTAGGGTTTGAAACCATCGGCGTGAACACTGCGGATCTCGACACGGCCGACTCACCGAACAGCACTGAAGACGGTTTCGACGCCGACGACAACCGATCGACGAGGCAATACGAGAACTTCCGTCCGAATTGACGGCCAGTCTGCGACGGAAACGACAATCTTCCACGTCCAAGGCCGAGCAGTCCCGCCGCACCGACGAACAGCCCTTCGTTGTCGTGTCCACAACCAAGCGCGACCCTCCCTATCTTCGTCCCGCGAAACGTCAATGTATCCGTCGAAAACTCTCCGGTGGTGAACGATCCATCGCCATAGGATACCTGATACATACACGAACGCCGTTGGGCACAAGTAGACACATCAAGCCTCCGGCAAAGAGGCGATCCACACGGCACAGTAAAGAACGACCGAGACTTGGCCGGATCGAATATCGGATCTGTCTGCTTGTAACATTTCCGGCACGGCGTGCATTGGATCCAAACGATATCGCTTCCGGTATCGAGCACCATGTAGGAGTACTTCGGAGGCGTGCCTACACCCAAGCGCGTGAAGTACTCGCCACTGCCTTGCGACAGCCCGGAAATCACGGAGCTGCTGAAATCCTTACCGGGAGCACGAGAGCCGTTCTGACTAACTCGCCCGCCGACGGCGGCCATGGCGGTAAGCGTCTTAACCCTAACTGCATCTCTATCTAACCTGAGGTTAAAGAGAGCTTCTGGTGTTACATTGAACGCTAAAGCATCTCTGTGTTGTAACTGTACAGTTAGAGTGGTTTTAGCTTCGGTAATGGCGGTTTCGGGTAGGGTTGTTGTGGTTTCTGATTCAGTCCAGGAGAGATCGGGTTTAAGGGTTTGTGGTTTCGACGAGAGAGGCTCCAAAACCAGATTCTGGTAATCGAGCGGTTTTGCGAGCGTACTTGAGAGGAGGAAAAGGAAGAACAGGGAAAGGATAGTGGTTTTCGCTTGTCCTTCCATTTCCATTGTGGAAGAGAAAAAATAGAAGGAGAGACTGAAGCATAATAGAGCTTGCCTTTGAGATTGATATAAAGAAGAGTGTTTGGTTGGTGGGGTACCGTGAGTAAGGAAGGCGTTAATGGAAAACTTTTTTTATTTTTTTTTAATTTGATATTAATTTTGGAGGGATGGGATTCATGGGAAGGTTGGGGAAACGAGAATGACAAAACTGCCCCAAAGAAAAGGACAAATGTGCAGTGTGGTGTTGGTTTCTTGACCTGGAATCTCAGCACCTTCGGTCTTAAATCGTGTCCTCCTGCCGGTACACGTAATAATACGATAAAGCAACTCTTGGTTTAGGTTTTAGCAGATGCAGCCATGATGGTGACCCACATGAAGTAAGAAAAATACAAGAAGATTTCAAGATCCTCATTCTCGTCATATTGAGCTTCTGTTATACAGGGATGTACAATATTACCACCGACAAAAAAAAATATGTACAATATTACCAAAAAAAAAAAAAGTTTCAAGGATGTACAAATGTGTTGGGTAACGCATGCCGGCCCGATTCGGATATATTTGGGTCGTGTCTAGATAAGGCCCGATATGATTCAAGCTGGGCACGGGCCTGGGGTCATGGCCCATGACAGGGCATGGGTCTTGGCTAGGGGCGGCAATAGACTGGGTGACCCACCCGGTCTGATCAGTCCGGCTTATATTTGGGCGGGTTTGGGTAAGAGTTAGTAGCCTTCATCGTTGAATCGGGCTGAAAGTTAAGGCCTAATCAGTTTTTGGGATCGGGTTTGGGTTTATATTAAATTTCCTGTCTAATCTGGTTTGAGATTATTGAGTAATATATAACTTTTACTTAAACTTATTATTATCTTGTGGTTGCAGCTTAGTGCTGAGAAACCTATATTTTGATTGTAGAGGCTGGCTTGGAATCTTAGGAGAGCACAAAATAGTAATATGTTTATTTCATTTGAACAAACATGGGGGGCTTGTGTTTGACAAATGGATACATTGTGCAGGATTGGACAAACACTGTTAAGCCTAAAACTCGGACTAGACCAACAAAATTATTCTTATTTGTAGATTATGGACCGGCCGAGCTTGACTGTTAAGCCTGAAACTCGGACTAGACCAACAAAATTATTCTTCTTTGTAGATTATGGACCGGCCGAGCTTGACCCTTTTTTTTTTGGGTCTTAACCACGTGGTGTCCCCACACCCACATAGGAGTGGGACTAATCCACGTTCGGGGAGGGAGCATTAAAGGTAAACCCCTGGCCATGAGTGTTTCTAGTGAGATTCAAACTCCAGACTTACTTCTAGAGACACCCACTAGAGCCCAGCTTGCTACCAACTGAGCCACACGCCGGTGGTTCGAGCTCGGCCCTTTGCCACCACTAGGCACGATCCAAGCAAAAGCACAAATCAAGTTTTGGCCATTTTATAGGCAAAGCACAAAGCTCGGCCTAGCTCTGACATGACGCTGTACGATAATAATTGTGTCCCGTGCCAGATCGAATCTAGGGCCTGAAAATTAGGCATGGCACGATACAGCCGATAAATAATTGGTCAATGTCGTGCTCGATAAATAATCGGGCTATGACGTACCAGGCACAAAGCATGGTTGGCGCAAAAAAATTCTTGCCGGGTTGACATGCACGGCCCGAATATACATCACAAAGTTCTGTATCATAAATTTGTCTGTATGACCCATCTAATAAAAGTTACGTCATGAAATTTGTTGTGAATCGGGTGCAGGTGGCCTTGCTGTGCGGTTGAGTATGGGTGGCACTTTATTGGCCACCCGCACATGTCAATAAAAGAAAATTTTCTAAATATTTTTTTATTCTTGTTCACAAAAATTTAGGTGACTTGGGCCAATAAAATGCCCCCCGCACTCACCCGCATATCATGACCACCCGCACATGATCCGCTCTCCATAAAATTTCTTACACTCTTCATGCTTCCGAAGAGGAAGAGCCCTTTGAAGCGTGTTGGGCTTTCCTCGTGACTCAATGTTTTTCTTGTCATGTAACAACAGTATTGTTTTCTTTCTTTATGAACTCTACTGGATACTGTTAGGCTCTGTTTGTTAGTTCCCGCAGTCAATCCCTACCTAAAACACTGCAACTCTCTGCACGAGAATTTTTCCTGTCTTAATCACATGCACGGTGTTCTTGCAGATATTGTTGACCAGTTCCTGAATCATTTCGCTCTTCTTCCTTCTTAATTGCCTTTGCCTTTATTATTTTTCTCCAAACGGCTAGCTATGGTTTGCGAAGAGAAGGTTTGACCGTGAATGATCATCATGCAGTAGCAACAAGTTTGCCATCGTCAAGATGACAATATCAAAACACTCTGCAAGAATGAAGCATCCCAAGGTGGAATTAGTTCTTGCTTTGGTGGAAGCTGTTACGATGTCCATCCTTGTTTTCTATTCAACCATTTGATATATATTCTTATACCGTGCTCTAACAGCATGAGTTTTTAAAATAAATGATGTTTAGCGTGGTATCAGAGCATTTGGTCAAGTGATCGAATCTTGGGGTATATGTTTTTGTGTTTGTCTCGATGCCTTGTGTTCTCCCACATATGTGTTGTTCTTGTACAAATCCCGCACGTGAGGGAAGATATTGAACCATTTGATATACATTATTGTGCCTTTCTCTAAAAGTTTGAGCTTTTAGAGTAATTGCTGTTTAGCATTTTCATTTTTTAAGATTATAGATGAACCGGATCACGTGCTTTCAATGCACACAAATTCAAATTTATAACAGAAGATTTCTATCGAATTGAATGTCGTCTTACATTGGTATATGTGATTTATTAGAACCGCACACAATAGTCACAATAGTATATGATTTATTAAAACCACGCATAATATAGTATCCACACTCAAACGATTAAGACTATTGTATAGTATTGAACCATTTGATATACATTGTTCTACCTTTCTCTAACAGCTCGAGTTTTTAGAGTAATTGGTGTTTAATATGGTATTAGAGCGGGAGGTTAAGTGATAAAATCTCGGGAGCCTATATGCGCCCTATGTTCTCTCACAGATGTGTTGTTCCCGTGCGAAGTCGGCACGTGTGGGAGGGTATTGAATCATTTGATATAGTATCAATCCATTGTAATTGATAAATAAAGTCAACCCAGATGAATACATATTCTGATATTGCGAAAAAACACAAAAAAAAAATTCAAATATAGCTAAAAATAGTATGAAGTGCTTAAATAGGAAGCTACTGAACTTATGCAAATATACATATATCTGCCTGAGCCTGAGGGGATACCAAAGATTGAGGTATAGCTGAAGAGATACTAGGAAAAAAAACTGAAATGGGTTGGGATAGGGATGTACAAACATGCTGGGTCGCATGTGCCGGTCCGGCCCAACATGATTTGGATCGTGCCCAAGCATAGTTGAGTAATGCCTGAGCCTGGGGTAATGGTCCACAGCACGGCACAGCCCAAATACTATTCATTTTTTACCCAATTTATAAGCAAAGCAGGAGGCCCGGCCTGGCCTGACCTGACACTAATAATTGTGTCAAGCCTAGGGCACTAAAATTAGGTACGAGCACAATTCATTTTTACCCAATTTATAGGCAAAGCATGAAATTCGACCCGACACAATAATAATTGTACCTCAAACAGTGATTTGTGCCGTGTCTCGGTGTCATGGCCCACAACACAGCACAGCACTGTCGAGGCACAAATACGATTCATTTTTAACCCAATTTATAGGCAAAGAATGAAACTCTGCCTGATCCAATTCGACACAATAATAATCGTGTCTTGGGTCGTGCTAAGCGCGAAAATTAGGTACGGCACAACACAGCACAACCGGCATGAAAAATTTCGTGTCAGGCGGAACGCGTGGCACGCATGTACATCCCTAGGTTAGGAGCATAGGAAGTTAAGGTCCATGGACCTTGTATACCCATGGGATTTTTAGCAAAACCTATGGATAAATCAAAAAGTTTAGGCCCATGATGCTTAGGAAGTTAAGGTCCATGGACCTTGTATACCCATGGGATTTTTAGCAAAACCTATGGATAAATCAAAAAGTTTCGGCCCATGATGCTTATATGTACTTAAATGACCAAAATACCCTTATCTTTGCATGTATTTTTTAAGTTGACCCAGCGGGCTCTTTAATTTTCTGCAAAATCCGTTACAACTTTACCCCTCTGTCTCTCTCTCTCCTTATTTCTTTCTCTGCAAACTGAAGCCCCATTACAAACACAAACAACGAAGAGAAAGAGAGAGAACGAGCAGCAACGGAACCCTAATTTTCTGATAACAAAGCCCTCTGATGATATTTTCCGAAACGATGTGATTCCTTGGTTTTCTAGGGTTTCATGTTCTTCGAAGCTTTGATGTCTTATAAATGGAGAGCATCTGTCCTTTGGTTGAATGTTCCTCGTATGGTTCGTTCTACGTAGTAGCATCTGTTACCGCATTCTGCTTCCTCTTTGCTTTGTCGGTCGTTCTATTGTCGCCGGCGAGTGCTTTTCGGAGAAGGTCGGAGAAATTGGAGGGTAGTGAATGTTCTTCGAAGAAGAAGGCCTGTGGTTGTAATTGTTCTTGTGGAGGAGTTTCAAGTTCTGCTTCGACGGCAGCTCCTTACGTTAATGGTAGCGCCGGCAGGATGTACCAGAGGGCGCCGGTGGTTGCTGAGCGGCAGACGGGTGCTTCGATGATGGAGCAATTGGTGCCGGAGATCACAACTCACGCGTTGAGTTACTTGGATTATCCAAGTCTTTGCCGTCTTTCGATGACGAATTCTTCGATGCGGAAAGCTGCAAATGACGATGATGCGTGGAAAGCACTCTATCATAAGGTCTTTTTCGATATTACTCTTAGTTTGTCCATTTATTTGTTGGGAACTATTTCAAATTGATGTTTATATTGATATGCTTGATTGAGTTTTGTGTATTGGAACTGTAGCTGTAGTATTCAAGTTCACTTGTTATTCTGAAAATTTTGGTTCTCAACCCTTTAAACATTCTTAAGTTTCAAATAATAACTAGAGACAGTTGAATTCCTACTTTGCTGGCTATGTTCCACAAGGTATCTGGATGGTTAATATACTTATATCTGACTTTAATCCATTCTTTTGTGAGTAAAATGTAATTGCTTTAGACTAACAATGCTTGGATAATGATTATTTCTTAGTTCATTCAAACTGAGGAAGTTTGGAGACTCATTATCACAAACCCTTCTTTGTTTATGGAGAAAATAAGAGAAACTTATCTGTTCCATGAATACCAATTCAAGAAATAGAAACTGATCTATTCCATGATTACTGGTTATGAAATCCTATGGGCACGGAGGTTCTATCTTGGTTTTGCACGGGACTGGTTTGGATCTCCCATTACGAAGAGATCCAAGACCGGCCTATTTGTTGGAGGACCGCTTTATTTGGGCTTGAAAAGATGTTTTTTTACCTTCTGTTCCAGACACGTTTTCGGACTCCAATCCAAGGCAGTGCTTCTTGACTAGATCCTTTTTCCATGCTTGGATTTCAGATATTGATCTTCCATCACCCTCCTTTCCTCCTTGATTCCTTTGGAAGTCTCGTGTCCCACCTAAGATCAAGGTTTTCTCTCGGATGCACTACTCTATAAGATCAACACCTACAACATCCTCCGAAGAAGGAATTTCCTAGCCCTGTCCCCACAAGTTTGCTTCATGTGTTTTAGGGAGGAAGAAATCTGTTGTTCAACCTTCATTCATTGCAATTTTGCCAGCTGCATTTGGTATTTCTCTCTTAGGTAAATTGGGTTATGTTCTATCTAATCAGTGGAGATTTCCTATCCTGGAAAAGAAGGCCGGTTGATGTAAAGAGCTGCGTCTTTGCTATCTTATGGGCTATATGGGGAGCAAGGAACAAACAAATCTTTGATTTTGTAAGGGCAAGTGTGCAGTTAGTGGTTGATCCTATTGTGGGTGTAGTGGCATCATGAGTTTTTTTCTTATTGGACTTCAGGGGGATATCGGTCTTGAAAGTTTTAAGGGACTGGGCAACTGTTGCAACAACATTGTTTCAGGTAACGAGACCTTTGGTACTTTGGCAACCATCCAAGGAAGTTCCATCAAGCTCAGCGTTGCTGGTGGTTCCTTAGGGAATTCTGATCTGGTTGGTATAGGGGGTAGTCTTCAGAGATGATCAAGGCAGTATATTACATGTGTTCTCATGGTCAATTGGAGAGAACACAGTTAGAGCAGAGATATGTGCACAATTGATGGGGTCGAGGGAGGTCGAACAGCATGGTTTTTGGGAGTAACAGATCGAGGGTGACTGTTATTATCATCTCATGCTTCACATCTTCACAATAGCATTCATAGCGATTGGTTTATCTAGTTAGATTGACTCTTGCCTTGGCCTTGGGCTTTAATGTTTCGTCTAACCATGTGCCAAAGTCGGCCATATAGCTGACATGTTGGCTAAGACAGGTATTCACAGGGAGTCTATATTTGTAGTCGTATGATTCATAGGGGATTTGTTAAAGGGAGCTTTTGAGTAAAGAGATGCTTTTTTATTATTATTATTTATTTATTTATTTTAGCTGTTTCTATTTTTTTTTCTAGTATTTTTTTATTAATAATTTTTCCCGGCTCTTTCCATCGAGAGCCATCTTTGTACTCTCTGTGTCTCTTTGTTAATATAGCTTCATTACTTTAAAAAAAACGATCATCATGTGGTGAGCATGATGATGAGAAATACTCATTGGCCATTATCCAATAGAGATTTTATCACTTGATAAAGAGTGGCTAGTAGAGAATCCTCTGTCCTGGAACCATGTTGTTGTGACATAAATTTTTGTCCATAAGCTTTTATGGCCATGCATTATTGACGTAGTTTGTCGTTGTGGGAATGTAATATATTATTTGTTGTGTTTCAATTTAACCTCAATTTTTGACATAGCTCTGGTTGGCCATATGTATAGCATGTAGTTTCTTGTTTGCTTTCATTTTTTTGTTTTCTAAATGTTTTCCAACCCCTCACTCACACACCAAGAAAATCTCGCAAAATGTGTAATCTTTCATTCCACTTACCTGTATGATGGTGCTTAGAAGTTGTTAAATGCTTTCATTTGTCCATGGAGTTGGAAAATTATAACTTGTTTCACTGCTAGATTGCTAAGGTGTCACAAAAACTGTTAACATATTATGTAATTAGATGCTATGGTGTTTCAATGTTTTCATTGTAATTGTTTGTTCCATTATAGTTTCATTTTATCTCTCTATGAATATTTTGGTGGGTGTGCGTGGAACAATCCTGTGACCTCATTTTGCAGTCTGTGAATCAATTAATATGCAGTTTGTCCCTTGGGAGTTAATGATGGGAAAATAGAGGAATTAACGTGTAATCACCTTTCTTTTATTGTAACTTCAAATTATCAGATATTTTTTGATATTACATTTAAATTTTTTATGCATATTTCACCTTTGAATTTTTCATCATGTTCTTTTAGGATTTCACGCTGGAACAGGACAGTGTGACACCGCATAATGGCTGGAAAGCTTATTATGCAGCTACAAGAGCTATTGTGAATATCAATGCAGAGTTTTTTAGCATAATCAGAGAAAGGTCACTTCCAGCAATGGGTCATCTATGGCTTAATGCAGATTATGTGAAGTGTGTTCATGGCTCTGGAGAGTTCTTTACTGGGTATGTGCTTTTAATTTCTGTTGCATTAGCACTGTAAATATTTTTTTCATGTAGTGGTAGCGTGGTAGATATATCTTATTACTTGCACTTAACCTCTACGTTCTCTTTAATGTTTTATCTCTGCATATTTAAACTATTTTTGTCACTGGCTCACAAATTTTCAGTTATGTAGCTAGGGTTGGATATTGTTTGCTATTGTATTAGACAGATCTGCTCTAGGAATGCTTGAAATCATAGTGTTAAGTATCAGCTGATCCAGAGTTTGATCGGCTGATACAACTTGGGATCGGCTCGGGACGAGTCACGATCCCAAGCCGATCCCGAAAATTGCTAAAGTTCTCCGACTTGGTCCGAAACCGAGTCACATCGTCCAATCCAGATGATTTGACTCGGTTTAGGACGAGTCAGATTGGACGATCCAATATGGATTGTCCAAAGCCCCTCAAAAATTTTATGATTTTAAAAAAAAAAAAAGAATTGGGCCATGTTTGGATCGGCAGATGCCCGATCCGATACCGAGTTTAAACACTATGCTTGAAATTGCCATGCAACTTTGATGAAATTCTTTTGTTTTGGAGATCCATGAGAGTCTCTAGATCAGGATCATGCATGGATATGGTGTATAGGTTTTTAGATTTCCGTCTGATTGTTAACCATAGGTCTGGGACTTTGGGTATACTGATAGACATCCTCAAACTGATTCATAAAATTATAACATGGGATGAGGGTTGGCTTCTTACCAAAATGATATAGGGTGTAGTCATCTCTTTTATGTTTTCGAGCTGCATCAGCTGATTCTCACTCAGTTTTTCATGTCAGAATTTAAGGAAGAAAAAATTGAACGGAAGATCGATTTTATTTTAATTTTGATGAGAATTGAAATGAGTTCATGTTTCCTCTCTAATTATCTAAATTGATAATTGATCAGTTACAACGCCGTTATGGAGAGCTGGCAGCATGCTTTCAATTGGGAAGGAGTTGATTTCCAGATCCGGGATGTGTGCACTCGGGTGCTGACAGACGTGGCTTGGGTAACCATGAAAGCCTACATTGACATGGACAATGGTCCATTCCATGTGAGTAATGTCTACGAGTTCCATAACGGGCGGTGGTACATGGTTCACCATCACAGCTCTTTGATGCTCATTGATGTGGAGATGGAACAACAAAATGTGCAGGGATGAAAGAAAAAAAGAAGAAAAAAAAGAAGAGATGATTAATAAGGCAAAAAGAAAAAAAATAGCTTTTTCACTGTTTGTTCAGGAGTGAGTCAGTCCCAAAGATCCTTCCCTGATATTAATCCAGGTTTCTTCTTTTTCCTTAATTTCTCCAACCTCAGTTTTGCCAACCCAGTTTAATACCCAATTCATATATGTTATTTTGTTTCATTTCTTTTTTCTTGGTATATATATCTATGTTAGAAGTTTTGATTTTTTCTCTCTTATAGCAAAGAGATAGAGATGGACGTGGTCAATATTTTACAAATTTGGGTGTTGACTGGGATGTTACGTAGTGAGATGTAATGGATGTGAGCTGTATTATGTAAACATCTGATTGCATTCAAAGAAATCGTATGTAGCGCATGTGCATGTATGCTTCTCGACAACCATCACAACTGGGTCAGAGGGAGCCAGTCTTGTTTGACCGGTGGTTCAGTTTAGTTCAAACCCGGGTCAAGTTGGCTTATGTGGGAAAAACGATTATTGGGAATATTAGAATGAATGCATGAAAAAGTGGGTGACTCCCCTGGTCTAATTACACAGGCACTGTCACTCCGGTTTGATTCCTCATCTTGGCCCAGGGCCTGGTAGTGCCTGCCGGGAATCTGACAACCGAACCAAGAGTTTTGGTTTAGAAACATTGGTTTATAGTTCGTTGGGTAGGTAATTTGATTTGAATTACATATCTATATTAACTTTTCTATTTCGTTACACATAAATTGCTCCATGGTCTAGTGGTTAGGACATTGGACTCTGAATCCAGTAACCGGAGTTCAAATTTCGGTGGAACCTGTTTTTGGCAAAGAATTTAGAATCGTTGGAAAAATCATATTCTTTTATCCATTTGTTTCTGGCCCCACCAGGAAAGGAGAGGAGAAGAGGTGAGTGCGAGGAAGGCGAGAAGGGAAAGCAATGGCAAGCCTTCTCCCAATTCCAACTCCTCAATCCCTTTTCATCCGACGCCATTACTCCGGCTATAAGAGAGGTCCACCATCTCTCGTAAAATCACCAGCCAAACTCATCGCTCTCTGTTGTCCTTCAACTTCCGTAGTCGAAGATCCTTCTCTTCCTGCGTTGGATGGAGTTCCCATGGGAGCTGAATCCGCCATTGAAGACGAAAACTATCTTACTCCTAGGTAAGATTCGTATTGTGTTTATAATCCACCTTTGATTTTATTCAGATTATCACTTAACTGCATTTGGTACAAATGAGCAGTCGCATCATCAAAGTATTACTGATATTATGAGCTTTTCTTCCTCATTAATTTATCGTTTTTGGATTCAAATTAGCTTGTAAATGAACTAGTTGTGATTTCGAAAGGTAGAATTCTAAGTTCTCGTGATTCAAGCATTTTCAGATTTGCAGGAAATTACTGGTGAAACAAACAGAAACTTAGTGAAATTTTCTCTATGAAATGCTTTTTGATCAATCATTGAATTGTCTAATGATTGCATAGGAACCTCTTCATACTTGGTTTCATTGGATAGTAGTGGCTTGGTTACTACAATAGGTTTTAGATAGTGTGGGTTCTGGTTTGTGGATATTAGGTATTGAATAAGACTATGAGAGGTTTCTTTCTTATGTGAAAGCTTTGTTAAAAAAGCTTCCTCCTGTGTATAAATAAATAGTATTTGTGAAGCCTTTTTAAAATGAGTCCTTAGAATTATGCTATTTTCTGTTTGACTTCGGTGAAGGTCTGTGCAAGTCATTGGTTGATCTACAAACAAAGATCTTGAATCTGGTTGTTTTTATTTTTAATTTTTCAGGGTTAGGGTTTTCCCTCGGATTATGGAAATTAAATCAGGTTATGTTTGTTGGTTTTTCTCCTCACAACCTAAAAAATTCACATGAAAATAGTGGAGTTGATTTTGATGAGCATTAATTTATTGAGTAAAATGAGATTCTTTATGGGATTGTTCTTACATGTATGATCAATTTTACCAGATGCTCATAGTATTTTTGAAATTCTGCTAATGACATACATATGGATTTTGTACAGTACTTCATGCACAATTTGTAATATTAATTTTCTTTTAGTCTTAAGTTTGTTTTAGCAATGAGATTGATGTTAAGAATACGAAGTATGTTCATTACTGATCATTGTAATTCATAGAGGGTGTGAGACCTGTGGAAGAGAAGAACTGGAAAAGGGTTGTAATGGTGAGGGAAGGATTCAAGGTGGAATCGCAACAGTCCCAGGCTTCGGCTGGTGGCCCATAAAGGCTTTCAGGCCTTGCCCCGGGTTTGTGGCATCTGGTGGAAGGTATAGGCGTCGTGGACAAAGCATGGACGAGGTTGCTTTTGGAAGGGGAAGGAGGGAAGCTCCAATGGGGAGCACTGACGAGGTTCCGTCAAGGTAGAACTTAGATTTCCATATTCTTTTTCATTTCCTTTTTATGTTAAAGTTGTCTTCTTCTTTTACTTTTTTTTTTCCGTTTCTTTTCTTCCCATTTTCCACAGGCTCTTCAGTCTTGTATGCATATGTTCAACAAATTGTGCTATTTATAAACATTATTATTTGCAGCAACAACAACAACAAATGCCTTATCACAACAAATATTACTGTGTACTATTATGGTCTTTAGTAATAACTGCCCCAAAATATTCATGTTAATTGAAATATATGATGCTTTCTTCACATCCCTAGCTTGATTAAGCATGGTTGTCTATGAATGTTTGCATGTTTCATGGTTTGCTATTCCTGTGACTCATGTTTAGTTAATGCAGCAAGAAAAAGCAAAGCCCAGGAAGATTTAAGAGGGAAATATTACAGTGAAATCATCTATTTCTGTATGGTTCAACACTGTCAAGATGAGGGAATCGTTCGATCGGTGGGTAATACGTGTTTCAACAAATGTTTACTGGTGTGATCCCACATGAACTGTCTAAGGAAGTGAAAATTAGAAAGAAAAAAAAAACTGTAATTCTGATATGTATATAAATGTTGTAGTGTTCTGTAATAGACTTGTGGGTTTTAATATGCCCACCTTTCTCTGTTTTCATTTATTTGTTGTTGAAGCATTTGGAGCTGATAAATGAGGAAAAAACAGAGATTTTATACTTGATTGCTTGTGCATTAAATTTTTGTGTCTTGTAGTCCTGGGATCCAAATCCAATCATGTATGATGCCTGTAAACTTGAGTTGCTACTGGTGACCAGAAAGCTTAATAATCTCCTTTTAACATGTGGCATCATCTTAGAACGAGTATATGGGACTTTAAGTATGTTCAGTTATACTGAATCATTGCTAAAGCAATTACCTGCCGCCTTCTTGCTTTTCGCGTGCCAGCTGTTATAACGGTTGTACGCTGATTTGATTTTGAAATGTGACTTTTGGAACGTGTCAGAGATATATGACCGTCCTTATCACTTGAAAAAGGTAAAGCTTCTTGGAGAAGCTATCTCTAGGAATGGTTCATTATACTGGATCATTCCACATGTCCAAACCTTAAAGGTAATAGTTGACTTCTAAGTTAACTGCCTCCGAGACGAACGAATTACCAATGATTTAAACTGTTAACAAAACAAATCATAAGGACTTGTGTTCCTACGGTGCGCAACCTTTTTAAACACCCGAAGGAAAGAAGATTTCACTCTTCCTTCAAAACTTTATTGTACTCGAAAGATATGTTTATTGTACTCGAAAGATTTCACTCTTCCTTCATACTTTGGACTTTCACTTCTAGAAGCAAATCCCCAATGGAAAAGGGCTTTAGAAGTCAAAGGCATACTATCTTCAGAAGTCTTTCCAGAAGATTAGTTTCATACAGACTTTGAGAATGTCCTCTCACTTCACTTTGAAGGAATTCACAAATAAACATATTTACTTCTGACTTTATTCAAGTAGAAGGCACTCGGATTGGTTACTGTAGCTATGAACCTTAAGCAATTTCAAAAAGGAACTCTTCTTTACATGGATTATTGATCATGAAAACGAGTTCCCTGATAAGAAACTCAACTTCGAGTTCTTTATATGGATAATTCGAGAATACATTAGTCACCTTGTGAGTACAGTTATTTTTGATTTCCTTCGAAGGAAGATAGCCGCCAAAGGGAGTTTCCTTTGAAATATACAAACTTAGAAAGGTATTTATGACATTGAAGTAACTTATTGAGATGGATTCTAAAAAAGAACAACACATGTTAAAACCTCAGTTACTTATAATATCTGCTGTAACTTATCTAAAAGGGGGTTTTGTCTTATTTGGAATGGCGGCAAGAATGGTGACGATGCTTTCAGATCTTTTGCATGTAATACATGTCAATCAATGTGTTTCCTCGAAAATCTAAAACAACCTATCACAGAGCAAGTTTTGAAGATTCGTATGACTCATCCCTTTCTCTAGAAATAACTTAGGCGCGTTGGAGTACACTTGGCATTCAAGATATGTTTGATGCATGGGGATATTCTTAAGCACCTGTCTGGACACTTGTTTGAATGGCATTTGTCCTAATTTAATAGGTTAAATTCCCTATAAATGACAAAACATATTCTCCATTAAGATATAGAATTTTATTTGGAAATTCTGTAACTTTAAGAGGTAGAAGACAACAGTGAGTTAAGATTCTGAGAGAGAAAGGGGATAGTCAGTCATTTGAATTCCTGGAGGTTTTCTTGCTCTGAGATATGCATTTGAACTGACTTTTCAGTTATTTCAACATTCTCTTTTTCCCTTGTCTCTTTGCCTTATTCACAGGTAACGTTTGAGAAGGAACGCTCTTGGCAGAACAGCTACGTGACGGTTTCGGCTGTTTTGAGACAGACTCTCCTTACCTATTTCTCTGGAGGGGTTATTGTATTGACTCCCATGTATTAGCTGTCATTTCATCTTAATATATTTGGTCTTTTACAAACCCGTCATCACCATTTGGCGACTCCACTGGAGAGACTATAGTCATTCCTTTCAAACTTTGTCTGTTATTCATGAATCCATCCAATTCCAATACAACCCCTTTTGTGGAAGATATTCCAGAACAGAATCCTCCTTAGAAACTTGTTCCTCCTCAAGACCCTGAAGAGGTGGCTAGATCGCTTAGGGCAACCATTGAGTTTTACAGGCTCAGTTGGATGCCATATCCAATAAACTTGGTCCTAGTTCCATACCAAATCCTACTATCAAGACTTCTCCTACAGTAAATCCTCCTCCATTTGCTTTTATACCTCCATCTACCTCCAAACCTGATTTTGTTACCATTGCAGATGTTCAAGCTCTTTTACAGAAATCTCAGTCTAGGGATACAGATTGGATTGGCAGTGATTTTTCCCCCATATCCTGAGGCACTTCTTAGTTTGTCGTACCCTAAGGATTATGAAGCCCCGGTCTTTCCCCAGTTTTCAGGGAAAAACGGGAACGTCAGGGAGCATGTCAGTCGCTTTATAGAAGCATTGGGGGCTTATGCTAAAAATAAAGAGCTCCGTCTGTGAGAATTCTCAAAATCACTCTCTGAATGAGCTTACACTTGGTACAACAGATTGGAACTTGGTTCTGTACACACTTGGGAGGATATGGTATCTCTGTTTCATCATAAATTCTTCATCATTGAAGCGAAGCTCACTATCATAGATCTTAGCCGGAAAGACAGAAGCTGGAGTAAGATCTAGTTCAATATGTCAAGCGCTTCAGAGACCTCGTGATTACCTGCACAGATGCAGCATCTGAAGAGAAGTTTTTCAGGATCTGCATCAATGGTATGACCCTGCCATATCGCATCCACATAGAGAACCATGAGATCAAGAGCTTCACCAAGCTGTATGAGTACACCAAAAGGACCAATGCTTCTATTCCTGTTCCTGAGAAGAAGGTGGAAAGGAAGTGTGCTTTACTTGTTACTACTGAGAAGGAAGAAGAGTTTGTTCCTAAGAGGAAAGGCAAGCCTAGCAGTACCAACAACAACAACAACAACCGAGAGAAGCGTACTCCACCTCCGGAGGCAACATGTTCTCCTGCTCAGTTAGATGCTTTATTGCAGGAGTGGATGAAGGATGATCGTGTCTTGCTACCACCTATTGAGAAGGAACCAATATAAGCTGACAAGAGGTCACCGCGATATTGCAAGTTCCATCGCAATACTCGTCATTCCACGTTACTGTTGGGCTTTAAGGAAGATCTTCCATGCTAGGTTAGTGGCTGGAGACATTGACATCTTGGATGCCAAGGTACATGTTGATCCCCTCCTTCAGCACAAAGGGAAAAGGAAAAGAAACCGTGCGCATGTTATCTATCTTCAAACACAGGCACCAGTCAGACCCTCAATCAAGTGAAGCTATACGTAATACCACAAAGTTCCAGATGTTCTTTGAGGACCTGCAGTTTACCTTGGAGATGCGGACTGAAGCTACTCAAGCATTATTGGGAAGCATGGAAAAGTATCATTTCGAATGCTTCAATCACCAGGAGGCCCCCATATACTATTCCCCGCGACTTAGTAAGTCTGCCATTACTTTTACAGAGGAAGACATGATGGCGTCTTCGGAGGACCACAACAAACCTTTATATGCGAATGCCACCTTATAGGGTGTGGAGATTCGAAGGGTGCTGGTTGATGGTGGTTCTGCAGTTAATCTCATTCCCCTCAAAACCCCGGAAGCAGTAGGTGTTTTAAGCAAGTGCATTGTTCTCAGCCAACTCTGGATTTTGGGTTTTGACACTCAGTGGCAGCAAACAATGGGTTATATCACTCTCAACCTCCGGGTAGGAGTCTTTAAATGTCCTACTACTTTCCATGTTATTGATGATAGAGTTGCATTCCATGTGCTGTTGGGAAGGTCGTGGATACATCGGGCGAAGGTAGTGCCCTCTTCCTATCATCAGTGTTTGAAGGGAATCTGGAATGGAAATGTAGTTAGGGTAAGGGCATAATCCTTTTCCTTTGATGAATCAGAAACACACTTTGTTGAGGCAAACCACTATGACAGATTCGCTCAAGAAGGGGAATGTCGTGTTGCTAAGCCCCAACAAACTCTTTTGCCCTTATGGGCTAGTCTTGAATCAGTTGATCATTTAGCACCATCTTCTTCATCAGTACCATCTTTTTGTGAAGGCCTTCGTCCTTCGAAGATTCGCTGTGTCAGATTAGACCTTCCGGATGAAAGGTTTGTATATAGGTTATGATAACCACAGGGGATTCCATCCGCTGACGTCCTGCAGTGTGCCCCTAGTGAAGAATTGCCGGAAGCTCTCGAATCCAAACTTGAACAGGCTCCAGAACACTTACATGATGGTGTTCAGGCTGTTCAGGAAGAACTGTCTATAGTTGACCTTGGAGAGGATTCAAGTGTCAATAAACTTGCACACATTTCTTATTTTCTTGAGTCTGATCAGAAGGTGGCCTTTATAACACTGCTCCCAGTAGAAGGATGTCTTTGCCTGGAGTTATGAGGATATGCCAGGTCTTGATCCCGAATTGGTGACTCACAGGTTTCATCTCGCTTCCAAAGTACACCCTATCAAGCAAGCACCAAAAACCTTCAGGCCAGACATTGAGCTATAGATCAAGGCCGAAGTTGAAAAGCTTTTGCAAGCAGGCTTTATTAAACCAATTCAACATCCTTCATGACTATCTAATGTTGTTCCAATAAAGAAAAGGAATGGACAAATTAGATGTTGTGTTGATTTTCGTGATTTAAATAAAGCTTGTCCAAAAGATGATTTCCTTTTGCCCAAAATGGATATCTTAATTGATGCTGCTGCAGGCAATGAGATGTTTTCATTCATTGATGGTTTTTCAGGATATAATCAGATCCTTATGGACCCAAGGGATGCTGAAAAAATTGCTTTCAGAACCCCTTTGGGAAACTTTTGTTATACAGTCATGCCATTTGGTCTAAAGTAGGGGTGTAACTCGGTTCGGTTTGGTTCTGGGTTGAGGTCAACCCGAACCAAACCGAGGGTTATATATATTAACCTAAAATCGAACCGAATCGAACCGAACCGAATTGAAACCCGAACATGCTAACCCGAAAACCGAACCGAATTTCTTTGAGAAACCCTAAATCCGAACCGAACCGAAATTACTTTTTCGGTTCGGTTTGGTTCGGATTAGTTCGGTTTAATATAAATTAATGGTTCAATTAGACAAATTGACAAGGGCAGTTACAAGATTACAAATGTTAGGTTTTGGTTCAGGTTCGGTTCGGTTTAGAAGAGTGTACACAAATGTCAGGTTTCGTTTCGGTTTTGTTCGATTTAAAATATTATATACAATGGTTGGGTTTCGGTTCGGTTGGGTTTAATTGGAGTATAGAACCAAAGCCGAACCGAATAGATTCGGTTATGTATTTCCAGAACCAAAACCGAACCGAAATTGAATAAACCCAACCCAAACCAAACCGAAGTTAGTTTGGGTCGGTTCGGTTTCGGTTTTAACCGAACCGAGTTGCACCCCTAGTCTAAAGAATGTTGGTGCAACTTACCAAAGGGCTATGACTCCTATATTCCATGATATGATGCATGGAGAAGTTGAGGATTATGTGGATGATCTGGTTATAAAGTCAGCAAAACGTGAGGATTATCTTATACTTTGAAAAGGGTATTCCAAAGATGCCGGATGTATAAACTCAAGATGAATCCTGCAAAGTGTGCCTTCGGGGTTTCATCTGGAAAATTCCTTGGGTTTATAGTCCATAGGCATGGAATTGACTTGGATCCTACAAAAAGCTAAAGCTGTCATTGACTTAGCTTCTCCCAAGACTTAGAAGGAGCTCAAGTCATTCCTTGGACGAGTGTCCTACATCCGGAGGTTTATACCCGGACTTTCTGCTTATCTTATTCGTCTTATGCCTCTTCTGAAGAAAAATGTTCTTTTTGATTGGAAGGAGGAACATCAGCATGCCTTCAAAGCCATCAAGCAAGTACTCACCAATTCTCACACCATGATGGTTCCTATTTGAGGTAAACCTCTCAAATTATACCTTGCTTTTACTGATCAAGCCATTGGAGGTTTAATTGCTCAAGAGGATGAGCAAGGTTTGGAAAGACAAGTCTATTATGTCAGTAGGCTTCTACAGGGGACTGAAATCAGATACTCCAGGATAGACAAGTCTTGTCTAGCCCTGGTACACATGGTGAACAAGTTGAAGCACTATTTGCATTTACATTCAATTCACTTTGTGACTAGGAGCGACCCTGTCAATTATCTCATTTCTCAACCCATTCTTTATGGAAGACACATCAAATGGTTGCTTCAATTAGCTCAATTTGAAATTGTTTGTGAGACTCCGAGAGCCATCAAAGGACAGGCTGTTGCTGACCTTTTGGCTTCCTTCTCCACTCATGAAGAAGAGGATGATGTTATGAATAAGGTATCTATGATTTCTGAAGAGGAATTTCCTATGAAATTTGATGGGTCATCCAATGCACAAGGTGGTGGGGCTGGAATTGAGCTGATTGCTCCAAATGGGGACCAATTTTCCTTCTCTTTCAAACTGGATTTTCCTTGTACCATCAACAGAGCAGAGTATTAGGCCTTGTTGATTGGTCTCTCCCTAGCACGTCAAATGAATGTTCAAAACGTTCAGATCTCTGGAGATTCCTTCTTAATTATTTCTTAAATCAATGAAGAATTCGCAATCAAAGAACCTGACTTAGTCCCTTACAGAACCGCCATACAAGCTCTACTTCAAAGGTTCAAAAGTTATTCTTTGACTTATACAATGAGGAGTAAGAACAAGAATGCTGATGCTTTAGCTAATTTGGGAAGCAGACTCCAATTTGAATTTGATGCCACTACCTTAGAAGTCATCCAAAGGACTACTCCCTCCACTCAACTTCTACAGGAGGATGAATAACTCATTTCAGAAGGGGACTGGAGGTATCAAATTATTTGTGATTAAGATCATCTTCCCCATTGCACTCCTACTACTCCTT
>JAUPMG010000009.1:2553516-2572337 GCA_031762675.1 Pachysandra terminalis
TTAACAGTACGAGAACGTCTTTGCCTTGTGCAGGCATGATATGTGCAGCGCGTTGCATTCAGAAGGTGTGGCGTAGGAAGTAAAAGGTCCATGGACTCTATATGAACCCATGGAGTTTTTAACAAGCCTATGGATAAATTTCAAAGCTCAGGCCCATGATGCATTAATGTGATTAAATGACCAATATACCCTTATCTTTTGCTTGTACGTTTTTAAAGTTGACCCACGGGGCTCTCTAATTTTCTGCAAAATCCCGTTAATAACTTACCTTCCCCCCCCCCCCCTCTATCTCTCTGCGATCTCTGAAGCTCCCATTCCAAACACCAACAGCGAAAAGAAAGAGAATGAACGAGTAGCAACGGAACCCTAGTTTCTAATGACGAAACCCTAACCCTCTGATGATATTTTTCGAAACGATGTTTGTGATTCCTTGGTTTTCTAGGGTTTCATGTTCTTCGAAGCTTTGATGTCTTATAAATGGAGAGCACCTGTCCTTTGGCTGAATATTGTTCCTCGTATGGTTCGTTCTACATAGCAGCGATTGTTACCGCATTCTGTTTCCTCTTTGCTTTGTCTGTCGTTCTATTGTCGCCGGCGAGTACTTTTCGGAGAAGGTCGGAGAAATTGGAAGGTAGTGAAAGTTCATCAAAGAAGAAAGCTTGTGGATGTAATTGTTCTTGTGGGGGAGTTTCAAGTTCTGCTCCGACGGCAGCTCCTTATATCAACGGTAGCGCCGGTGGGATGTACCAGAGGGCGCCGGTGGTTGCTGAGCGGCAGACGGGTGCTTCGATGATGGAGCAATTGGTGCCAGAGATCACAACTCACGCGTTGAGTTACTTGGATTATCCAAGTCTGTGCCGTCTTTCGATGACGAATTCTTCTATGCGGAAAGCTGCAAATGACGATGATGCGTGGAAAGCACTCTATCATAAGGTTTGTTTCGATATTACTCTTTAGTTTGTCAATTGATTTTTTGGAAACTATTTCAAATTGATGTTTATATTGATATGCTTGATTGAATTTTGTGGATTGGAACTGAAGCTGTAGTATTCAGTTCACTTGTTATTTTGATAATTTTGGTTCTCAACCCTTTAAACATTCTTAAGTTTCAAATTATAACTAGAGACCGTTGAAGTCCTACTTTGCTGGCTATATTTCACAAAGTATCTGGATGGTTAATACTTATATCTAACTTTAATCCATTCTTTTGAGAGTAAAATGTAATTGCTTTAGACTAAAAATGCTTGGAGAATAATTATTTCTTAGCTCATTCAAACTGGGGAAGCTTGGAGAATCATTATCACAAGCCCTTCTTTGTTTATGGAGAAAATAAGAGAAACTTATCTGTTCCATGCATACCAATTCAAGAAATAGAAACTGATCTATTCCAGGATTACTGGTTATGAAATCCTATGGTCACGGAGGTTCTATCTTGGTTTTGTACGGGACTGGTTTGGATCTCCCATTACGAGGAGATCCAAGACCGGCCTATTTGTTGGAGTTGGGAGCTTTATTTGGGCCTGAAAAGATGTTTTTATTGACCCTTCTGTTCCAGACACGTTTTCGGACTCCAATCCAAGGCAGTGCTTCTTGACTAGATCCTTTTTCCATGCTTGGATTTCAGATATTGATCTTGCATCACCCTCCTTTCCTCCTTGATTCCTTTGGAAGTCTCGTGTTCCACCTAAGATCAAGGATTGCTCTCGGATGCGCTACTCTATAAGATCAACAACTACAACATCCTCCGAAGAAGAAGGAATTTCCTAGCCCTGTTGCCACAAGTTTGCTTCATGTGTTTTAGGGGGGAAGAATTCTGTTGATCAACTCTTCATTCATTGCAATTTTGCTAGCTGCATTTGGTATTTCTTTCTTAGGTAAATTGGGTTATGTTCTATTTCATCAGTGGAGATTTCCTATCCTGGAAAAGAAGGCCGGTTGATGTAAAGAGCTGCGTCTTTGCTATCTTATGGGTTTTATGGGGAGCAAGGAACAAATGGAACTTTGATGCTGTAAGGGAAGGTGTGCAGTCAGTGGTTGATTCTATTGTGGGTTAGTGGCATCCTGAATTTTTATCTATTGGACTTTAGGGAGATATTGTTCTTGAAAGTTTTAAGGGACTGGGCAACTGTTGCAACAACATTGGTACGGGTAGCGAGACCTTCAGTGCTTTGGCAACCATCCAAGGAATTACCATCAAGCTCAACGTTGCTAATAATCCTTAGGGAATTCGGGTCCAGTTGGGATAAGGGGTAGTCTTCAGAGATGATCAAGGCAGTATATTACATGTGTTCTCAAGGTTGATTGGAGAAGGGAACACAGTTAGAGCAGAGATATGTGCACTATTGATTTGGTTGAGGGAGGTCAGACAGCATGGTTTTTGGGAATTGCAGATCGAGGGTGACTGCTATTGTCATCTCATGCTTCACATCTTCACAATAGCATTCATGGCCAGTGGCTTATCTAGTTAGATTGATTCATGCCTTGGCCTTGGGCAATAATGTTTCGTCTAACCATTTGCCAAATTCGGCCAATTCTATAGCTGACAGATTGTCTATGGCAGGTATTCACAGGGAGTCTATATTTATTTACATGTCTATATCTACATTATTGACATAGTTTCTGGTTGCTTGAATGTAATATATTATTTATGTGCCAATTTAACCTCAATTTTTTTACATAGCTCTAGTTGGGCATATGTACAGCATGTAGTTTCTTGTTTGATTTTCATTTTATTTTGTTTTCTAACTGTTTCAAGCATCCCTCCCTGCACTCCCCAAGCCACACATTCCAAACAAATCTCGCAAAATGCGTAATTCCACTTACATGTATGATGGTGCTTAGAAGTTGTTAAATGCTTTCATTTGTCCATGGAGTTTGAAAATTATAACTTGTTTCAACTGCTAAGGTGTCACAAAAACTGTTATTTGAAATATTTTGTAATTAGGTGCTATGACGTTTCAGTTTATTCATTGTAATTGTTTGTTCCATTATAGATTTCATTTTATTCTTTCTATGAATATTTTGGTGGGTATGCGTGGAACAATCCTGTGACCTCATTTTGCAGTCTGAATCAATTAATATGCAGTTTAGCCCTTAGGAGTTAATGATTGGAAAATAGAGGAATGAACGTGCAATCACCTTTCTTTTATTGTAACTTGAAATTATCAGATATTTCTTGAAATAACATTTGAATTTTTTATGCACAGATTTAAAATTTCAACTTTGAATTTTTCATCATGTTCTTTTAGGATTTCACGCTGGAACAGGACAGCGTGACACCGCATAATGGGTGGAAAGCTTATTATGCAGCTACAAGAGCTATTGTGAATATCAATGTAGAGTTTTTTAACATCATCAGAGAAAGGTCACTTCCAGCAATGGGTCATCTATGGCTCAATGCAGATTATGTGAAGTGTGTTCATGGCTCTGGAGAATTCTTTACTGGGTATGTGCCAATAATTCCTTTAGCATTAATACTGTAAATATGTTTTTATGTAGTGGTAGCTTGGTATCTATATCTTATTACTTGCACTTGACCTGTATGTTCTCTTTAATGTTCTATCTCTGCATATTTAAACTATTTTTGTCACTGGCTCACAAGTTCAGTTACATAGCTAGGGTTGGATAATGTTTGCTATTGTGTTAGATCTGCTCTAGGAATGCTTGAAATCATAGTGTTAAGTATCGGCTGATCCCAAGTGGGATTGGCCGATACAACTTGGAATCGGCTCGGGACGAGTCACGATCCCAAGCCGATCTGAATCGGTTTCGGACGATCCAATATGGATCGCCCGAAACCCCTTGGGCCATGTTTGGATGGCCGATCCCCGATCCAATACCGAGTTTAAACACTATGCTTGAAATTGTCATGCAACTTTGATGAAATTCCTTTGTTTTGGAGATCCATGACAGTCTCTAGATCAGGATCATGCATGGATATGGTGTCTAAGTCTGTAGATTTCTGTCTGATCTGGGCTCTGGGACTTTGGGTATACTGATAGACATCCTCAACCTGATTCATACAATTATAAAATGGGATGACAGTTGGCTTCTTATCGAAATGCTATAGGTTGGAGTCATCTCTTTTATTTTTTCGAACTGAATCAACTGATTGGCACTCAATATTTCATGTCAGAATTTAAGAAAGAAAAAAATTTGAATGGGAGATCGATTTTATTTACTTTTGATGAGAATTGAAATGAGTTTATGTTTCCTCTCTAATTATCTAAATGTATAATTGTACAGTTACAACGCCGTAATGGAGAGCTGGCAGCATGCCTTCAATTGGGAAGGAGTTGATTTCCAGATCCGGGATGTGTGTGCTCGGGTGCTGACAGACGTGGCTTGGGTAACCATGAAAGCCTACATCGACATGGACAATGGTCCATTCCATGTGAGTAATGTCTACGAGTTCCATAACGGGCGGTGGTACATGGTTCACCATCACAGCTCTTTGATGCTCATTGATGTAGAGATGGAACAACAAAATGTGCAGGGATGAAAGAAAACGATTAATAAGCAAGGGGAAAACAGAAAAAAAAATATAGCATTTTTACTGTATGTTCAGGAGTGAGTCACTCCCAAAGATCTTTCTCTGATATTAATCCAGGTTTCTTCGTTTTCCCTAATTTTCCCAGCCTCTCAGTTTTGCCAACCAAGTTTAAATACCCATTTCATATATCTTATTTTGTTTCATTTCTTTTTTCTTGATATATCTGTGGTTAGAAGTTTTGATATTTCTCTCTTATAGCAAAGATAGAAGATGGATTTGGTCTATGTTTTACAAATTTGGGTGTTGACTGGGATGTTATCTAGTGAGATGTAATGGATGTGAGCTTTATTAATTACGTAAACATCTGATTGCATTCAAGGAAACTGTATGAGCGCATGTGCATGTATGCTTGTCGACAGCCATCACAACCCTGTATGTACTATATATATATATATACCATCAATTTATTTTTGAATACTTTTGACTGGACCACAATCGGGTCAGAGCAAGCCAGCCGATGGTTCAGTTTGAGTTGAAACCCGGGTCAGGTTGGCTGATGTGGAAAAAAAATTATTGAGAGTATTAGAAGGAACGAAAAAATGGGTAACTCCGTTGGTTTAATCACACAGGCACTGTTAACCCGGTTTGATTCCTCATATTGGCCCAGGGCCTGGTAGTGCCAGCCGGGAATCTGACAACCGAACCAAGAGTTTTGGTTTAGAAACATTGGTTTATAGTTCATTGGGTAGATAGTTTGGTTTGAGTTAGATATCTATATAATTGTTTCTATTTCGTTGTACAAAAATGGTTCCATGGTCTAGTGGTCAGGACATTGGACTCTGAATCCAGTAACCCGAGTTCAAATCTCGGTGGAACCTATTCTTGTCTATTTTTTGGAAGAGGATTTAGAATCGTTCGAAAATCATGTTCTTTTATCCATTTATGTATGTGAGGTCCGTGACTGTGAGGAAGGAGAGAAGGGACAGCAATGGCAAGCCTTCTTCTCCCAATTCCAACTCCACAATCCGTTTTCATCCGACGCCATTACTCCGACTGTAAGAGAGGATCGCATGTCCCACCATCTCTCATTAGGTCACCAGCCAAACTCATCGCTCTTTGTTCTCCTTCAACTTCCGTAGTCGTAGATCCTTCTCTTACTGCGTTGGATGGGGTTCCCATTGGAGCTGAATCCGCCACTGGAGACGAAGATAATCTTACTTCAACGTAGGATTCGAATTGTGCTTATAAATTCATTTTCCATTTTTATTCAGTTCATCAGTTAATTGCATTTGGTACAAATGAGCCATCGCATCTCGTCACACAATTTGATTGATCAAAGTATTACTGATTTTATGAGCTTTTTTTCCTCATTAATTATCGCTTTTGGATTCAAGTTATCTTGTAAAATGAACTAGTTGTGATCTCAAAAGGTTGAATTATGAGTTCTTGTGATTCATGCGTTCTCAGATTTATGTCTACGGTTGCTATGTTGTGATCTTTTTATGGTGTTACTTTTATTGCCGGTAGGTCACTATTCATTGAAAGGAGGTAAATTAACGCTTAAAAAGAGTCCTTTTGTCAAATAGGAGATGATGGAGGTAAGTTAACTACAGAGACAGTCGGAATGAACACATTCTGAGTGTTTAGATGTTGCGCAAATAAAAGATGAGATAAAGAAAAGATGATTTGGGAGGTGTGAAGGAGTACACATTGAAGGTTCTAATAGGGCAAGAGGAAGACCAAAAAGGAGCTGAATGGAGTTGATCAAAAAATGATTCAAGTACACTGGAGTATGGCTTTTGTAGGATTGGCATTGTGGAACAGGATTTTTGTTTCCTGCCCCAACTAGTTGGGATGAGTTATTTTGTCGTTGCAAGTTCTTTGGCTATTCTTCCTACTTATTTCATGTCGGTTTTGATGTTGTTATGGGGAGATTGATGCTACTGAGGCATTCGGGAAGTACTGATGATCCAGCCCTCGATTTTTTTTGGGGTTTAGGGAGATAATGGTAATTTTACTTCTATTATGTTTATCCCTAATTACAGGGTATTTATCATACTTTCGTGCCTGTTCTCTATAACACTTCTTTTTTTGTTTCTATAGCTTTGGGGAATAGTAGAATCGGATGTGCATCCGTGGACGTAGGCACTATTTGCCGAACCATGTAAATTTGTGTCTTGTGTGTGCTTGATTTCTTCTTCATCTTGTTTATCTTTCTTTATTAACAGCTGAAAATTCCCAGCTTCTATTGCCAAGCAAGTTGAGAAAATGCAAAGGGATTTCTTCCGAAGCGGTTTTGAAAGGCACATAAGTATCATTTTGTGGATTGGTATTCAGTGGATAAACCTCAGAGAAGTTGTGGCTTAGGGTTTAGCACCATTGAGAATTTCAACTTGGCTTTTTAGGTAAGTGGCTTTGGAGGTTGGGGAGGAAAAGGGATAATTTATGGACGAGGATTATCGGGAGCAAATGTGGTAGTTGCTTGGGTGATTGGAAGAAAGATCACTTCTAGGGCTTCTTATGGTGTTGGCCTTTGGAAGTCTGTCTCTTAACACATTTCTAGGAGGATGTTTAGTGTGATGAGAGGCCTTTACTTCATCAATTTTTGGATCTTCCGTTGGCAGTGGATGACTAAGAAGTTTGGTCTAGTATGTGTCTGTAAAGGATCGCGTTGTATCTTAGAGGTTCGGTTTTAGAAGGCTTCTTTTTTTCTGATAAATTTGGGAAGTTGTTTTCTGTTTGTCTCCTCCTTTTTCAGGAAAAAGAAATCCAGAATTTGAAATTTTCTCTAAAACAAACATTAAGAAAATGTGTAAGTTCAGGAAAATATTTGTTTTCGGGAAATTTCTGGTGAAACAAATAGAACCTGAGTGAAAAATTTCCTATGATATGATTTTTGGTCAATCATTGAAGTGTCTAACGATTGTGTAGGCACCTCTTAGTACTTGGTTTTCATTTATCATACATTAATCTGGTTTGCGAAATGATATTAGGTATTGAATTAGATTATGAGAGGTTGATTTCTTATAAGTAATATATGTGAAAGCATTGTTAATAAAAGTTTCCTTCTGTGTCTAAATAGTATTTGTGAAGGCTTTTCAAAACGAGTCCTTAAAATTATGCTCTTTTCTGTTGGATGAAAATCTATGCAAGTCATTGTTTGATCTACAAACAAAGATCTTCAATCTGGTTAGTTTCATTTTTACTATTTTCAGGGTTTATGGTTTCCCCTCAGATTAATGGACCTATGAATCTGGTTATGTTTCTTTGTTTTTCTCCTTATGACACTAATTACTTGTAAAGATTCTTTACTTATTGTAAGATAAGGAAACACGTGAAAATATTGTTGTTGATTTTAACGAACATTAATTTATTGAGTAAAATGAGATCCTTCATGGGCTAGTTCTCACATGTATAATCTATTTTACCAGATGCTCATAGAATCTCTGAAATTCTGTGATTGATATATGTCTGCATTTCATGTAGTACTTCATGCACAATTTGTAATATTAATTTCCTTGGTAGTCTTAAGCTTTATTTTTACAATGAGATTGAGAAGTATGTTCATTACTGATCATTGTAATTCATAGAGGGTGTGAGACCTGTGGAAGAGGAGAACTGGAAAAGGGTTGTAATGGTGAGGGAAGGATTCAAGGTGGGATCGCAACAGTCCCAGGCTTTGGCTGGTGGCCCATAAAGGCTTTCAGGCCTTGCCCCGGGTTTGTGGCATCTGGTGGAAGGTATAGGCGTCGCGGACAGAGTATGGATGAGGTTGCCTTTGGAAGGGGAAGAAGGGAGGCTCCAATGGGGAGCACTGACGAGGTTCAGTCAAGGTAGAACATAGATTTCCATGTTCTCTTTCATTTCTTTTTATGTTAAAATTTTTCTTCTTCTTCCTCTTCTGCTCTTTTTTATTTTTTATTTTTTTCACTTTTTGGCCTCTATTAGTTTCTTCCCATTTTCCACAGGCTCTTCAGTCTTGTATGCATATGTTCAACAAATTGTGCTATTTATAAACATTATGCATGTTAATTGAAATATGTGATACTTTCTTCACATCTCTGACTTGATTAAGCATGATTGTCTATGAATGTTTGCATGTTTCATGGTTTGCTAATTCCTCTGACTCTTGTTTAGTTAATGCAGCAAGGAAAAGCAAGGCCCAGGAAGATTTAAGAGGTAAATATTACAGGTGAAACCTTCTATTTCTGTATGGCTAACACTGTCAAGATGAGGGAACCATTCGATCGGTGGGTTATATGTGTTTCAACAGGGAGGTTGCTGTTGTGATCCCATATGAACTGTCTTAGGAAGTGAAAATTAGAAAGAAAAAAAAAAACTGTAATTCTGACCCTCAATATATATATATGTATATGTTGTAGTGTTCTGTCTTAATACGCTCATCTTTCTCTGTTTTCATTTATTTGTTGTCGAATCATTTGGAGCTAATAAATGAGGAAAAAACAGAGGTTTTATACTTGATTGCTTGTGCATTAATTTTTTGTGTCTTTTATTCCCGGGATTCAAATCCAATCATGAATGGTGCCTGTAAACTTGAGATGCTGCTAATTTTTTTTTTTGGTGACGTGGGACCCCCGACCCAACATAATGGGGACAGGGTAAATCCTGGATATATGACCCCAAGGTTGCCAAATCGTGAATTGAATCGAAAATTGTTAGGGGCCACTTAGAATCGAATCTTATTTTTGAATCTGAAATCGTAAAATTCATAGTAATTTTAGTAGAGTTTTGGGATTTCTTTTAAGAAAACTTTTTTTTTTCTTTTTTTTTTTTTTGTTTAAATTACGTAAATAATTTGTTTTTTATGTATATTTAACTATTATAGAGTATTATATTCTATATAAACAAAGATCAAACAAGTAAAAAAAACAATCATTCAATAAAAAAGAAGAGGTCATTTTTCTTTGGTGTTGTAGAGATAAATCGTTTGAAACATATGATTAAATTGTAAATCATAAGATTTAATGTATATATATATATATGGTAAGATTCAAACATAAATCAATTTTTTTACTGATTTGAATCGATTTAGAGTCAAATCGAATTGAATCGTAAGATTTATACAATAAATCGTAAAGACTTAAGCTCGAAAACTTAACCTGGGACTCCAGCTCGTGAGCTTGAGAGGTTATCAGTTGAGCTAACCCGTATGAGTTACTTGAGTTGCTATTGCAGCAAAATATGATAAAATTACTTGTGAGATATTCTTAGCTGATACAAAGGTCACACAGTAACATTATCTTATCCTCACATCTATAGTGTAGAGACACATGATCTCTTCAAGTAGGTTTAGATTCATTTGATAAAATCATGATTTAACGCACTCATATCTTCAATGGGGACCTACGGATGACTATTAAAGGACCTCCCCGCCATTTGTAAAAACTACTCGAGCGCGTCGCACGGTCGCAGTCACTTGACTAAAAGTAGAAGTAAAAGCACAAGTGAATCAGAGGACAGAGCCAAGACGGCCAGGCTAAGAGGTTACCGGAAAAAGCATCTTCCCTGTTTCTGTTCTTCGATCAGTTGGTCCGAAATGGAACCGGAAACACAAAGTAGAATTAAGGAAACTGTACTGGAGATCTTGAGAAACGCAGACATGGACGAGATGTCAGAGCTGAAGGTCCGAAACCTTGCTGCAGCGAAGCTTGGGATCGATCTATCTGGTTCAGACCAGAAGCGGTTCGTCAAGAGCGTCGTGAACTCGTTCCTCCTCTCGCAAGAGGCGGCGGATGAGGAGGACCAACAGGTCAAAGGCAAAGAAGTCGAGGAAGAGGAAGGAGATGAACAGGTGACAAAGCCAAACGTTTCTTCCAAGGAGTACGATGACGATGGAGATCTTATCATTTGCTCGGTGATTCTCTGAATCTTGATCATTAATCAGTTAGTTTGTAGAGTGCTTGTTTGTGAGAGAAGTTTGATGAAGCATGCCCTAATTTCTCTTTCGGTGGAAATATGTTGATGAACACAAACATAGATTGAAGTAAAACCCTAGTTACTAGATTTAACCTGTTATAGGGTGTTGTTTTGGTCTTTTACACATTGTTTGGTTTGTTACAGCTATCAAACAGGAGAAGGGTTACGATTCAAGATTTCAGAGGGAGAACGTTGGTATCGATAAGGGAGTACTACGAATTAAATGGAAAGGAGCTTCCTTCCTCCAAAGGTATATCCATATGGTAGCTTCGTATGCACATTCTTATGCACGATCCCTACCTATGTGTGTGCTGTTTTATGTTGTTTTAATTGTTGCATAAATCTGTTCTTATGATGTATTTCCTATGTGTGTGCTGTTTTATGTTTTTTAATTGTCGCATAAATCTGTTGTCGTGATGTATTTTTTTTTTTTCTCATCCTGGTCCTTAGTGGAAATTATACCAAGTATCTTTGGATTATTTATTTATTTATTTTTATTGATCTTATGATAATCAGGCTCTCTTTTTTTTTTTTGATGAACAGGCTTGTCTTTGATATTAGGTGTGGAGGAGAGACTGGATTTTTCTATTATTAAGTTGCACTTGTTCATCATATACGGTTACACCTAATAGTTACAGAAACCTTCTGTTAGTGTGTTCCATAATGTTAAGTATTGGCCAATCCCAAGTTGGATTGGCCGATACAACTCGGGACGAATCATGATTCCAAGCAGATCCCGAAAATTGTTAAAGTTCTGACTTGGTCCGAGACTGAGTTGTCCAATCCAGAAGATCTGACTCAGTTTCGGACGAGTCAGACCCCTAAAAAAGTTTATGATTTAAAATATAAAATAAAAAAATTAGGTCATGTTTGGATCGGCCGATCCCAAGTTAGATCAGCGATGCAACTTGGTATCGGACCAGGACGATCCCCGATCTGATACCGAGTTTAAGCACTATGGTGTGTTCAGCTCTTAGGACTCAACATTGCTTTTCTGTATCGCCTTTGAAGCTACATTTTGTGTTGGATTGTTCTCCCTTCTCAAGTAATGGGGTCGATTGTGCTGTTAAAGTTGCACAATCTATCTGATTTCAGGTTATTACCTGGCTTAGTGGGCTGCCATCTGGAGAGTCTGGATCAGCTATGAGCTAACCACCTAGCACAAGGCTAATGAGGCTTATTTCTATAGATTCTTGTTTGTTTTAGCTAGCTCATTTTATGTGGTCTTAAAAGGCTGCTTGTCTTGAAATGGGTAATGTGAATATGCGACGAATTCTTGTTTGTTTGATTATAAATTATTCAGTTGCTAACATAATCAAATGTTTGTAGAGATCAATGATATAGAGATTGGATATTGTTTGCTTCTAGTAGTTTTGATGCATCTTAAAATAGTGTTGACTGGAAATTATGTATATTGGGTGCAATGGACCTGAAGTGTTAACTGTTGAATTGATTCAATGAACCAGGACGCCCATGTTTTATCACACACACACGCACACACACCTATGCACGCCAATGCACACACTTTTTTTCTTCTTTTATTTTTCTAATGCCGAAGGAGCATTCAGAATGTAGCTCATCTGAGTCTACATTTTGGCGGCTTCTCTTTTTCTTTTGTATTGTCCTTGTGCGCTTGGGCAACACCCTTCTCTCTTCTATCAATAAATTTCCCTTTTCATTGATTAAATAAAAAAAGAAAAAAGTCATCCCTCTATGATTCCTTCATAAATTCTATTTTTCAGTGTAGTTGGTTGTTATCTTTTTCATTTATATAGCATTGTTATGCACTGCCAAACTTCTTTTATGGTATTAGAGTAGTCAGATTCATGGGCCCATTTTCATTTGTTTATTTCCTTTTTTTTTTATTGGTTATAAGTTGATCATTGTTGATTCAAACGAAGTGTATCTAAATTTGTTTTCTGATTATCTTGCTATTTAGAATGCCGTCTGAATTGGTCTGCAGTAGAATCCTGATTTTGATGTATAGCTGTTCCTATGTCGTGTCATTGAACATTTACTTTGTGCTTTGGATACTTCTGCGAACGAAAAACTGAGTACGTCTTGCAGTTTCTGTTAAACCGCTGTAACTTTCATAGTATGTCATTCAAGAACGCTGATCCGTGTTTTGCCTTTTCCCTTTGTTGTTATCTTGTTTTCTTCGACTAAGCCAAAAATTAGTACAATCTATTTTTTCCTACGGAAAGACCACTTGGCCACAAATCAGTCCAATTTAATGACCTTGACCGTCTTATCTGTATGTTCTGAAATAACTTCGTTATATTATATATTATGATATATTATGCCGACAAGCTTCAATTGATTGAGGTGAATGTCCGCTTCTATATTTACTTAAATATTCAGCTACTGAAAATATGTTGATTGTTGATTCCGGTAAGATTTATATTGACGAGTTTTCCAATGGCATGGGAACAAATTTTTCCTGTACTGTGCAGGGAAACGTACAGTAAAAAGTTCGTCTTTTAAGTGTCATGGATGCATCTTTATGGAGTGAGATGTACCCATCACACTTAAAAAACTAACCGTTTACTTTTACTTTTTATGTATGTCATATGAAAAAACGTTTTCCTGAACCATAGTTTTTGAATATATTGATTTGCCATTATTGAGGCACTTTTTTCTGTTTCAATGTGGTGTCTACTTTTTTTAGTATTTATTGGTAACAGTACTTTTCCTTGTGCTGCTGTTACCTCAGGAATAAGCTTGACAGCTGAGCAATGGTCAGCCTTCAGTAAGAATGTTCCTGCAATAGAAGAAGCCATTCGGAAGATGGAGGGAAGGTTGAGGTGAGGAAATGTGGGCATTTGAAGCCACCGAGGTTCGTCACATTTTCTCCATGTTTTGAAATCTGATGATGCATATATTTATGCCGCCAAACCTGAAAATTTTGTTGTATAATGGCAAATGGAATGGTGAAGGTTCTTTACTTTTTTGCTGTTCTCTTGATGGAGGGGATCCTACCATGTAAAACTGAACTGATGCGATCTTTTTGGGCTTTTGCTTATAAGTGGAACATGCCATTGCCATACCTTTTGGTTTTGCTTGTGGTGTCCGATTTGATTTAATTTAAAATGGTTGTAGTAGTTTGTTGAGTTGCATGTATTGACCCCCTGGTCGACGCATGGTCAATGCATTAATATAATAGACGTGCCTAGTCTGTGTGATGCCGAGAGAAGTAAATGTAGTTCCATATATTCCTTCACGTTTTTTGGGCATTGTTTAGCAAAAAATCGCAAGCAAAAATGGATTATATCCAGTACCAAATCAAGTAGATTCCATCTAGGTAGGATGAAAAACCTGCAATTGGTTTTGGGCACGCTGGTAGGTAGAATGATCCCCTCGTTTGTCAAAATTTCCCTGGACAATTTAAGTACAATATATAAAACAATCAGGACAATGTAATCGAGCCAGCAATCCTGTCTAAAATTTATGGTGGTTTTGCATTTGACAGCCATGTTTGAATCATTTATCTGACCAAAGAGACCGGATAAAACGGAATATTGATACAAGCAGCATTTCAGTAAGAAGGATGCAAATAGCACCCACCCATTTGGCCTTCAATCAAAATAAATAAATTCATAAATTCCCTTTTTGGGAGCAATTGAGGATTCATTTTGAAAAGAAAAAAAAATGCTGTTCTACCTGGTACATCTCTTAGCAGCACTCTCATGTGGATGTTTTTGCTCCCAAGTATACGGGCTCGTTAAAAAGCCCATATTTAATCTAACTTCTTCAGAATCTGCTTCAAATAGATGGGTGTCCTTACTTGACCAAGGCTCCACAGGTTTCAATATTTACCCATCCCTCTGCTGTCTAGGCTTTTCACACGAGTTTCTTTCATGGCTGAAAAGCGAATACACGGATACTAGGCAGATAAAAAGTCTTGAACAAGAACGGATGCTAGGCAGATAAAAAAAGTCTTCGACAAGAACGAACAAAGAACGTCTGAAGCTTTATAATATACCGGTGGTTTGTCAGTAGACGGCTCCTTTTAGCATATTTCATCTTGGAGTTGTTATATCCGGACCTGCCTGCACGGGGTGATGTTCCCAACATTAGAGCCATCTTTCAGAATATGTTTATAAAGAAAGCAATTGGCACAGCTTATCAAAAATATTTCAAGGTTAGACACATTAAATGGCCTAAGCACGAGTCATGCAAGGATCAGATATTTTTTCCAGCATTCCAATCCTAAAATCAATTTTATTCTGTTTCACAAGGAACAAGGTTTTGAACACTAATCATGCAAAGTCTTGAGGGCATGGACAGTATTTTTGCACAGCAGCTGAAGTAGATGGCACAAAGGGAACATTTTTCACCACCTTACCCTACTTTCAAAAGAAGGCATGAGGTGAGCCATTAGGATTTCCAGATGTGTAAGCCTCAAAAGAGTGAAACTCAAGCCTTCCTCTTTCCTCATTTTTTAATTTAAAATTTATTCACAAACAGCAATGGTACAGATTAATTGGCTTCGAATTCCTCAAATGTTTAATACGGTAATTCTTACTGCGAAAATTTTGAAAAGTTTTTAAAAACCCTAGATAGATTGAACATAATAAATGAAACCCTAGATAGATTGAACATAATAAATGATTATTTTTTATTAAACAAAACCAGAATCAAAAGTGATAACTTCTAGGTCTCAATTTTGTGACAAGGGTTTTAAGCCTCAAAAACATTTTCCTCTGCTAAAACAATGATATATATGACAGTCATATAAATAGTAAAATATTTCTTTTGCCACATATCGGGTTGGAACTTGCTGCACGGAAGTGATGTAGGTGACTGGGTGGATCCCTTGTCTGGCTAATAGAGTTGCTCCACGTGGGAAAAAAATGCAATTGGAAAATCAATCTATGCACACCAAGTTTCCTGCATTATTGTTACGAAATCCACCAACAAGAGAATTGACTGAAAAAAGACGAATTTTAGTGTCTTTATTTGAGAAAAATGCTTGTATTTTGTGTTCTTATCATAAGAAATGAAGAAACAATGGCATTAGCATGTTTTTCTTTGAAAGTAATTCAATACCTAAATGAAAAGAACTAAATAGACAGGGAACTCTACAACTTTTGAGCTGTTTATAGCTATGACAACATGCTTTCATACGTTAGACATGAAGTTGTTTATATATTTGAGTAATGATACACTTAAACAGTAATATCCCAAATATTCCAAGTTTCACAAAGATGTGGTGACAGCATAAGGAAAAGGAGTTGAGCTAGGTACTGGTTACAAGTGTTGGACAACATGTCATCCCATATCAAACTCTTTAGGCACACAAGGAGGGGACACATGCAAACTAAGCAAAACCAGAAAGAGATGAGCATGTTTTAGAAGGAAATGAGACCATTAAGGATATCCGTTCAAGACTTGCATGAAAATTTGGCTTTTACACTTGGGATCACCTCTAATGAACCTTTGGGTGCAATGAAGTGTTACATGTGGAAAAGACTATGAAAAGATACCTAACAAATTGTCATAAGGATCATTACCACAGGGGGTAACGGGTTATCAGTAGCACATTTTATGTTATAAAGTGTAATACGAGAAAATCGTTTTCAATTCTAAAATGGTAATATCCAGCACCAACTTATCTATCAACCAACTAAAACTGTACATGTACAAAACTGATAAATACAAATCTCAACAAGATAGTAACTATATTATGACGAGGAATAATAATTAAGTGACAAATATAAAGTTGAAATTAATTTAGGTTATGCAACAATACCAAAATCTTGTGCACAACAAAGTGCAGTTTCTGATTAACTGCAATAAAAATTATGCAAAGGATATATCAACTAAAGAAAGAAATTATGCGGCAGAGAAATTAATAACTAAATAAAAATGAAACTTGACATCAGGTAATGGTTTTTATTTGAATATCTAAATAAAAAGAAACAAAGTTGTCAAGTTAAATTTTATTTATTATTATTTTTTGAGGGGGAGGGGAGGGGGGTTGATGTCTGATCTGTTAGAAGTGTGATCTTTTTTCATAGTTCTAAATATTCATATGGTCATTGCAGTATCATAAAAGCGTAGGACATCTTTCAATTGGTTTTCATAGAGCGTCTAGTTCTCTTTCATAAATATCTTCAGCAAGCTATAGACATAAACCCTTCTGTGAGAAACAGAGATGATTACATGCTTGTCTTATTGTCAGTTATGGAGATCTGTTTCTTGGGTTTCAGCTAGCGCCTTTGTAGATTTTGATGGAAAATACTAAAAATTGTGAATCCGGTCTGTGAGCAGAAAATGAGAGGTTCACAAAGTAATTTATTTAGAAAATAACATTTTCCCCTTTATTTAATAACTGGAACTTCTTTTCCCCAAGTTCACTTCTGTGAGACACTTCAGAGGTTAAACATAAATGGTTTGGAAAAAACAAATCACACCTGCATTTATGGAATTCAATAAATTAAGCTTCCTGATAACCACTCATATCTGTAGCTGATGTAGCACGTCAGCCTATGACAGCGATTGAATATATACAAAAAGTGAATTTCATACGTAACTAATGTTTACAGTTTTAACATGTATAGGCAGTACCTGAGTCACATAAGACGAGCTTTCAGCAAGCAATCTGAGAAATTCTTGCTTTTTTATTCCAAATTGATTCTTCGCATGGTCCAACAATGTCTGCTCTCTTTGCATGTCTTCGAAAATTCTTTCTTTTTCCCATTTCACCTCCTTGATCTGATTTTCAGTTTCAATGTAGTTTGCAGGTAGATGAGATGTTTCAAAGCTTATCGAGAATTTCACCTCTACATCTTTCCTTAAAGCAGATAAAATTTATAATCAAAATAAGTAGAGACAAAGAGAAACTTGATGTGTTGGCAATCAAATTTAAATGACCAAGACACATTTTCAAAGCTTATATTCTTGAATGACAACAGACATCAATTCCACATCTAATATAAGCAACAATATGCAAATAACTAAAACAAAATAAACAGACGAACTCATTCAAAATTAATCCTATGGAATTTAACAGCATCAGAGCATTTTTCCTTCCTTTTTTTTTTCCCTGGTTTAATACATCAGAGCATTTGTGATTATACAATTGTGAGCACTTCCATTACCATGATGTAAGCTAATGTAAACCTTTGTAAGCATATTTCCCTCTGCTGTTGTCTCAGAATTAAACCTAAAAACTTGAATCATCCTTTTAAGGTTTATATAGAAGTGCTTACACTGCCAAGTATTTAAAAAGGAAAAACAGTCTGTAGTGAGATTAATTTCTTTCTAAAAGCACAAATGGAACAGTCGTTAATCAGACTAATTGGTTAGCGGTAACTAAGTTACCAGAGCGTAGAGCGAAAAGTGAAAAGCGCAAAGCGCAAAGCGCAAAGCGAGAGCGAGAGCGAGAGCGTCCAATTTTAAAATATCATAAGGTCTAGAGTGTCTCCAGAGCGTGTTATATAAATAATTATAAATATCAAATAATTTAGAAGGTATTTTGTTCATATAAGAAAAATATAACAATAATTTTATATGATTGATTGAAATGTTAATTTGATTTTAAAAGAGGGAAGGGAATTATATGTATTAAGGTTTTTTTTTCAATTTTATATTAATTTAAAACAATTTTTTAATTAATATAAATTTATTTTTTAAAAAATATAAGTATTAGTAAGTTTTGATTGTATAATATTTAATTAAATTATAATTTTTTCCTTATTTGACTTTAAAAGTGATTGAATTAGAAAGAAAAATTGCTAAAATAAACCAGTTAAAAAGGATTAAAAAAAGGGCAATAAATGTGATTGATTGAGCCAAAGAGAAGGGAGAAAATGCAATGTGCCAAAAGAACAAAGTTAGATGAAATGAAAAAAAAGGTAATTTCGACAATTAAGAGGAGAGAAATATTAGTGAAAAAGTAAGCTTTTCCTTTTAAAACAGGCAAGCATTTAACGACATTAAATACAAATACATGTTGGTTGGGCAAGAGGAGTCTACTCAACTTCAAAATCTGCTATCTTTTATTAATAACCACGCAAATTAAATATGAATTTATCTTGAATTCATAAATTTGCGAATTCAGCACGGGTGCGTTTCCCAATAAGGAAAAATTAGGTAACTAAGAGTGGTAGAATAGAAATCAAGCCAAACATAATGTTTGTAAGAATCAACAGTTTTCTTTTTTTGGCATTGTGGAAAGCAAGGTACCTATCTAAAGGGGGAAGACTAGTACTCATTAAGAGTTCATTGACAAATCTGCCTTCATACTTTATGTCTCTACTGAAAATTCCGGTGTCGGTTGCAAGAAGACTAGAGAAATTTCAAAGCGATTTCTTGTGGATAGGTAATGGGGAGTTGCAGAAATTTCATCTAGTGAAGTGGTCTAAAGTGTGTTTGAAGAAGGAAGAGG
>JAUPMG010000009.1:2590261-2602091 GCA_031762675.1 Pachysandra terminalis
CAATATATATATATATATATAATCTCTGTCAGTTGCTTTCATCCTGAGGTTTAACGCAGCCATTTCATTGACAGAGATTATATATATATATATATATATATATAATCTCTGTCAGTTGCTTTCATCCTGAGGTTTAACGCAGCCATTTCATTGAGAGGATGGATGATCACTGGGTCACTCAATTTAGGAGATATTTATCGGGAAGGGAGATTGACAATTATGGGGATTGATAAAAAAAAAAAAAAGATTGACGACTATGGGGTTTTGCCAAGCTGGCTCGAGATCTATTCGGAAAGATAAGCAGGACGGAAGGGTGTGGAAGATCAATAATCGTGGTTGGTTTTCAGCCAGTTCTTTCTACTCTGTGATGAAGGGTTTCTCAGGTTTTAATGGATCCAAGTGTAAAGTCCCTCCAACAGTATACTTTTGGAGAGATCCTTCAAGTTGTTAACTTCCAAAGAAGAGGGAGGGAGCGGGGTAGGTATTGTTGCCTAATAGGTTTGTTACGTGCAAGGTATATACAGCATGATTTAAAGTTTCACCGGAAATTGAAACATTTTATTTTTTTTATAACTTGGGTGACCGGGCCTTAGGCCCGACTAATCCCAAGTAGGAGGCTTGGGCAGCAACCCACCGCCCTCCCACTTAAATCCAAACCTGCCCAGCTGGGGAATCGAACTTGAGACCGTGCACCTAACCCACACAATCCCCTATTCGCCCTTACCAACTGAGCAACCCGGACAATTTGGCTGAAACATATCGGTTTTGGGTTGGATGAAATGAAACAGGGCACCAGTATTTAATAAATTGTAGGTTGATTAAATTTCTGCTGGAATTCTGTTACGTCTTGGCTGAAATCACTTAAAACAGGTAAGATTCTTTATGCATCACCAAAAAGTGGAATCTTGTCAACAAATAAAAAGAAAAAAAATATAAAAAACAAAAGCATACAAGACTGGAAGAAAAATAAATAAATAAAAAATACAATAAAAAGGGTGAAAAATAAAAAAGAATGAGATAAAATATTACAAAGGCTAATCAGATAATTAAAAGGTAAAAAAATGAAAGAAAATGCAAATTCAAATACCTTCGTGAAGCTCTCATGAGGTGAATTCTGGATTTCATGTTCTGAAGGATCCCTGATCCCCCCATCAGTCTACAATTAAATAATACAGAAAACATATAATACAGATATTCGATGTGCCACTGCTTAAGGCTGACAAAGATGCACATATCACAAAGAGTAAGACTGTGAGGAGAGTAAAAAGAAAAAAGAACAAAAAAAGAATAGGCTTCTCATATTTTAACAGTCATTTTCAAAAATCAGTTGATTACCCTCCAAGTCTGTTCAGAACCAGAATTACTGAGTAAAGCCTCCCTCTCAAGATGTAAAATATAGACCTTCTTTGACTCTTTTGTCTTTGAAGAAACCAATGCATGCCTATCAGAAGACGATAAAATGGAAGACAGATAGAACTGTATCCAAGTAATAATCTGCTAAATGTTAAGTTGATAAATGACAAGAACAACTCGCCAAAGAAGTTTACCTCCCTATGTGCATGGATGCAATAGGTCCTCCATAACCGAACATACCAAAGAAAGGCTGCACAGTTACCAGTACATTAGGTTTTGACAAATAAAGAAAACGTTATGGCACATGTATAAGCACACGAAGGACATTCAATACAGAAAATCTGATATTTAGCAAAGAAAGGATCCATATATGATGGACCAGAGCGGTGTGACAAAAAGGGAACATCATGACCCCTATGAACATCTATTGAAGACACAGAAAGAACATCTGAAATTCAGAGGTTGTATAATAACAACAATGGCTAACTTGTATGACTCTTGAGCAGAATGAATAGCTCAAAATATGAAGCAGACAAATAGAAACAAACCCAAATGCATAACTTTGAGAAAGATTTGTCTGCAGGAAAAAATAAAAAAGAAAATAATAAGCGAATCCGGGGCTATCAGGAATTCGAGGTTCCTTTCAATATTGTAATAGTCAGGTCGTATTATAGCTGGAAACTAAATAGAGGCGAGACACTAGCTTTACTTAATGAGTTGAAGGCGGAAAAACCTTTCACCTAGAATCACTGTCAAAGGGAACTAAAATAAAGATATTCTGTGGCTAATGCGAAGATGTCCTTTCAATAAAGATACCATTTTCAAGAGTTATAAAGATCGTTAAATTGTAAGAAGAATAAGTAGGCTGAGTTGGGGTCACTAGGTATCTATATCATCTGTAAACAATCCCCCATTGTGATTTTTGTTACATATTTCATTTTTATTTTTCCCCTTAGTAAACGTCCATTTTGTTACTAATCCCAAAAAGAGAAAATGCATGATAACTTGGGTGTTCCAAGTTCTTACAAAGTTTTAGAATAACTTCTCATGCACTTAAAAGTAAAGTATTGAACAAATAAACTCATCATAAGGATGACTTATATTTTATCTACGATGAGTTTCACATATAGATTCTCTGTCCCACACATCCATCCCAACATCCTCATCTAGCTAGTTTAATTCCATGTTTAAGTTTTGCTTCTTAATTGCCGACAATCAGCTCCACACATATAGCAGGTCTAAGAGCAGTGTCATAAAATTGCCTAACAGATTGAATAGAATATGTCTACCACATAAAACTCGGGAAGTACCTCTCCACCTATCCAACCCAGTTCTAATTCTATGTATACGTCCTCAATACCTGCCCCAAAATGGATAATTTTTCAAAGATAATCAAAGTGGTTATTTTGTGAACTCTTTGTTCACTACCATGTTTGGCAATCAGTTTGAATCCCTACACAGTGACCAGACCACACAATAATCAACGTCAAGAAGTTATCAAGTTTTATATCTACAAATAGGCACCTGAATTTCTTACAAAACTAAGAACGTACAAAAACTTAGTAATCCACAACAAGGAACAAAGTGGTTACAAAGAATGAACGAGCTACCTACTACATGAACAACCAAGAAAGCAATTATCAAATATTAATGAGTTGTTCACTTAGTGTTATATTCACCTCTGTTTGAATATACAATTTGCCTTTTATTACAAATAAAATTCCAGTGTATTAAGTAACAAAAGAAAAGAAGAGAAAAAAGAAGACTAGTGACAATAATTAGCTTATACAGATTTGTGTTTCACAGATTAATAAAGAGAATAATGATCCAAATGCTCATTGTTAGAACATAAGTTAGTAAGGTCACCATTGTAATTTCTACTTATTTTAATTTGTATATGGTACATGAGAGGAGAGAGGCAATACTACCCTCTCTCCCCTCTTTATGTCTTCTTTTCATCCAAACCTAAATATTAACATGGTATTAAGTATAGGGCTTGACCTAATTCAACTTTCTCTTTTAGAGATCAGTGTGGTACTGTTCACAGGAATTGCTCATGCGGTACTGTTCACAAGGTAATAAATGAGTTAGGAAATCACCGCCTTCTGACCATTCTCTTCTTCAAATCTGAAGTCCTTTTTTTTTGGTTGTACTTCTGGGTTGGGCAAACCCTAGATTCAGTTATGTGTAGAGCAGCACCTACAATGGTTGGCTGCACATAAAAACTGTGGATGAGTTCTGATCAATGTTTCAAGGATTGGACCGATCCGGTCGGTACCGCCCGGTCTATATCTGGATCGGTGAAGAACGGTCTGATCCCAAGCCACGATTCAATAGTTGTATCGTGAGGCTTTGGATCAGACCGGTCCAACCGATATCAGTATGGACTGGCCGGTACAACCGATCCAGTGACCAGTCCAACCAATCCAATGTTTTTTTTTAATTTATAAATTGAACAGTCCAGACCGGTATCGCTCTGGACTGGTCCGGTACTGACCAGTAACGCCAGTCCGGTGAGCGATCTGGCCGATCCAAAAAAAATAAAAACTGAGCGATCCATTTTTGTACCGGATCCGTACCGGCGGGTATCGCCGGTCCGGACCGGTCCGGTCCCCGATCCTGAGACTTAAACCTTGGTTCTGATTCCCTCTTAGGACATGCGTAAAACAGTGAAAGAGGGATCTGATGATTATATTCATGAGGTTGTATAGTTTACTTGACTGATTTCCTGGACCGTTACTTACTAATCGTGGCTGTCAATTATGAGATAAGTTATTCAAGAAATTAGTCAATGATAGTATTAGGCTTATGATTTGGACAAGGGTAATATTTGTAAACAAAACATGGGTAATATTTGATTACCAAACATGGGTAGTAATTTTTGGGTCCAGCTGAAACCCAATTTTGAATGCAAAAAGCTGTTACCTATGTCCAGTAATCAAACACTATGTGTCCAAAACATGAGCTTATTATTAAAGTGAAACAAAAATACAAAAAAATACTATAAAGTAGTAGATAAATAAATTAACACGGAAATGAGTGACTCTAGGAGTAATTCTTTATGTAATACAGATGCAATTCGATTTTATTAACTATAATGTACTACTTTTCGGATGTTTCAAAACAAAATATATATGAAATCATGCCTTTTAAGTGTCAGATATACCCTTGAACAATAGTTTGCTCTCTGAATGCTTATGGCATAATATAATTTTGAGCGTGTAATAATGTCTCAATTAACCTTTCTTGAAAAAGCAATGAATATTCTGGATTTCATACAATTTACCAAAAATAATAGGTACTACACCAAATAAAAACTTCCCACGAAATTCCCTGCAAGATTTCCCATTCCCAAGGCTGTAGCTGTAGGAGTTCCCACAAAGCAAATATTTAAAACATTTCTCCATAAGAACAGTGCAGACAGTTGGATGAATCAGTTATTGACTTCAAATATTTCCAACTGACCCACCCCGGGTTGCTCAGTTGGTAAGGGCGAATATGGGGATTGTGTGGGTTAGGAACACGGTCTCAAGTTCGATTCCCCAGTTGGGCAGGTTCGGATTTAAGTGGAAGGTCGTGACGGTGGGTTGCTGCGCAAGCCTCCTACTTGGGATTAGTCGGGCCTAAGACTCGGACACCCAAGTTATCAAAAATAATATTGCAATGGATCGGTCAAAATAGAGGGAGGAGAACAGAAATAAATGTCAAACTTATTTTCCACAAACAAGATATCACGCTTGTATCGATTTGCCAGTTCATAGTATTACTGAAAGGGAAAAGGGTGGTCACGAGATATACATACCTATATTCAAAGGATTTAACCACTAAGAATACTGCATGCATCTGAATATAAATGGCTATTCACACACTATGGATATCAAACTAATCAATCCCAATACTATCATCACAAGAAACATGCCTTTGACAAGATCCAACTTCTATTAATAAGATGATTAACACCAAAGATCCTGTTACGAAGGCTATAAACTCAGCTTTGCAGTCTATTCAACTAACATATAAACCTGTACAAGCATATAAGAATTTACAAAGATTAAATTGTACCGTTAAATATGGAGGTTTGCCCCCAATTGCCTGTCCTCTGGATGACCTATGGAGTGATGCGCCCATTCTTCCCCTAGAATATAGAATATTCAGATCTATAAGAAGAAAGATAGTGCTTGAAATGGATGGCAATATAAAAAGAAAGGTATAAAGCAGAAAATTTATAACACACCACATTAAACATTGCATCGCAATTGTGTATCAAACACACAACATTCATTTCACAAATTCAGTGTTACATAGTATGAAAATTGCTAAAGATTGCCTAACCAATAAATAAGAAACTTGCATTTATTTATTGTAGGTTGTAGGTGCCTTTAAAATTCACGGTCCACGTACCAAAGCACTAGTGTGGCCTCTGATATTTAGTTTGAGTATGAGAGAGGTAGATCCAGCAGAGGTCTAAACCACAATGACATAACTGTTCCCCGCAATTGCTTGTCAAAACCAAAGGGAGGTGGGTCAGTAAGGCATGGCATGAAGACAATAGCTAAATACCAAGAAAGGCAGCTATACAAAAGGAATGGATGCCACTAGAGATTCTTTGGATCTCATCAAAGAATCAAGTCTTGACATAGTCTCTTGTCTCTAGTATTCTCTCACTAATGTAATAATCTCAATCTCTAATCTTTCATCCCTGTCAGAGAAGTTCTCTGTAGATAGTATTTTCAAATCTAGAAGAAGCTCTTCTCTCCTAGACCCCAAATCCCAGATCTAAACTCCAAAATTAATCTCCCCTTAGCTTCAATGGGCTATTTATAAATACAGAGTTATGCAGGTTGACCCACTTACACCTCAAGATATGAGATATAAACCTCATCAACACAATTTTTTATAGATAATTAAATGTACACAATATAAGATGTTCATATATTTTTCCATAACTTTACCGCTCTTAACAACATGACCGCAAGCTCGAAAAGGATGCTCTTCTCAAATCAATGGAAATTTACAACACTAGTGAGAATCAAGTTGCAAAATGGGTAGATGAGATCATTCTTAATTTTTTTGGGTTGAAATATACGAGTCCATAATGAAAGTAACAAGGGTAATAATGGACAGAGAGGAGTAAGCTATGATGGTCAAGCAATGAGATGGTGCAATCTTTCCATCAAAGCTTTTTGATCTTTCTGAAAGCTTGGATTTGGTCAAAGAATGAAGCTAAATATCATGGATTGGTCAGGAGGTGGAGTCGGCTAATCATCTTCTACTTTATTGTGAGGTGTCTAAAGGGCTGTGGTCTTTCTCCACAATTGGCTTTGGAGTGGCATGGGTAATGCCCGAAGATCTGAGAAGTCTTTTGTTGGCTTGGGGATGGACGAAGCAGCAGTCAAGATGTGATATATTATGGAACTTATGCCCTCATTTCATATGCTGGTCTACTAGAAGGAAAGAAATTGTAGGGTGTTTGAGGGTAAGGTGGTATCGGAAGGGATACTGAGAAGTAAAACATTTGCACTCCTGTACCAATGGGCAAGGAATTTACCCGAATTTTTTTATGTGTGCTTCTCAGATTTTGTAAATAGGTGGGCTGAGTTATAAAATATAGATAGAATAGAGTAAGGGGGAGAGGGGAAAGTTTTGTCATCCTAACGGATTCTCATTTCTGTACATGCTGTGTATGCTTTAAGCTTATTTTACACTAATATATATATAGTAAACTTTAATTATTAAAAAAAAAAAAACAATAGCTTTTCTACCACATTGAAGAATGGTATAGCCAATCCAGACTATCCCTCTGACAAGTGATCTTTTGTGTCCACCGCATGAAATATATTGCAACCCTTATAAGCCCCATTAGTACATATGTAATAGGTTTTGTCACATGTATCAATGGCATTGTAATTTTTAATGTTTCTTAAATACTGCAATGAAAGACATTAGCTTTAGGAGGTCCCCTTCTACCACGTGGAAAATGTCTTTGGGACTGAAATTTAGAATGTCACTTAGGGATGACTGAAAGTTCACATAGAGATGTGAAGTTCTCTAAATAAGCTTCCACATGTGAGTTATATGTCTCAACATGCTTCTCTGTCTAGAAGGTTTCATCAGACAACCCTAACACTTAAGAAATTTATCACGAGAAAATGAAAATTTTCTAATAATACAAAAAATTCAAGACGTATCACGAGAAAAAGAAGATTTTTTAAGTTGTTTCCTACACATCATATAGCTCATATAACCAACATTATATGAGCATGTTTGAGCACTCATTCGATAAGAGGACAAAAGAAAAATGACCCTCATATTCAAGCAACAAGAAACATGTTATAAAATATGACGTCATATTAGCTTCCAATTAGAATATACATTAGTTTAAAGTGAACGATTAACATTTATTCAAACTTCAGATATCCTTCCACTGCAAAAAAAAAACTTCAGATATCCTCTAAATAGTGTGAATCTAAACTATTGTCACGCAAGAAGCTAAACCTTAAAGAGACATCATGAATGGTGAAAATCCAAGCTTTGAAAAAATAAAATTAACAAACCTTTTACGTGAGAAAAATAAACAATTTTACTAACTACACAATATTATTTAGAATCTCCATCCAACGAATTTGAAATTTATAACGATGAAACATCACTGAACAAGAAAATTATGAGATTTAGGCACAAAGTCTAAAATAAAAGAATGCTAGAGCATACCACTTTACTATTGAGTTCTCATCACTGCCATCCATTCCAGGACCAGTATCAAATATTGAAATCTCATTCTTGTCTATTTCCACGCTGTAGAAAAAAAAAAATTGAACCAAATTGACATAAAATAAGAAATTTTGAATCAAGCTAGTTCAATTGGATCTGAAAATGCATGAATAAATGCTAATTGACATAGTATGAATGGGTGAATAAATTTTTTTACCAGCAAATATAAAAAGTTATAGTATAATAACATATAAAGCCACCGTGCACAAACAGTATTCATGAGAGTTAGTCCGCAGAACCAACCAAGACTGTACAAGTGCCTAGCTTATATAGAAGAAAAATAAAAATTTCATGATAGCTGCTGCACCAACTCCTTGGGCAATGCTCTAGAGGTATACTGGCAAAAAGTCATTATAAGTCCAAAGGACCACTCTGACCATCAAGGCAGATGCATAAAAACTATTTAAAGAAAAATAAGGCTGAAATACAAATTTATGTGAAAATTACAGAAAAAATCCAAAAATGAAGTTATACTGCAGCAGACAGCAGAGAAAATTGAACAGCATATAGTCGAAAGAGTTGGATTTCCAGACATGAAATTATTGACTTGAAGTTTGAACATCTGAATGTGTACGGATTCCTACGGAAAGGGTCACGGTCAAAAAATATATATAATGGAGAACAACCAATAGAAAAATAAATTAACAGCCACAAATGAATGCAATGGAAATTATTGCAGATAAACAGTGTTCCAGACAGGCAGTGTTGTAACCAAAAGGAGGAACATTATTTCTGAGATTACAACATTTGAGAGGGAGGAAAATGTTACTTAAGCTAGAGGTTACAATATCGATTAATTGCAACCTAATCTAACTTATAGTCCAAAGGATGATTTACGAATGACCAGAATAGTGAGTTCATATTGATGGGAAGATGATAGAAAGAAACCATAACAACAACAATAACAACAAAATGCCTTATTCCAACTAGTTGAGGCCAGCAACATTAATCTTGTTCTGCTTTCTTCAGTCAACACAATGTGTATCTAAATCATTTCTGACCAACTCCATCCAGGTCGTTTTTGGTTGTCCTCATGCTCTTTTAGATCCTTCAATCAGCAGCCCCTTATAATTTGTCACTGGCACCAACCCTAGGTATCGGATTTATATGCACAAACATCCATCTCAACTTATCTATAAATATTTTGCTTCTTTGTTGCCCAATATTCAACACCATACATCGTATCAAGCTTAATAGCTGTTCCAAAAAAGAAAAAAAAAAATCCTTCAGCTTCAGTGGATTATGTCAATCGCATAACACTCTAGAATCACCCGTCCAATTAAGCCACCAAGCTCTAGCTCTATGAATCGGATCCTCTTCAATACCCACTTCTTCATAAATTGATCCAATATACCAAATTGGTTAGAATCTCCACCTAAGAACACTCTAAAAGATCCTCTCCATTTAAGCCAACAAGCTCCAAGATCTAGTTCTATAAGCCACATTCTTGTCAGCATCTCCCTCTTTATGACTAATTGATCCAAGATATCAAATGTAGTTACTTTTGGGATCTCCTAATTCTTACAATTGTTTCACCCCTTCTGCCACTTGTGGTAAGGTTATATTTCATATACTCATTGACTTCTTTTGAAACCTTTTGATTCCTAGGTGTCGCTCCACAATTCTCATTTCGCATTCACTCCCTCTTTAGTTTGGTCAACCAAAAACACACCGCCTACAAATAACATACACCAAGGTAACTCCACTTGAATATGAGCTGTAAATTCATCCATAATCAAAACAAAAAGACAAGGACTCATTGTTGATTCCTAATATAAAACCTCTTATTAATGGAAACTCATTTGTCTCAAAAAAAGAAAAAAAAAAAAACCTGTTCTTGCTCTAGATAATGCTCCCTCATACATGCCCTTAATGATATCAAGTATGATTGGCACTCCTTTCCTGCCCAAAATAAACCAAACTAAATGTCTAAGGAATTTATCATGTGTTTCCCAAATCAATATAAACCATACAAATATATCTTCTCTGCTCACTTAACTTCTGTACTAATAGTCTAAGTAAAAAAAATAACCTCAATGGTAGGCCTTTTCGGCACAAAGCCAAACTGATTTTTTGACACTTGGATTATATTTCTTAAACTTTTCTCCATCACTCTTTTATATAATTTCATGTTGTAACCCATAAGCTTAATTCCATGATAATTGGTACACTTTTAAATGTCTCCATTGTTCTTATATATAGGTACAACAATGCGTCTACTCCAAGCATTTGGTATATCTTTACCCCTCAAAATCTATCGAATAATTTGGTCAACCAATATACGACAATCTCCCCATGCATTTCCACACTTCAATTGGAATACATCCAATTCCAAGACCTTGCCTATTGTCATCTTGGCTAAAGTTCCTTTCACTTCAGTAACCAAAGTCTTAACTGCATATTAGTGTTTTTTTTTTCTCGCTAATACGCACATCTTCACCTAATCTAGAAATCACTGGACCTTTGCCACTTAATAATATTAATAAAAAAAAGCCTCACTACCTTTCTCTAATCTCTTCATCCTTTACTAAGATTTCTAAACCTTGACTCTTAATGCATCTAACTTGGTCTGGATCTGTCGTCTTCTTTTTAAGTCTTACAATATATATATAGATAGATAGATAGTTTGTCTTATTATATAGTTTGTCTTTCTAAGTCTTACAAGATTTCTCACCTTTATCTTATTATATAGTTTGTCTTTTTTTTTTCCTTTTCTTAAGCACTTAATATCTTCTTGGTTTCTCTTTTTGTATTTATATATTTTTATAAATTATGGAAGCCATCATTGGAATAATAATTAGATACTAGAACAACCATGGTGACAATAACAGAAATCTGCTAAGTGCAAGTTGCCCACGTACCACCACGTGAAAACATGATTTGCCTTTGCAGAGAAGGCCATATTGATTGTCGATACCTTGTGTTGCATAGATACAGGCAAGTGTGCTGGAGTCTAGCATGGGTACGAGGTGTCAGATTCAGCAAACCCTAAAAACAGTATTCGAAGACTCGGTTATTTTTAACTTTTTAATTATAATTACAAAAATTAATTTGCCTTGGAAGAATTGTAACTACAAGTACGCCACAATATCTCGTTGGCAAACTTATTATTACAATTCCGAGAGAAGAATATAAAAAGAGCTTACACAGCTGGTAGCCGTGTCTTGGTTAATTTGTGTCGTGTTTGTATCCAAATCTGTCCACATGGATGAACATGCAATTCGCGAGACTGACGGGCGAATCCATGTACCATAGGTGCTACTCAAGCTTATAAATTAAGGTGATTTTCACAAAAATACACGAGAGAACTTTTAAAAAAGATCAAAAGAGAAAGAAAGAGGTCAATGAGAGTTGGAGAAGCTTGATTTTTTGAGTTTCTTGAGCTTCTGGGGAAAAAAGATAAGTTTTTTATTTCCAAGTACTGTTCTTTCATTCAAATCAAGGCAAGCGTTTTCAATCATTATATCTGTCTTACATATAGTTGTGCTGTTCTTGTGATTTTCTGTAATCAATGTAAATTTATTATGTATTGGTGAATCAAGTAAGATATTTGTGAAATGTGTTCAGTCCTTTACCATAATCTTCATTCTCATGAACCAAACAGCCAATCATAGATATTAATTTGCAATTTTTTTTTAATGATTGGAAATTAAATTCGTACTTGCTAATAACCATCGTTGAGGTAGAGGTGACAGATCTCCCTCAA
>JAUPMG010000009.1:2639710-2656887 GCA_031762675.1 Pachysandra terminalis
TCACCCCCACCCCACTACAGACACCACCATCCCACCACCCCCCACCACCACCATCCCACCACCCCACTACACTGACCACCAACCCACCCCCACCATCACCTCACCACCGCCACCCCACTACAACCACCACCATCCCATCACCCCACCACCATCACCCAACCACAACCACCACCACCATCATCATCACCACCGCCCCACCACGCCACACCACCACCCGCACCACCACCACCGTTAAAAGGATATAGGTGTGCGAAACTCATTCTAGTAAATGTTTACCAAACATCTATTTTACGTTAGAACTCATTTTGTAACATGCTAACGAAGCACAATCAAGAAACTTTCAAAATGAGTTCCTTGAATGAGTTCCAGGAATGAGTTCCTGGAATGCTTTCCTGATCCAGAATAGGAGCCAAACGAGGCCTAGTCTCCACATGTTACATCTCACGCTTTTAACTTTCTAATTGTTGTTGTAGGTTATTTTTTTTTTATTTTTTATTTTTTAAATTTTTAAACATAGGTTTATAACTCCTTGGTATGCAATATAGCCTATTGGCAATTTGTCAAATTGATATATCGCCTAGACTACTATTACTTATTGAAATTATTTTAAAGTTTTTCGTTCAAAGGTATTTTACTATTTTTATATTTAACCGGTTAAAAATATATTTTTAATGTTTAATATATTTTTTTAGAATATTTATTAAAAATATAATTTTAAATAGGTGACATTGATGATTGATAATTTCATTAATTTGAAATTTTATCAATTTTAAATTTCAATTAAAGTTAAATTAATTAATAAATTAAAACTTACATGGGTTGGCAAGTTCAACCTGTTTATTGACTGGTTGGGTTTAGGCCCACGATTTCCCAACCTGTTTGTAAACGGGGTTCGACCCGACTCAACCCGTTTAATTCGTAACCCAGTTATGACCTGCCCGAACCCAACCTGTTGCCACCTCTATAGATAGGTACTAGTGGATGCCCCGTGCTATGCACGGGTGTGTGATAAAAGTTTATGGGATTGAGCTCCACATTCAAAACTCCATAAGAAAAAAATTCTTGGGTAAAATTAGTAAGCCAACACAAGCAATAAACAATTCTCAAAGAAGCTTTACCATTTGTACAATGAAATCAATCATACGTTTGAGATATTAATTATCATTATATAGAAATTATTTTAATTACTTTTATTGCAATAAAGCTTCTCAGTACCCTTCATTTTATGGTTATGAGCCAATTGATAGAGCTGATCTTAGTAATTTATGCCAAACTGAACTTCAGGTTTAAGTTTTATCAACCCGTTGAAATGGATCAACCCAAACCCAACCCGTTTGGTACCCATTTAAGTTGTCTTTAATAGTTTTATAATTAGTTTTTAAAATTATTTTATTATTTATAGGTATTTTTAAACTTAGATACCTAATTTTTCTTTTTTTGAAAAGAAATCAAGTTCAACAACAATTTTTATAATATATATTAAATTTTAATATATTAAATGAGATTATATTTTATCATAACTAGTTTTGCCTCCACGTGCTACGCACGTGGGTGCCTCAAAATTTATAGTCTTTATTATGTACCGGCCCTAACAAAAAATAAATAAGTAATACAAATATAATTGTGTAACTGGGATCCCATGTGATGAACATGTGCTGTAGCGACAAACCCGGGTGTGGGGCCCACACTTGGGGGTGAAAATACCATTTCGCCCCCCGTGGTTTGTCTCTACAGCGCATGTTCAGCACACGGGATCCCAGCACATAGGATCCTGGCTCTGGCTCCATTGGTTGGGATGCTCGCTGCACCAGGTGGGATAGGACCTTATGATTGTAGCCCGGTGTGCAAGTGCCAAGTTGATGATTCCACGCCCGGTTTGGACGGATAAGACTTTAGGATCCTATCGCGGGGTCCAATTCGCGAGTTGAATGTGCTATAGAGACAAACCTGAGTGTGGGACCCGCACCCATGGATGAAAATACCATTTTGCCCCCGGTGTTTGGCTCTATAGCACATGTTCAGCACACGGGATGTCAGCACATAAGATCTCGGCTCTCACTCCATTGAGTGGGATGTTCGCTGCACTGGGTGGGATAGGACCTTATGATTGTAGCCCGGTGTTCAAGTGCGGAGTTGATGATCCCACGTCCGGTTTGGACGGATAAGACTTTAGGATCCTATTCCAGTGTCCAATTGGCGTCTTTGCGGTCCCACTCTGTGTTTAGAGGGATAGGACTTTATGATCTTACCTCGGTGTACAAGTGGTGACTTTATGATCCCACAGACGGTTGAGACAGATACGACTTTACGATCCTATCCCGGTGGCAAAGTGATATACATTTACTCAAGATAGACCTTAAACTAATATTTATTCGAAAGAAAACCTTTTAAATATTATATTGCTTTAAACATTAAATGGGGAATATTGCTTTGAAAGAGAAAACATGAATTACATGTTATATTTAAAGCATTAGCTTAAATAAAATAAATTTAAATGCCCACATATTTTGCTACATATGTTAAGAGGTACATTTCTTTTAAGCTTTCATAGCATTACGTATCTTCTTCCAATATTGAGACAATATAAATCATTAACGGGTTGTAGAAGATTGCTAGAATTTATTGACATAACTTGAGAAAAGAAAGTATAAGATGACCACCTTTAGAGTTGATTTTGCATACGAGTTTGATTGCAACTCCAACTCTTAAAAGCGTTGTACTTGGTTGATATCTTGGTATCTTTTTGTGGGAAACCGTTGCGATAGTGTTGCATACGAGTTTGGATGTTTAGCAAAACCTTCCAAATGAGACTTTGATCGTTGCGAGGTCTGTGACCTTCATCTAAGACTAACAAACCTTGTGTCTCAAGTAGGATCCCCCTTATTTTCCCATTCTTTTTATTTGCTTTATCTTCTAGAAATCTTTCACTTGAAAGTTTGTCAAACAAAGTATAACTCACTCCAATGATGCTTTTGTCTTCCTTTTCCCATGAATACAGCTTCACCATACGGATAGATGTTCGAATTCTATCTTGTCTATTCTTCTTCAGAAAGTTAAAAGCTGCCATGTTTTCCTTGCCAAACAACTCGTCCTTGTGTTAGATTGTGAAATGGAATGTCAACCTTACATTTTCTAAACTCTTCTTCCCAACCAAGCAGCATGCTTTTGGGAGCAATAAGGATCGGCCTGCACTTCGGATATAGTTCCAAGTATGATCGGAGAAAGACTATCGTTAGACGGGTTTTTCCTGTTCTGGGGGCGTGTGACATAACACACCTACCCACACCATTAGAACTGGTGCACTTGTTCAACTTTTCAAGTTGAATCCCTCCTGCTAAGTTTTTCCACATGAACTCGAAGCCTTTTTGCTAGTATGCAAACATCGACCCTCTGACACCAGGAAAGATGTTGTGAAGAACAGACCTATGGAGACAAATGGGGTACACCTCGCATATCTGAAACAAATCTCAAATGCACATCACAAACATAAAACAAGGGATGCAATTGAACTGCAGGTTACTGAAGATGATCCCAACCAAAGGAAAATTAACTTACTTCTAGCACAGGTTGTTGGTAAGCGATTGTATAGTATCCACAGTGAATTTGTTCTCATCCCACAAGACGTGATAGTGTGAGGGCCAGCATTGTGCCTATGAGGACTGAGAATAGGGATTTGGAATGTGCTAAAAGAAGAGCTGAAAATGAGATTGAGGTATGGAAGAAGAGGTTTGCAGAACTTGAATCGCGAGTGTTGCGATTGGAAGAAGACACTGCAGTTTTAGGATCGTTCCAGAGCAATGTTAGTAGCAAAGAGAAAGGAAAGGCAGAAACAAGTAAAGCGAGCGAAAAAGTTTCGAAGCAAGTAAAAGATGAGCAAGGCAGTGCTAGCTTGACTAATTTGCAAACCAAAGATAGGATTATGAATTGCGACGAAACACTTCAAAAGTCTGCAGGTGTAGGTTATCCTCTCCATTCCATGGTTAATGGAACTGGAGGTTTGCGGGACACAGGTATTTTAGTTAAACTTTGTTTTCTTTCAGATCAAGGTTTTAAATTTTGAGGGCATGGTGGCGAAATATCGCCATTTTCTAGTCTGGTGACCCAAAATATGGGGGCGATATTCCCCCATTCCGGTGAAATTTCGTCAGGTTCCCCCTGGCGAAATCTCAGACGAAATCAAAATTTAAAACCTTATTTCAGATATGCCTAGCCCATCATTTAGATCAATTTATTTTCTGCATTATTTTTGTTTTAAATGTTTACAGTATGTAGGAAGTCTAAGTTCAGTTATTAATTAATGTAATGACCAGTCATTCTTTTGAATCTTTCATAAGTAATGGACATTTAGGAAACGGGAGCACGAAGTATTGTAATTATGATACTATGTGACTTTTTTTACAGTGTACATGCCGATAGATTTGGGATTTTTTCCATTCAATTTATGTTACAAGGATTTCCTATTTCAAAATAGAAGTTACTAAGTATATATTCAGTTATGTTCTCTCAATCCTCCTGAAAAAGAAGGCAACAGTCAACGATTCATGAGGAGTATATCTATTGTCTGGTCTGTATTACACAGTTGGCTTGATTTTTGAGGTAGAAAATCTATCAGGCATGGTCATTGATACACTTCCCTTTTATGGGCTAGTATTTATCTTAGCTGTGTTTATTTCACTATGCACAATTACACATTCTGTAATAAAAAAATAAATTTCATAACATGATCATGCATGCGAGCCATTGCTTGAACGAGTAAAAACGTAAATTTTATGACTCAATTTTTTTTTTGGGTGGTTATTTGGTCATGTAGCTGTCTCCCATTCAATTGATATTCCGTGCAAGCCTTTCTTAAATGTTAAGGAAGATCCAGAAAGTATCTTTATGGAGACCAAAATGGAATTTGGAAACTGCGCTAGAAAGAAGTTGGCGTTAGATCATGAAACGAGCTCTAACGAAAAGGCATCTCTATCCACACCATCCAATTTTAGACTTCCATCTGAAGGTGTCATTGAGATCAGTGACAGTGATGATGAAGCGGATACCACCGTGGTGTCTACTTTTGACATCAGGGGAAATGTCACAGCTTATATTTCTACTGCTCATGCTTCAGAAGGAGATTTGGGTAAGGAAAAAGAGATGACTTCTGAGAAGTGTTTAAAGAGGGCATGTTTAGATCAAAGAGGTGAGAAAAAAGAAAGCAACAACAAGGAGAAATTCCCATTGACGACTACAGCTAAAAGAAAACGTGTTTCCAGAATGATTACTAGTGACAGTGAGGGTGATGATGGCGACGGCGATAAACTTCCAATTGGAAAACTTAAGATGAAGAAAGTTCAGGAATTAATTAACGAGCCCTTAGGATCTCCCGTGAAGCAGGTCCCATTAGCCCCTACTGTTCCTTCAAGGGGTGATAAGGTGGATGACGTTGTACCCCCTTCCAGGCGGCATACAGTGGCATTAAGATTATGCGGAGAAAAGAAAGAGGGTGCTGAAAACAACTCTGCTGGTCATATTGAGACAAAGGTGACTGAATATGATCCGGGATGTTCAACTATTGGTAAAGCAGAAGAGAATGGGGCCGAAGAGGTTGGATCTGATCATGAGGATGGAAACTTGGGTGGATTTATAGTAAACAGTTCTGATGATTCTTCTGATAGTGAAGATAGTTCATCTGAATCAGAAGACATAGCTGATGAGATTATATCAAGAATTCGAAGGGCCAGAGAAAGCAAATCAAAATGGAATTTTGAAACAGAAATGCTTACTTCATTTGGTAAGGATATTGAACTCTGCATGAAGGCTGTTTGTGCTCTCTATCGACAGCAAATATCTGAGAAGAAATTTACGAAAGGGTCTTTATATTCTAATAAGCGAGGATTTGACAAGTTGGATGCACTCAGGTATGGATTAGGGGAGATCTTTATTATTACGATTGTTTCTCTTGTTCTTGTTGTTATATCACCTCTCTAAATTATTTCCTTGCCTCAAAAAGAACAAATTTCCCCTTTTAGGTCTCTCTCTCTCTCTCTCTCTCACACACACACACACACACACACACACACACACATTTTTGCTTCAAAGGATGCAAGGAAGATAAAGGCTCATGTTCTGAGGAAAAAAAAAGCCTTGCAGAAGTTATTACAGCGAGGATAAAGAAATGTAAATTTTAATCAAATATTATGGTCTGTGATATTAAATAATGAACTAAACAATTTTATAGGGAATATACAGATGTATGCATAGGAGTCAAAATATGTTGGAACTTAGAAAAAAAAAAGCTTCATATTATGCTTTGTTGGAATGTTTTTACTTTAGTGCAGCTTCTTTAGATCCTTGCTTTTTTAATTGTCACTGGTACATACATTTTTGATTGCTGAAGCAATGTTCCAATTAGGGGGGCCAGATTGAGTTGAGTTGATAACCAACCTAGTATCAGACCAAGTGCCATAATAATCAACCATATCAGACCAAGGGTCAGAATCATCAAACAAAACCCGATTCAACTCAAGCCTCAACCCATGGAGTTGCATCCTTCATAAATCCAACGTCACACTTAAATCTTAATTTCTATACCCTTGGTTCGACCTTGTAGTTTCGGTCTGGGTGGGTTGGGTTGAGAAATAAATGCTCATTGACAGATTTTATACCTCCTTTTTTCTGTGATTTCTTCCCTTTTGGGGGCCATTAAGTTTTCAGTATTGAGATTTTAGTCTATATGGCTACCATATTAAAATATGTTAAAGAGTTATATAATAAATTAAAAGATAATTTAATAATATGATTAATTGGCATCTATGTGGGCCAAGCTGGATATCAAGTTAGTTCGAGTCTCAATTGCAACCTTGGATATATCACGTATCTAGGAAAAGAAAACCAGCAAGCTGTATAAGTATCTGATACGATGCCTTACATTGAATATTAAGAACAGGGTCGTGATTGTGGTTAAAAAAAAGGAGGTATAAAATCTCAATACCCATTGATTTTACATACAACCAAACCAGCTTTCACTTGGAACTCTCCAAGCTGGGATCCATTCAGGCAGACGTACTACTGTACTAGGAAATAATGTTGGACTTCTAGTTTTTTCAATAATGTCCAGGTATATTTATTTGGGAAGACCAACTTGATGATTGTGCCATTGAAATGGTTAATGTTATAGAGCATGGGGGTTTTTATAACTACTTGATTGATGGTGATGCTTAGGCTCCATAGGTTGGTTGGACATTTGAGTGACTTAAAGGAAAAAATTGAATACCACAAAGAACTTCGTGATGGAGTGATGTGGTTTCAAAAGCTGTTAAAGAGAAAAGGCTCTATTATAAAACTTGGTAAAGAAATGAAAGTCTAGAAAACTTAGAAAATACAAGAGTTCAATGAGGAATCAATATGGTAATAAGTGAGGCCACAAGAATATGACATTGCTAATAATTTGGGTAAACAAATGTCTATGAAGTCTTTAAGAGAAAATCAAGCGGATAATAAGTGAGGCCAAGCACGCATATGATGTTTAGATAATAATATGGATACAAAAGAGAGTGAGCAATGTCTATAAACTTGTAAGGCTTGGAGGGAGGAAGAGTAGGGACCTAAATCATGTACATGCTTTGGGAGTGACAAAGAGTTGGTAAAGGACGAAGAGATTAAAGAAAGTGAAAAGAGCAAATTCCAATATTTTACTAGATGGAGAATGTACATAACTGATAACACTCTAGATTAGGTGGATGTTAGCATTAGGAGACTAGAGAGATTACTATGCATGTAGGATTAGAGTGAGGAAGGATGTAGCCAATATGAAAATAAGACAAGCTCCACGATTGGATTGTAATTCAATTGGAGAGTGAAAATGCTTGGGAGATCAATGTATTTTGGTTGACCAAATTATTTGACAGAATTTTAAGGACTATGAAAATGCCTAATGTTTGGAGGAGAAGCATTGTAGAACCCTTGTATAAGAACAACAGAGATGTCCAAAGTTGTAACAATTATCCCTTGATTACGCTTGTGAATCACATCTTGAAATTGTGGGAAAGAATAATTAGAGCAAAGATTAAGGAAAATAGCTTGAGTATTGGAAAATCAAGGTGGTTTTATTTTTATGTTGGGAAGGTCTATCATTGAGGTTATCTTTTTACTTAGACAATTAGTGGAGAAGTTTAGAAAGAAAATGAAAGACATAACACATGGTTTTTGTTGATATGAAAAAAACATTTGATAGTGTCTAGAGAATAAATTTGGTGAGTTTTGGGCAAAAAAGGAGTACCAAGAAAATACCCGTATGAGGGAGTGCTAACTAGTTTGGGAACAGTTGGCAATAAGACCGGTGAATTTCCAATAACAATTGGCTTACATTAGGGTTCAGCTATGAACCCTTACATTTTGCATTGATTGTGGATGAATTGATAACTCATATTCAAAATGAGGTGCCTTGGTTTATGTTATTTACAGACAATTTGGTTATGGTGGACCAAACCAGAGAGGGAGTAAATGCAAAACTAGATTTATGGAGGGACAACTTAGAATCAAAAGGTTTAAGAATAAGTCAAGTAAGGTTGAGCTTATGGATTGCAATTTTAGTACAAACAATATACAGTGATAAGCATTGAGAACCAAGAGATTCCCAAAAGTTGCCACTTCCATTATCTTCGATCAATCATCCATAAATAGAGTAATACTACTCAAGCTGAAGGAAAAATCTTCAAAAAATTATCTATGACAGCTATGATGTACGGAGCCAAATATTTGGGCAACAAAAAATAACATATTCATATGATGTTTGTAACTGAGATGAGGATGTTGAGGTGGATGTGTAAAAATACTGGGAAGATAAGGTAAATGTTAGCAACCACTTACTCTAAAAACTTAAGCTGTTAGAGAACGGCACAACAATGTATATCAAATGGTTCAATGCCCGCTCGCATGTGTGGGTTCCGCATGGGAACAACACATCCGTGGGAGAATACAGGGCACCGAGGCAAACACACACCACACACACCTGCACTGGAACAACACATCCATGAGAGAACAAACACACAATCACACACCCCCGGGATTCGAACACTTGACCTCCTGCTCTGATGCCATGTTAATGACCACTTACTTTAAAAGCTTAAGCCGTTAGAGTAAGTGATTATTAACAATGTATATCAAATGGTTCAACAGTAGCAAACAAACATATTCAAGACCATCTAGGAGATGCCCCAAAAGAAGATCAAAGGAAAGTAGGTTGAGATGAATTATGTAAAATGAGACCCAGGGAGCTGGCTGTGTGAACTGTGAAGGTGTCAAAGGATACAAGTTGAAGGATCTAAAAGCGCTAGAGGAAGGCTGAAAAGAATTTGAATAGTACCTGTTAGAAATGATTTGAAGGCACAACTGATTGAATGTATGGTGTTTGATAGCTTTGGGTGGGCGAATTGGGATCCATGTTGCTGACCCCAGCTAGTTGGGACAAGGCAGCTTGCCAATGTTGATGTCTTGGATATGGATGCTGTAATGTGACTGGTGTGATGAGGGTTAATTCTAGGGTGAAGGTACCTTGACCTTTTGTGTGTGTGTTTGTGCGTGTGCGCACGTGTGTGTGTGCGTGTGCACGTGCGCGTGCTTGTGTGTGTGCATGTGTGTGTGCATGTTGATTGGAATGATCACTATTACCTGTTCTATTCTTATCAGAAGGAAAAGAAAATATATGATTCTTGTATCAACATTGGCTTGTTGGAACCTATCTCATCAGTCCATTGGAGAGAAATGAGAGATTTACCGTGTTCATGATGCTTTCATGAAGTCGCAGTGCAATCAGCACAGCTAGCTAATGACAGTTTAGACTTGTGATTTTGGGAAAAATAAGATCATTTGCCTTCTTTTGGATGTTGGTTCTAGACAAAAGCCTTGGGTTTCTCTCGTCCTTGAGAGTTCTATGGACTGTCACTCACTCTGCCCTCTTACTTTCTTTGAAAATGTTAGATTTATGGTTGAAATTTGTAGTTTAAGCGCCGATATTCATTGCCTTCAGTCACTAATCACTATTAATGTAATTATAGCCTCACATGTGTCCCTTGTAAGTTTTGGCTTAATTTTAGCAAAACGAGCCATCGTGTATTCTCGCCATTTTATATGTATTAACCCAAGTGAATCTGATTAGTCATTTTCCCGGTCTGACTTTGTTTTTGTTGCTATAGGGGTACTAAGCTGGCTAAGTTTCTTACGGATGGGGACCCGCAAGGCGAGCTAAAGAAGTCTGTAAAGGAGTTGCAGCAATTTGATCCCAGGGCGCTCGATGAATGCAGGAGACTGGCTTGTGAGTACTGCAAGCAATTGTTTGAGATCTACCAGAACAAAGAAGATCCCCTCTTTCTCCCTTCTTAGGATGACCAAACCATTAAGATTGAGTTAAACAAGCCGGAAGTCAGATCAAAGAATCTCCGAGAGGAAGCGTTTTGTTAGTTTTCACCCTCTCGAGGTAGTCAAAACTCCTCCCCTGCTGATTTGCCTTTACCTGAATGTACATATGTAGTGTATATATGCCAGTTCATACTTCTCTGATGGACAAACTGCTGTGCTTTTTTATTCTGGGAGCTTACCGGAGTCGGTTTTTTTTACATCAGTAGATGGCGCCCAGCAAGGTTTAATGTACCGGGATCCCGGTCCCGGTCCCGGTTCAGTACAAAATGAATGGATTCTTACATGAACCATCCACAGGATGCATTATAGCTTATGGGAAATGGAGAGATCCTTCCTTGGACGTTCCAAAAGGTACCGATGGGAGCTTTTGAGCTGTAGAAACTTTAATCCGAACTCAGCCCAATCTGAACTTCGGTAAACCCACATTGAAGCCAGATCTGAACCCAAATTAACTGAGTGTAAGTTTGGGCTCTTATAAGGGTTGGGTTGAGCGAGCTTCAGATAGACCAGTCCGTACCGGGGTTGGCCAGGACCGGTTCGATCCCAAGCTATGATACAACTATTGTATCAAGTGGCTTTGGATCGGATCGGTCCAACCGATACTGATCCAGATCGGTCCAGTGACTGGATCGGCCAATCCAAAGTAATTTTTTTTTTAATTTTATAAAATGGACAGAGAGAGGGAGCTCGGGAGGTTAGGGTGTAGGTTTTTCTCAAGTAATTTTGACGGGTTTGCAGAGAGGGAAAGAGGAATCACCGTTCTGGCCGATGCTAATTTTTATTTTTGTATAGACAATCCAAACTGTTTGGATTGGACCGGATTGGTCGATACCAAATCGGATTGCCGGATACCAAATCGGATTGCCGGTTTGTATTAGTATTGGCCTAGACCAATCTGATCTGTGATCTAGAGAATTAAAACCTTGTGGCAATGGGGAGGTTTAAATGGCTATCCGCTCTGCTCCTAATGGTTAGGGTTTGGTAACTCATGCATCGGAATGAGTTTTGTCTCAACCAGCCCCCAACTCCATTGCCGTTCATCTGTATTTTAAAAATATATTTTAAGTATATATATATATATATATAACATTAAAGATTTAATTTAAAAAACCTTACAACTGGGTCGAACCTGCCCTGCCTCATTATCACCCCGATAGGGTTAAGAGTGGATTTGGTATTAGGGGTTCCTTTAGGGGCGGGTTAGGGTTTGTCAAAACCCGTTGCCATCCCTGGCTCCGAAAGGAATGGCTCGTCTTGGTTCTTACTTACCTCCATCACCACTTTCACGTAACCGCACATACCCTCTATATAATTGCGTGGCATTAGCCATTAGTTATCTAAAGTAAACACCCTCCTTGAACAACCGGGCCTAACCTGAGCGGGGTTGGGACCCGCCTTAGCTAAAGCACCCAACCCTTGTGTGGTCCCTTGAACTGCCTCGGGCCACGCCATGTGATCGTGCCCACCTTCCCCATCGCACGTGCGGGTCGCCACGTCGGACCAAAGTGGAACTTCAGAGTTCATAGCCATCGCTCTATAACCAATCAGCGACAGCAACGTGGTTCTCCTTCCTCCTCACCTTAAATCCCTTTTAAAAAAAAATAATAATAATAAGTTTCCACGAATTGTTGCAAGTAGTTGATAGAAAGCCACTTTGCTCCAAATTACATCCGATGGCCACATTCAACGGATGCTGCTATGTTGGCAGCTTTAATACTGGTCGTCTGATGAAGCAGCAAATTCGATGTTTATCATTCCTTTGTCGTATCCAATATGATGGCCCCACCTGGTTCTGAACAGGCCAAAATCAGAAGTTGAGCCGTCAGATCAGCTTTTATAGTGTGGTCAGATATGCACCACGTGAGCACCGCGTGAACTACAAATAGGAGACACGAAGCTCCCATACTGTGCCGTCGTACTAACGCCAGTCACAAACTCAGGCGGCATGGTATTTTAGTAAATCTTCATTAAATCAGTGGCCTTTGATTCTTGATAGACATGATATTTATTATATATATTAAAAGAAATTCTTAGAGGAAAATTTTCTGGCTGCTATTTCTCCGGATTTTTTGGTTCACAGAGATCTTCGTGGACGGAGAAGGATGCCTAAGCGAACCAAGGTATTTAATGGAAAAAAAAAATGAAAAATTGTTTTTTTTCCCTAATTTAATTAGACAGAAATGTTTTTATTTCTTTCTTTCTTTTTTACGATTCTCTATTTTCGTAATATCAATTTATTTGGGAAATGCGATAGAGGTAAAGATATTTTTCTGTTCACTGTAGTTGCGACCTATCCTTTGCTTGAGCTTTTCAGGATTTTAGGGTTTTCAGGTTTGCGATTTCAACTTTTTTGGTGGATTTTGTGTCTAATTTAAAAGGATTGGAGATTAGTATAAAGGTTGAAGCTTCATTCATGTGGGTTTTAAGTTGGATTCGTGTTCATGATGCTTATTGAATGATCGATTTGTTTGCATTTACTGGTAGAGCTTTCTTATAGCATTTGTTCTTGATTCCTTTTTTATACTAGGCGAGTTGATTTACTGCATTTTTGTGTATATATTTGGATTTGGAATCTGGTCTTCGTCATGGATTTTGGAAGTTATAAGCTTTCTAGAGTTCCAGTTGATTTTTCTTGTTATCTATGTCTAGTGGAGGATGCTATTAAAATAGGGTTTATTGCTTGATTGTATGTGTTTGTTATTTGATTGGTTTAATTTAATTTTTTTTTATTTTTCGTAGATAATGTTATGGACTATATAGATTGATTGCTTCAGTGAATATCTTGTTTAGGATTGTTGCCTTGTGGCTTTTCATTTTGATGCAAAATTCTTTGTTATTGTCATTAGTAGTAGTTGCAATAATGTTTGATTTGCAGGACACATCATACAATTGATTGAATCGGCGTTTTGGTGGTATGGAAGGACCGGGAGAAGAATTGACTACAAGGGATGCGGCAGAGCATGCGCACCTCAGAGCGAAAGAAAGTGATTGTTCCCTGAAACAGGATAGCTGCAATTTGTTTGCATCCCCGGCAAACAATTGGACTGAGAGCTCAGTCCAGTTATTTACAGATACTTTAGAGGGTAAGACTCCAAATAGACGTGTTAGTTCAATGTCTATATCTGACCCTCCATGTGGTAGCTTTTGTTCCATGGATGAGACGGGAGACATGGTTAATGAATTAACACTGAGAAATTACGAGGGTCCAAGCCTAGCTGTGGGTGGTAACTCAAATAGTAGAGAAGGAAAGCAGATTAAGCAAGTTCAATGGAAACATCTATATAATCTGGGTAGTGGGACAGGAAATGGGATTTCGCATATAGATGATGTGTCCAGGGGCAAGGATCAGGTGTTTTCAAGTGTTAGAGATAATGCGGGGATGACTCGCTCTGAATTTTGGGTTAAAAATCCTCTGCTGTGTAAGATGTCCAGTGAAGATTGCACCGATGTTGCAGAAAATTTGATTATTAGTGACAACAAGACAGTCTCAAACAACAAATTATCTCAAGGAGGCACGCAAACAAAGATTCTAACGTCTGGGTTTTCTCAGTTTTTTATTAAAAATACCTTGAAGGGTAAAGGGGTTGTGTGTAGGAGCACAAAAGCTCGTGATGGTTTTGGTAATGTGGACATGGGCCAGAATAATGAAGGGACTGCTGATGTTACTGGGTTTGATTTAGATGCACCAAAGAATTCAAGTGCAAAAACTGGTGAGCCTTCCCCACATTGCTTTGCTGCTCCTGGTCTCAATACTTTTGATGGCATTAGCTTAAGAGAGTGGCTGAAACCTGGGCGCCACAAAATAAGTAAAGCTGAGGGTCTGCATATATTTAGTCAGATTGTGGAGCTTGTTGATTTTTCACACTCTCGAGGGGTTGCTTTGCAAGATTTACGACCATCTTATTTCAAGCTGTTTCCGTCAAATGAGATTAAATATGTCGGTTCATTCCCCCGGAAAGAATTGTTAGAGAGTGTTCTAGATCAAGATATCCAATACTCGGAGCATCAATTGAGTAGGAAAAGGCCCTTGGAACGGGGTATATATGACCACAGTAGTCTCTGTCCAAAGGAACAGAAGCTCAGTGAGAACATGAAGCTTGGGAGACGACATCATCAATTGCCATGTAGATCGGAATCCAAGCCTGAAACTGCAAAAGATGTTGATATTAAAATGACTGGTCAAAAAGATTTCGGGCATGAATTCAGTGAATGGCATAACCCAAATGCTGGGCATAAGAATCGAATCAAGTCCAGCAGCCCATATTTATCTAATAATGCTCAACAGAAGTTTATCTATGCAGATGTTCAATTGGAAGAGAAGTGGTATACTAGTCCAGAGGAGCTTAAAGAAAGGGGTTGCACATTGTCATCAAACATCTATAATCTTGGCGTTCTTCTATTTGAGGTGCGAAGATATTTCTGTTAGATTTGTTTTACATTTACTTTTCATTTGGATTTTACTTCATATTATCTTGCTTTTTTGCTACTCATTCTTGTCTATTTACGTAACATGTATGATATGTTTGTAACTAGAATCAGGAGAGATCTTTTGAACTGTTTCTTAAAATAATAGCTGAGATATTTTTTTTTCTAAACCATCTTTGAAATGCATAATCTTAGGTTACATTTGAAGAAAAGGAAATGTATAATTTTTGATTGTTGAATGTCGTATTACATTGTTTTATTACTAATGAGTTGTCTAAACTCATAAAATTAAATTATCAAACTATAAATCATGGTATAGGATGCCCCTGCTCTTCAGTAGGTATGACTGTGACAATTGCTTCCTGTCTGATTAGTATTCATCTTAATGGAAAAGATTTCAAATTGAACGTGAAAATTTTTGTGATTTGTACAGTAGTCAACAACTGTATAAACCTTTAGTTTCATTGATGTCTAGGCTAGCAACTGATCATTATATATTTATATATATGGCTCCCTTTCTATTTTTTACTGTCTATTTCAGTTTTTAAGTTCTGTGACCCAATTTCTGAGTAGAAAGCACAAAGTTCTTGGACTCATTTGGGATGTTTGTGTCAGTTACTTTGCTGCTTCGAATCAAGAGAAGCGCATGCTGCAGCAATGTCGGATCTACGTCTTCGAATTCTTCCTCCAAATTTTCTGCCTGAAAATTTCAAGGAAGGTGGCATTTGTCTTTGGCTTCTTCATCCTGAACCTTCATCACGTCCAACAACAAGGTACTATGCATGGTGGATTTCGTCCAACTATTCCCTACCACCATAAGTTCTACTAATGTCAGATGTGATAACTCTCATAAGCCCGGAATGTCGAGATATCATACAGTTATGACATAATGTTGAAAGCTGTATTGTCGGAGAATACATTGGGAAAATAAAAAATTGTAAAAAAAAAAACTCTAATATTGATATATAGAAATGGATAAAAGTTCTGGGTTTTATCTCCAATACAGACATCAATGGGAATCCGAAGTGTTGCCTCTTGCATGGAAGAATGAAAGCCTTACCTGTAACTCAAAACAATCAATCTGCTTTCTGAACTCAGTTGGTTTTCTGCATTTTAAAATGTAACACCTATTATTTCTCTGCGACAGGCTTTTTGTTGTTTATAAATATGAAATGTTTTGTTTTTAATGTTATCAGAAACATGCATGCTATACTTTCCAAGATGGGGTCTGGAACTCATCATTCAATATGTCCAACTTAGAATAGCCCAAGGTAAAATCAGCCATGACCTCAATCATCCAAGCTGATGTGTTCTTGTAGAGGAAAAAGTAAGTGGAACTGTTGATGTCATTGGGATAGGTATCTCATTCACATGGAAGAAATTTTCCGGGTAGGATTGTTCTCTCATTGATTCTGATATTTTCCTGCATGTGGAATTTTCATAGCTGCACCCTGGTATTTGCAAATGTACTCTAATCTTTCTCTAAATGAAAGAGCTGTTCTGAAGTGCTAAATTTTTTCTCATAGTTGGATATTCAAATTCTAGCAAATTAATCACGTTTTAAGTGGGACATTGCAGGTTTATCATGAATCTAATATATAATTTGTATATTTCAGACCATGAAATCAATTTCCTATACCGTGTGAATCATGTTAAGAAGGCTAATTTGTTCTCTGTATAATAGGGAAATTCTACAATCTGAACTTATATACGGATCACAAGAGTTGTCGTCCAGAGAAGTCTCACCATCAGTTGATGATGACGAAACTGAATCGGAGTTATTATTGCATTTTCTCACATCAATGAAGGAACAAAAGCAGAAGCAGGCCTCCAAATTAGTAGAATACATTGGGTGCTTAGAAGCAGATATTGAGGAGGTTGAAAGAAGGCATTCATTCAAGACATCTTCCGTTCTTTCTTTGGCACAAAAGGGCTTTCCCAATGCAATGGAGCAGAGATCTCTTCTTAAAGAACCACTAAAATCTGAAGTGCACTCTAAGGTATTCCCTGTGTCCAATGTGAATGAGGGGAGGTGGTTGAGGAATATGAGTCAGCTTGAAAATGCTTACGTCTCTATGAGATCCCAGCTCCAGCTTCTAGAAAGTAATGCTACAGCACGACTAGATAATGATTTACTAAGGAACCGTGAAAGGTGGTCCACTGTACAAAATGAAAATGTCAGTGACTTGAAACAGAAGCCTGCAGATCGCATTGGAGCCTTTTTTGATGGCTTATGCAAGTATGCTCGCTACAATAAGTTTGAAGTATGTGGTACATTAAGAAATGGGGATCTCCTCAACTCTGCAAATGTGATTTGCTCCTTGAGTTTCGATCGGGATGAGGACTACTTTGCT
>JAUPMG010000009.1:2656987-2671392 GCA_031762675.1 Pachysandra terminalis
TCTCCTTGACCAAAAATTAACCTGGTCCAATGGTGGCCGGACTGCAAATCCTTTAGTGATCTGCATAGTTTTCCAGGTATATAGGATCAGAGGATTTTGGTTGCGCTCATACATGCTGAATGTCCTGAATCAAGTAATCTTTTTTTCTTTTTTAATTTCCTTTTTCTTTTCCTTTCTTTGTGTATTGTTACTGCAACATTTCAATACATTCAACGCCTTCATGGTATTTTATTGTATCCGTAGTTAATCGAGCTATTATGATTTTGCATATTTCATGAAAAGTGATATTTCTATTCTGATTTTCTCTAGAGGTTGTTGTGAAAAGCTAACCATTTTCCACTAGTATGTGGTACATAAAGACTTGTGTTCTCATCCATAAAAAAATAAAGGCTTCCAATCATGCATATAAATAAGAAAAACAACTCAAAATTGCCAGATCTGGAATTGAAGTTGTTTGTGGAGATAATCTATCATCAGAATAAATTCGTTTCAAAAGTAATACTTACGTAGAATAACTGTTTGATCACCATCACCATCAGTACTGGAGGGAAAGTTCTTAATGCTTCTTTGACTCAATTTTCAATGACCTAGAATAAAAGTGGTGCAGATACCTTCTAATACATGTGGAAGTTTTTTGGTGTTCATGTATGGGTGCATGAATCACCATGGCTCAAGTGGGTTGGATTAATAACAATGAAACGTGGGGCGAGATTTTTGTCATTTCGTGATGTCAAAAAGCATCGGAAAGCTAATGATTCAAAAAGCATTGGAGTAATACATGGCAAGGGCATCTCTCCTTGTCTAAGATTAGCTACCTTTCTCTTTAGTTGGTAGACTAATGAGTCATTTTGAGCTTGAGAATATGTCTCAGCAACACTATCCCAGACCTTCTTAGCACTTTCTAGAAACATGTGTTGTTGTCCAATGTGTAGCTGCATTGAACGAATTAGCCATGACATGACAGCATCTAACGTACAAGTTCCTTGGCATCTCCAAGATTAGGTTTTTCTGAACCATAGTATAACCTAACTTTCCTTTTCCAGCAATGTATAATTTTGCTGTCTGAGCCCATGCAAGACAATTCGCCCCATCAGTTTAAGTATGGTGATCTGCAAATTGGGAATATCATTTGAAATACCCGTAGGGAATCCAGAACCCAATTGTCTTGTATGACCACTTGATACTTCAGAACTCATTTCTGAAGACATCTTTAAGTGCACAGACAATCAATTCCTCTCCAAATGACTCCAAGAATTTGGGGCAGAAAAATTCTGATGGATAAAGGATTAACCTTCTGTGGGAAGTACAGATTTTTAATTCTCCACAAAAGATACGGAATCCAAATCACCAACTCTAATCCTTTCGAACAGAATTTTAGGGCTTCAAATAGCCATTCAAGAGACTTAAAAGGATTTTTGAAAAAAAGGAACATCCACAAAACATGGATGTTACAATGGAGAATGGTTAGAATAGTTCTCCCACCATATGGCTGCTAACCTCAGCCGTGTGGATTAGGGATTCTTAAAAAATGGAAGGAACACAGAAATCAGAGTGATGCTCTGATACGAAGTTGAAATAAAATAAGAATTCAAAGATGAGAAGATGAACTGTTGCAGAGAAGAGATGGTCTAATCTGTGTTTGGGAGAAGACCAACTTAGGGTTTCGGTCCCGCATTGTAGTATTTAACTAATATTTATTTAAATTACAATAATAACCCCAAAGGGACCTGATATTAGAATTGGGTCCCTATTACATTATTACAACAAATATCAATGATTATGAGACTAAGAGGGAGTCTTTGTTTATAGTTGAAATGTTTTCTGCAACCTGCAATTTGGAGTAAATAGGAGTTGAGTGATTTCTCCTACATACTGGTTAGTTCCTGGTTATATCCTCACTTGCCTTGCAGCTTCTTGAAGTTTTGCCACCTTGCTGGTCCAGCCTGCATACAAGACATGGCCTGCATCAGTGTTGTGGAGGTTTTCACTGATTTTCTGAAGTTAAATGCTTGCAACTTGTTAAAAACTTGAGACCCTCCATAACAGTGACCATCAATGTGCAGTTATGAATGGCATTAATAAGTTACAAGTTCTCAACTTTAAAAAATTATGCTCAAATCAACACAAGCACCAGAGGCAGGTGCTTGTGAATGTATTCTGTTTTTATTTTATTTATTTTTTTCTTTTTTCCTCTGGGTAATTGAATAATTTTGAGTGCAGTGTCTAACAATGTGATGAGCACATTTCTTGCAAAGTCATCTCTAGATCAATATTTTTTTTCCCTTTTTTCTTTTTACCGTCGTAGATCATGAGCTGATGTTGGACCGTGGTAGCAAGTTCATGTATATTTATTCACTTAAAAGTTCCTGTGAGTTAGCAACATTGCATCGTAGTCTTGAAACCTTACGCTATCTAGACAAGTCCTTTGTTTACTACTGGTTTTGTTATTTCAAACTATTGTCATGTTCTTCTTAGTTACTAATTTTCTTGTACTGATTGCAAATGTGTCATGGATGGGTTCCAGTTGTGGGATGCAAGCACTGGTCAAGGATTTTCTCAGTACACTGAACACCAAAGGAGGGCTTGGTCTGTTGACTTTTCTCGAGTGGACCCCACAAAATTGGCTAGTGGAAGTGATGATTGTTCTGTGAAATTGTGGAGCATTAATGAGGTACGTTTTCTTTGTATCATTTAAAATTAAAAGGGGTTTGGTTAGCAAAGATAGAACTCATTTGTGGCCAATGAGAATGATAAAAGTTCATTCCCATGGAAGCAGCCTGGCTTCAAGATTTTGAAAACTTATCCTTAAATATGCTGTGACATACTTGTAATATTTTAATCTTTTACAAAGTGCTGTATTGGACATGTCTCAGAATTCACTCTTTGGTGCAAGGGCAGACCTATATATATATAAAATCCTAAATCAAAGCCAAACGAGCCTTATAGTTACAGTCAATGAAAGTTATATTTTTTATTTCACTTTTTCTCAGTTTTATTGGAAAATCTTAATGGAAAAGCTCCATTTTTAAAATTTCTTCTTGTAAGTTAGAAAAGTGAGATATTCATTTATTAAATTATTAGTATTAAATTATCAATCTCACAAAAATCTCAAAATATGTTTGGAATTTGTTTTTGGAATGCTGAAGTTAGGATAGAGAAAGATGTTCTCAGTGCCTATGTCCTACAGGTGACCTGCATGTTAATATCAGTGATTTTAATCATGATTATGCAGAACACACACAGGAGATATTTCTGCCCAGAATGTCTTCTTTTTGCATTCCTTGATATGGTATAAGATTTATGGTAAGTGGCCCAGCAAAAACAAAACGAAGTGAAAAGCATGGGTATCAAACTGCCCAAGCAAGATTAGGTGTTGGTCTTGTTGGGTGGATCGGCTGGAGGCAGAAATGTTATTTTATTTTCGTTTGGGTGATAAGGTTGAGTTTGAAAAGGTGTCATTTTTCTTTTGCAGGAAACTGTTGTTTTTTCCTTTGTATATTGAAGTGAATATCGTTTAACACATATATCACTATATTGTAAAACATAAAAGGTAGGCTATATGTTTCTAGTATTCTTAAATGCTTATGTTCCATATTCAGTTTGATATCTATAATCAAAATAATACAATTATCTAAATTAAATTTAGTACTTGTTGAAGTTTGAGTTCCCATTGGTTATCTTTTTTAGTATTTCTTATGATTTTTATTTGTTTTATTTTTATTTTTCATTATACTAAATAAGAATAGCAAAAAAAAAAGGGAGTATCTTGGGTTTGGGGCTTTAGGACCCTTACAGTGGTTCTTAAGCAGCTTTTGACGAGTGTCATACTCTAGGGTTATCTGATGGTCCTGTACTTTAATGAATTTAAATCCAGAGTGGAACTAATTTAATTCTTTAAATTCATCTATTGGTCAAAAGTTGCTAAGACCCTTATACGGATTCTTAAGCCGGACACTGTAGATTTTGTTAATAAAAATAACAATTATGATTAATAACAATTAAAAGCTAATTGTTTTTTAATCAAGAAAATAAGATATTGTATTAATATGTAATGAAGTATAGAAGCAGAAGTCATCTGTACACAAATGTATATGCAATAGGCCAGTACAAAACACAACCATCCATCCTTGTCCTATTTACACACCCTAAAGTCCTTCTCAATCATTTAAAAAGCTTGAAAAATTTACATCTTTAACTCGGGCAGATTAGAAGTATAGCCAAAATGCGTAATGATTGTCTTTCTAAAGATAGAATTCCCATCTTTCTCCTTTTCTTCAAAAAATTTGTTTCTCCTCTCCAAATAGTCCAACAAATTGCAGCTGGGCACACAGCCCAAAGGAGACCCCTGTACTCTTCCCCCTCATTTTACTCCAATTGCAAAGAGCTTCATTCAAACTCCTAGGATGTAACCAACTCATATTAAATCTCCTGAGGAAAGGGGCCCACAATCTATGTGCTACTTTATAGTGAATGAGAAGATGTGCCACTGATTTTGATGCCTCTTTGCACATAACGCTTCTGTTGGGTAGTTATAATGATCCAAAGGTAATGGTCATGCCATAGTTTGCTTTTGATTTCTTTTCTTTTTTAGAAGACAAATTTCCCCCCTTAGCATTGACCTTAAAGAATCTGGTTTCTTGTGTTTTATTGTTTAGTCTTACAGGAGAAAAGTGTAGATGGTTTTAAATTTTGATTTTGAGGGGGATTTCACACCTCTGGAATAAAGAAATTTTGGGGGAAATTTCGAGGCAAATTTTGCTATTTTACAATATTTCTTGTAAAAAACTATACACGAAATTTAAATATGAATGAAATATATATTTAAGGAAAATTTCTGTGCCTTTCAAAATGGGAAATTTCCTGAGAAATTTTGCTAAATTTCAGAGTAGTTTAAAACCATGGGAGTAAATCATAAGGTTTTGATGTGAAATTTTGTTGTTGTGCTCTGAGGTGCAATTCATAATTCAGATTTGTTTAGCTCTTAGTCATACATATAATTTATACCATTCTCCTGTGATGTAATTTTTACCATTATGCTATGAGATGGTAATATGGTACCCATTGACGTGTTTCACTAGTACGGACGGGTTTCACTAGTTGTTTTTACTTGTTGATAATTGTAGAATTGGTGATTTGAAAAACTTAAAAGAGAAATGGAAAATCAGAAGCCAAACTTTGGATTCTTAGCTAAAGCTCCTAATTGGAAGAGAATCTGAAATTACAAGTGTAGCATAGTGTTATCAAAGAAATATTCCTTTATTTGTAAACGAGCATTATGAGAAAAGAGATGTTATGCATGGTTTTGTAAGAAAGCCTTGTACCTTTTATTCTGTGTGTGTGTGTGTGTGTGTCAGTCACCAAAAACTCACAAAATAAGTTTATCAAACCAATACGAGTTTCATAAAATAGCAAAATTCCAGCTTTCACAGCTAAACCTTCAACTAGGACTCTTCAATGCAAATTGGACTAAATGCCCGTTTAACCGGAAGTTTGCATCTATATCTTGCAACAAACATCCTGCAAGACCATTGCCTGGCACAAGTGTCTCCTTCATTATTATCGTTGTCTGATTCACAACCTCATTCTCAATTGCATCAGATTCTTGTCCTTTCAGGTTCATCATCTTAGACTCCGCTTGCATCTCCACTTCTATTTCACCTCTTGGGTCTTTTCGGGTCTCTGTAAAGCTCTTGGTAGCCACCATAGTGTTTAAGCTCGGTATCGGATCGAGGATTGTCCCCGTCCGATACCGAGTTGGATTGGCGATCCAACTCTGGATCGGCCGTTCCAAAACATGGCTTGTAATTTAAAAATAAAAATAAAAAAAATCAGAAAAAAAAAAAATGAAATGGGAACAAAGATTTCCTTAGAAAACATTAAGAGAAAAAACAACTCCTCTCTCTCTCTCTCTCTCTCTCTCTCTCTCAATCTCGTCTCGAGAAGCAGATAAGGGTTTGGCTCTGAGAGCTGAAGACCAGAGATTAGAGAACCATGACGAAGTAGAAGGCACAGGTAAGTCTGTCTGTCTCTCTCTTTTTCTGAAAATGTCTTCTCTCCCAAATTGAACTCTCTGACGTCTGAAAACAACTCTCTCTGAATCTGAAAATCTCTCTCTCTCTCTCTCTCTCTCTCTCTCTCTGGTTTTTTTTAAAAAACATGGACCTCTCTGTTTCTATCTGGAAACTTCTCTGCAATGTTGTTGTTTGTTTTTTTTTTGTTTTTGTTTTTTTTTATTAAGACTTGGACCGGATGATCCAAATCCTTGATTCCGAGACTGATCGTCAGAATCGGACGATCCAACTCTGAATCGGACCGAGTCAGCACATTTTTAGATTTTTTGGGATCGGTTTCGGATCGGGCATCATCCCCATCCGATCCCGAGTTGGATCGTCCGATCCAGATCGGGATCGGACGATCCTTTACACTATGGTAGCCACTTCCCCTCCCTCATGGCAGTGTCAAATCTAACCATGTGGCATCTTCCTCTTCATTGGTACACTCCTTTTATAGTTCCTCTCTCATTAATCACCCGTTGCTATCAATAATTTCATCAAAGCATATGGAATTATATGCTTGAGGGTTCTCTTTTCTTGCAAAATTCCTCTAATTTTTGATTGAATTGGACAGATATAAGCAGCCGTCATCATTGTAACCCATGGAAGTCTTTGTAAGACTAGATCCTGAAGAGGTAGTTGCATCAAGAGGCTGACAGAAAGATGTCACAAATCAGCGTGGATGAGATATAAAAAGGATAATTGGGAATGACTAAACCAATGTGTTACTCAGTGGTTTATTCAAGCAATGAGTACCTTGCCGTACTTCAAAGGTGAGGAGTTTCCTTGTGATGGATGAAGCTATTGGGAAATTCAGGCTAGAATATCTATATTACATACCTTGAACAAAATCACTTCTGAAAATTGAGATTGATAGAACTAACTCGCTTCTCTGATTATACAAGGCAGCATGGAAGAAGCATGGCTGCACCATATGTCTGATGATTGAATTGATGAGATAAATTGGAGTTTTTATAACGTTTAATAGTAAATTTCCCTGAAGGTCGATGCCTCAAAGGAGGTATATGATGAGAAGTACCTATTGAAGTGCTTGTAAGGTCATTATAGAGGTTGCAGAAGATCTTATGTTTTAAGATGTGAGCCTTGTGACTAACCATGCATGCTGTTTATCCTTAGCAGGTAATGCATCTTTTTTTTTGTTTATTTATATGCATTCCTTCCTCATTTCTGGCAAGGAGCCAGGGAGATCTCTTCTACATCATTTAGAAAGAAAGTCTTTTTTTGCAAGTAGAATGCTGATGAGAAAGAGACTACTTGCTTTAGACACCCTGTGTTACCCACTGCCTGGACCTCATATCATATTAGAGGTCAGAGGATATAAGAAAGCTGAAGGAAAGAAAAGTCTGATTTCTAAAGCACACTTAGATACAGCTTTCATTTAGAGCATCTTCACTTAGTCATGTGAGCAAAACAAGTTTGAGATGTTCGGTGAGGACAGCAACGTATGTTTTATTATAGATCTCTTCAATCTTTAGAAGTTGTTTACCTATTAACAATCTTTACGAGCTCCATTATGGATAGAGATGTTAGAGAACTTAGATGGAAAATTTCAAGTGCTCTTCATTCTTTAGAGCAGATGGTTGGAGACGGTGAAACGCAATATATGATCCCTAAACAGATGAAGGCATACAAGGTGCTAGAGGAAAGAAATGGTAACTAGACAATGAGCTAAAAGGCAACCAAGTAAATTTGATTTAAAGCTTTCAATATTTTTCACTTTACAATAGTTGGTAATTTTTAACTTGGATTTTTTCTTGCCTTTTAAAATTGTGGACACACGTGTATATGGAGCTGAAACTTTGAGATTTTTAAATGTCTTCTGTTACGTACTCTAGGGCTTATGTGCACTTCTTGCCACTGAGTGCAATTGGAGCACATATGAGCATTCGTGTAATAGCTTTCAATGTCTTCTGTTACATACTTTAGGGCTTATGTGCATTTCTTGTCATTGTGAGTGCAATTGGAGCACATATGAGCATTCATGTAATGGTAAGTAGTTTTCTATTACGGTATAGTAAAAATTTGTGGGCATACATGGTCCATCTTGACTTCTTTCATCTTCTTTCTGAAGCCATTAATTTATTACTTAATATGCTAATTTGTTTTAAGTGTATAACTAATAATACATTAAAGTCCTGACTAATATGTAAATTGACATTTATACATTTTATACCCTCAATAACATTTGGTGGCTGAACAACTAAAATTGCACCCAGGTACTGTATGAAACTGGGGCAAGTATCTAGGTTGTATTTGTCTATGCACGCTGTCACCTAGCCCTTAATAAATCCTAGTTTCTGGGATGGCGCCTTGAACAGCACTGATCAAAGTTTAAATGTTTATCTTTTCCTATCCAGCAACTTTATACCAGGACATATTGTGTGGTTGGAGGTTCTGCTCCGTTTTGACTTTTGCAATTCTTTTTGTTTTATTCTGACCTTTAGATGTTGCTTGAAAATTAGTTTCGTCTTTATGAAAATTTTATCGTATAAAACTAAAGAAAGCATATTTACTGGATTCTTTGCACAGAAAAATTGTATTGGCACTATCCGGAATGCTGCCAATGTCTGCTGTGTTCAGTTCTCTCCTCATTCCACTCATTTGTTAGCCTTTGGATCTGCTGATTACAAGACATACTGCTATGATCTTCGACATATGAGAATCCCTTGGTGTACATTGTCTAACCATAAGAAAGCTGTTAGCTATGTGAAATTTGTAGATCCAGAGACTATTGTTACTGCATCTACCGACAACACCCTAAAGCTTTGGGATCTTAACAAAACCAGTCTCAATGGTTTGTCCAGTACTGCATGCACCTTGACCTTCGGTGGTCATACTAATGAGAAGGTTAGTTTCTTCTTTTTAGCATTTCTTTGAAATGCTACTTTATCATTTCTTTGAAATGCTACTTTATCATTTCTTCAAACTTCTAGTCATTCCATTAAGTTACAACTTTTTGCCTTTTGCTTCCTCAGAACTTTGTTGGTCTATCTGTTTCGGATGGATATATAGCATGTGGTTCTGAAACAAATGAGGTAAGTTCAATTCTAATCTAAAGATCTAGTTCATTATTTGATATTAATTTTGTTTAAGAATGATCTTCAGTCTGAGTTGTTAACCTGTGAATTGTCCATAAATAGCTTAGTTATGCAAGCAATGCGCATGCATAGTGGCTGGAACACACCATTGCTGGATCCTGTGCAGGAAGTTTTCTGCATCAGAATGCTGGCATGGTGATGATCATAATTTATGTGATCTCGTATCATATTTCTTGGCCTCCCAAATACTGTTTGGATGAAATAGCTGTGATGTCTAGTCAAATCAGCACATAGTTGGATTGTTCTGACCATCCAATAGAGTGGGGTGATCAACATGGTCTGAATTTTCACTGTAGAAAATATAGGTGGCCTAATATTCAGATTGGCCATAGTTGATCATGTAGGCGATGCCGATGGATAATCATGATGAATAAGTTACTTATTTGTATAAAAAAAAAAGCCACTTAAATACATAGATATACGTGCATGAACCCAAAAATAAATGAGTATGGAGCACTTCCAACCTTTTCAAGGATTGGTCCGATCCGGTCAGGACTGGCCAGTCCGTACCGGGATCAGCCAGGACCAGTCCGATCCCAAGCTACGATACAACAGTTGTATCATTTGGTTCTGGACTGGACCAGTACAATCGATACCGGTCTGGATCGGCCGGTACAATCGGTCCAGGTAACCAGTACAACTGATTCTGCAATCTTTTTGTGTGTGTTTTTTTTAATTTATAAATTGGACGGTCCAGACCAGTATCTATTTGGACTGGTCCGGTATTGCTGGTCCGACTGATCCATTTTTTTTTAATTTAAAATTTGAAGTAAATGATCCATTTTATGTACTGGATCCGGACGGTCTGGATCGGAATCGACCAGGACCGGTTCGATCCCCGGTCCCGAGACTTTAAACCTTGCTAGTTATGCCACATGCCAAGCATGCAGAGAGCTTAGGTTCCATCACCCGATACTAGGTTTTCAGACCAATAGTTATCTTAATTGGGTGATCTGACATTCATTGTTATGCATTTCCTTGTCAATCAGAATTTGAATGAAGACTGGAAAAATATGATTCATTATCCAATTTTGTTATAGAAATTGTACAAACTTGCTCAACACTGTGGTTATCTTGTTTCTTCTCAGGTTTGTGCTTATTATAGATCCCTGCCTATGCCAATCATGTCCCATAAGTTTGGCTCCATTGATCCTATTTCTGGGCAAGAGACTGGTGATGATAATGGACAGTTTGTGTCGAGTGTCTGTTGGAGGGGGAAGTCGAACATCCTTGTGGCTGCCAACTCCAGTGGGAGTATCAAACTATTGCAGATGCTGTAAGAGGATAACCACTCTATTTATCAACAAGAAACAACAGTCCTCTGCAACGGCTTCATCGAAGCTAGATAGACCCAATGATTGGATCGAGGCCTTTTCTGGGGTGGGTCTGTTAGTGGGGCACCCTGAAGCTGTGAGAAGTTGAAGACAGAAGCAGTTGGGGAACTGGGCTACCAAGGTACCCGTCAGTAGTTAAGTTGGCTGTTATTTGTCTCATATTAATCCTGGCCTGCATTCAAAAAGCAATGAAATTAGATACTAGGGTTGACCTGGTACCTCTTTCAATTGAACATTTTGGCTCTCAGGATCTAGCTAATCACACAAAGAGAAGTATTGGTCAAGCTTGAGCAATCAAATCTATAAGAAAGCCAACAAGAAGTTTCGAACTGACACAAGATCCTACAAATCTTGGCTGGAGCAGCATTGCAAGAAATTAAAGGCGTAGAATCCAGGATGCTGTATTGCCCTGATTCAGTGAGGTGCACAGAGAAGTTGATAACAACTCCGGTCAGAAGTCTCGGAAGAGAAATGATAAGCAGAAATGATCTTATGAGAAGATTCAATCCGAACATTGATTTTTGCGAAGAAACCAATCTGATGAAATGCGGAAAGGCTACCATGACATGGCAAGAAGGGCGTCCGGTCAATTTTTGCCATTGCTCCACAGAATTGTCATCTATGTTGAATGAGCTATGTGGTCCAGTTTTTTAGGGGAAAAACTGAATTCTAAGCCTACAAGATGCAACATTGGTAGCCCTTTTCAAGTCATTCCATTGTATTTCGCCATTGAGTTGCCTTTTAAATACATTATGGAAAGTGTAAAGCATAGCTAAATTTTTTTATTTTGTTTTTTTCAAAATCACAAAAACTATATGTTGTAAGATTCTGCAAAATGTTGATATGTTATGCCAATATAATTGTTTTGTCAGAAATTATAGACTCAATCGATGATCTAGCGTGCAATTAGATGGAGGTTAATGTAATATCAAAAACATCGGATGGCTAATAGCCGAACCGTATATATCTGTCTGCATAGTTTTGATCTTCTATTTACTGTGTTTATTATTATTGCTTGATCACGAATATATGTAATAAAGAGAACATTCTTGGCCACAGATCGGCCTGTATAATCATCGCTAAGAACATTTACCAGAACAAAATTAGCAAGACAATCCGCTACCATATTGGCCTCTCTGAAAATCTGGTTAAGTCGAACACGAGAAAGGTGGCTCCATGGAATTATTTTGAAGAAGCTGCATCACTGCCGACGAGTCCCCTTCTAAAAGCGAGTTCCCAACCTGAGTGTCATTACTAGTCAATCCAAGGCAGCCTTTGCTTCTTCTAGATTATGAGAGACATTCTCCCCCTTTTGGACGGCTAGCCCACAAAGGAAACGACGCTCATCATCTCTGAGTACAGCTCCAGCTGCAGCAGTATCTCCATTCTTTCTGCGAGCACCATCAAATTTAAGCTTCACGTAACCATATCTTGGTAGAATCCGGCGAACAAAGAGTGTTTTCCTCACTCTTTTGACCTCTTGCTTCCCCGTTCTGTATCTTCCTAGAGTCTTTCAACAGAGTATTGATAAATTTAATTGCAGTCTGAACTTGTGGTTTCATCAGATAGAACTTCCTTGCTCTTCTCCCTAGAAACCATAAATCTTGCTTTATTTTTTGATTATTATCTTTCCTTACAAGCCAGTACAGTGGACTAGACCCAAATACACACACACACACACACACACACACAGACAGAGGCCATATTAATGTGCAGGATGAGAATGTTGTTAAGTCTCAAATAGAGTATACAAAGCATATATATTTTCATGAAAAGGTTCAGGGACTTGAGAAAATGTGCATTTTATATTAGCTATTAAAGAAACAAAAGTACACCCTCTTACAGTAAGGAAAATATCCCACAAAGAGACACTGGAACAGAAACATTCCTCGGCTCTTTTTCTATATAAGCAACTATGGTGGTATAACAAAATGATTTCAACAATACACAGTGGTTTATGTAGCCACACTTCAATGCTACTACTGCTCATACCTTGATAAGATGCTTAGTACAGTACCTACTTGCACAGGAAAAAAAAGTTTGTACCAAATTGTGTCCAAATACTCCATTGTAAGCCTGCAACAATATTGAACTGATAATGTGTGTGTCAAGAGTCAAGACCTACGCTATCTCGGAATCCGAGGAATGACCAGATGTTCTCCTCCTCCTTGGGCTCACCAGCATAGGTTCTACGTGACCTTCAGAATTCATTCTGAAACTGCGGCCACATGGGGTCAACTGTGGGGGTCTCAGTGTTCGTCCTTTCAGTGCTCCTGTAAGCCCAAATCAGAAAGCCAAGTGTCAATTTACTGATGAAAAAATTAAGATTGAGACGCCGATCTGACTCGGATCGGCCGATTCAAACATGGTCCAATTTTTTTTTCTGACGGGTGTCGGACGATCCACATGGGATCGTCCGATTTGACTCGGTTTAGGACCGAGTCAGAGAACTTTAGCAATTTTCTGATTGGCTCGCCATAACCCAACTGAGCATATGGTCAGCTCCAAAAATACTATTTTATTTAGCATTCCCTTCTAATATATCAAAGTAGAAAACATGTCAAGCCCTAGAGCATTTGATCCTACAAATGTAGAATAAATCCACATGGGTTAGCTCAACTGGTAGGCTCTCCAGCTCAGGAACTGGAGGTCCCAGGTTTGAGTCCCCGAGCTTACCTGATATATATGGTCCTTGTGGGTGGGTCATGTATCCGGGGTACCCTGTCCCCACTAAGTGGGGCACCAAAAATAAAAACAGCAGTTATAGTATGAACTATGAAGTAGTGCTGTTATACTGGTGACCAGCAGCCTTGAATTCTTTTCTAAAATGAAATGTCAGTGTTATAGTTTTGATACTTAGTTTTAACAATGAAGACAAATTTACAGAAAGTAGTATAAAGGTGATAAATCAGAAAGTTAGAGATGACCTGCTTGTTTGTTGGCCTTTGCATCTGTAAATTTTCTTGCCGATAAATTTTTCTTGTTTGAAGCGTCGGAACATGCTAAAGACTTCTTTTCTGATACCATTGAGAATGGATCATCCCCTATACTCACATTCTCATCCCCACAAACTGAAGCACCATCGCTGCCCGATTCGGAGCTCTTATCTTTAAGGTTCATACTAGTCTTCTCTTTCTCCACAAGTCTATAAGCAAAAATCTGAAATGGGATTTGCCACACTGGTGCAAAATCAGGACTCCCCCACCATGAAGCAAACCTCTTTGCAAGACCAGACTCAACATCTCCATAATCAACCACTGGCAACTGTGGGTCTGGTTGGCTGTGATCAGGGTTCATCGCTAGAAACCGCTTGATGTAGCGAAGGATCCTACAGATGGACGAGAAGCTCGGCCGCAGTGCCGGATCAGCCTGCCAGCATCTTTTGGTCAAGTTTGTCAAGTATTTTGGTGAAGGGAATGGGAAGAGAGGTCTCTCCCCTGCCCTTATGTTCCGGCTCATCTTATCTCCTTGAAGATGCCCATCCTCAAAAGGGACCTTCCCCGTCAAAAGCTCGAAACAAATCATCCCAAAACTATACACATCGGCCTTCTCCGAGTACTTAGAATTACATGAATTCCCCGGCTGTTCTTGCTCCACCAGCACTTCCGGCGCGTACCAGATGAACGGGTGGGTACCATTTTGGTTTGAGCTTTTAATAGTGAATTTCTTCAATGAGGATAAGCCGAAATCAGAGATTTTCGCGTGCAAGTACCCTTCCGTCGAGGAATTCCTCATTTTAACAAGGATTTTAGAAGGGTTTAAGTCTCCATGGTAGATCTTCTGAGAGTGGAGATACTCCATCCCTCTAGCTATCTGAAGTATCAGATCAACTGCAACCGGGAGAGAAAACGGGATTCGTCTCCTTGGGCAGCATACTTCTTTAATAAACCCGCCGAGAT
>JAUPMG010000009.1:2673750-2683784 GCA_031762675.1 Pachysandra terminalis
AGACCCTGAATTCCTCCTCTTCTCCCTGATTGTTTCAAGAAGAATCCATCTATCCTCCCTCCAAACTGCATCCAACCGATTGCATATATCTTGAGAAACCAGGTATTGCTTCCCGAATTTCCATTGAAAGAGCTTCGGGTCGTTCCAGTCCTTTTCGTACTTCTTAGAGAGTACGAATTTCTTCTTCTGCATCTCATCGTGGTCGTACCCAGAAATCTCTCCGGCAACCTCGATTGCCTCAATGACCACAGGAATGCAGCAAAGCAAGTTGTGGATGTGGAATTCGACGCAGTCTGTATTAAGATAGAGGGAGATGGCCTTAGCCCACCAATCCTTTGTCTCCAAACACTGTCGAATGTAGAATTCCCCTTCTTTGAAGATCCTATAGAGCTCTCTCAAGGGCTGTTCAAGAGCTCTCCATTTCATGTTCTTCTCTTCGAGTCTTAGGTTCGTCTTGATCTCTTCGGCAATTGTATCGAATGCTAAAGTGAAGATATCAAGAAGCAAACAGCACTGTTTCTGATTAATTCGGATATCGTCTCGAAACACCATGAGAGCCTTCAAGCTTCCCAATACCTCTCCTATCTGCCTGAACTGCTCCATCTCTGGCTCAAGCCTGAAAATGCTTTACAGATCAGAGAGAAATCAAAACAAGGAAATATTTCTGAAGGAAAATGAAAATAGATACCCAAAAAAAAAAAAAAAATCTTTGACATCAGAGAGAGATACCTACTCTATAGAGATCGCTTTGTTCTTGATTAAGATACAGAAATCAAACACTTGAGATGCACGAATACCCTTAGGCCTGCCGGATCCCAACAAACCTGAAGAGAAATCCGCAGAACCCGATTGAATCTGCCGACCACCGATCAAATAACAGCAAAATCAATAAAGGGGCACCATTAAGAACGAAAAAAGAATTAAATTCCCACGAAATCTCTGTAAAATTACTGAATCAGATCATCTCTATGAACGCCTGAAAGTATCCAAAAAAAAAAAAAGACATAGATTTTACCTCTGGATGATCTAAAATAATTTGCAGAAAGCGATCAAAATGGGATTTCCGAGGAGAATTGTCTTGATTCCGTCGGCGTTTGGGAAAAATCGAACGGGGTATCTCACCAAACACTTGTCGGCTTGTTCCAAATGAATTCGTAAGTCGATGAAAATTCCGTTTTCTCTTTGGGGATGTCTTTAAATAAGAACTCCCGCGAGTTTCTACTTCAATTTTAAATTCTACAGTCTCAGTAACGTCTACTGCCCCAACGGAATGCTGATATCTTACGCGCTCTTTTACCCGCTCAGAACTACGCGCTTAATTGCCCAACCCGTCGTTTTTTTACGATATTTTCATTTATTCACGAAAAAAAACGCCATCCTTTACGCTTTTAATTACCTCTGTGTCCACTTCATTTGTACCTACGGGGGTTGTTATTACATACGGACGTACTTTTATTTGGTGGGATCTTGATGATCTCGTCCGTCCATAAATCATAAGTCTTCGATGTAAACGAAGATATGATAGAGTAGGTGGGCCCGCCATTAGTCGTTGGAGATGCATATCTGTTTCACAGGTGGAGTCGTGCTTACCCATCACCCATCATAAGTGGCGAGACGAAAGCCAGCGAATAGGCGTTCGGTATCGTAACACGTGTCAAAAGTGTAACTGTCCAAAACAGTTTGAAGAGTTCTAACCCAAGATTGTGAGGTTCACGTCGTGTACGGAGTACGAATCATGAGCTTCTCGGCAACAAAATAAATGCTTTTACATCCAATCAGAAGTGCCATGTCATATTTTCTCGGGATCACAACAAATGTATCCAATGGTCGTGCGCCACATGTGTCATGGAATGAAAGAGTCAACACGTGTGCGGTTGGCCGGTTGTACGTCCAGGTTCGAGTGTAACCTCCGTAACAGGACAGACGGAAATGTAGACAAAATATTGTTTCAGGAGCTGAAGGGGCTATGGCAATGGGGCGGGTTAAATGGCTAACCTCACAACGACCCGATCAGCCCTTAATGGTTTGACCTTGATGATCCATAAATCGGTTTTGGGTCAGGTTTAGATTTGATTCAGTTAAGGGTGTACAAACGGGCCTTTCGTGCCGGCTCGACATGATAAGGCATGACTTTCGTTCCGTGCCGTGCTGTCCGGTTGACCAGCCAAACTCTCTGGTCGACTGGGGCACTACAGAACCCACAAACCAGAATGGCATTTTGGTGCGGCCATAGGATTGACCGATTGGTCGGTGTTTTCTCCGGTCAACCAACCAAAATGGGTGGTCGACCGGCTGTCGCAGAGTAAGTTAAATTTGACCCGTGTCAAGTATTTTATATACTTTCTAGTTTCCACTTTTGTGATGAGCGAAAATTAGAGTGCGTGAGAGTGAGAGAAAAACAAACCAAGAGAGGGTTAGGGTTTTTCAGAAGGTCTCTCAGAGATTGTAATACTTCAAGAAAGTTTTAGTGGATTACTAGTGCACTTCGTGGACGTATGCAAGATCGTCGAACTTCGTTAAATCTGTATTCTTCTTCTTCTCTTTAATTTCTGTCTTCAATATTATTTGCTTTACATGTTCTCTTGATTCATCGAATCTCAAGATCTGGAAACTCTTGATGAGTTTATTAGATTGTTGTACTGGTTTTAGATTGATCTAATCCCAATAGACATAACATGGGACAAGATTATTATCATGTTGGGCCGTTCCCGTACAATGGGCCACGAATCCAAGGCCGACCCGACACTATAACTCTTATTGGCACAGTATGAATCGTGTTGTGCCGTGCTTGGGCTCGTTAGGAGTGGAGTTGGTATTAGGGGTTCCTTTAGAGGTGGTTAGGGTTTGTCAAAACCTGTCCGAACCCGTTATGTTGCCATCCGGCCCATCCCTAATTGCAAAGGGACCCACCTAGGGGTAGCAATGGGCTGGGTGACCTTCCCTGCCCGATCAACCTGACCCTATAATTGGGCGGGCTTGGCAAGGGCAAGTGGCCCGTAGAATCGACCGGGCTGAAATTTAAGGCACGATTAGTTTTTTCAGGCCGGTTTCAGACTTGTGTTAGATTGACCCAACCCGATCCAGCCTATGCATTACATATAGTTACTATTTTTTATATTATATACATATAAATATTATATTATCAATACAAATGTCTTACTTTCATTACATATTTACATAATCATATTATTTTATAGATTAATATACTATAAATCTCATATCTTTTAGTTTTTTTTTTTTTTTTTTTTTTATTTATTTAGCTTTTTATGAAATATCCTTGTAATTTATAGTTTTTAAATTTAAAGAAGTAACCCATTTGAATTTGTAGGCCGGGCGAAACTGGGCTCGGGCTTGATATATTTTAAATACATTGGGCTCAGGCTTACGCCTTTGAACATGAAGGTCGGGCCAGGCCATGCTTGGGCCAACATAAATAGTATTACATTAGGGTGTAAGCCTGGCCCGAGCCCACCCACACAGGAGAGGGCTATAGGCATTACTTCAAACCCGAATCAGAAGTTTTCCTAAACAAAAACTGGCCCAATACAACCGGGATGGGGCGGATTAATTGTCCGGATATTCGGTTCATGGAACCCGGCTCCTTCTTATAAATCGTCAAAAAATATATAAAATACCCGGAAGGGCAAACCAGTAATAAAAAGGTAGAATGTCGCATATTTTTCTCTGCAAGTGAAGGGAAGAAGAGAGGATGCAGTGGTACTTCGTTGCTGCGCTTCTCACCATTCTCACCAGTTCTCAGGTTAGAAACCCTAAAATTTTTTATTTATACTCTCTAGTTAGATTTCTTAATCTGATTAGAATCTGATCTTACCTGATTCTGTATTTTTCTGTTTCATTCTTTGCTCATGAAATCAATAGATCTATTTCACTTACTTCAGTCATTCTTTTTCTAATTTTGATATGTATTTAGACGATTTTATTATTTTGGATTAGAAATGGAGTTCTAGTTTTCTTGATTTAGGAGTAATTGAATGGTAAATGCTGTTGGTGTCTGGATCTTAATTTCAATTCCAGTACTGATTTGGAAAGAAATCCAGCGTTCTTTTTCTGCTTCAGCATCATTTCACTTTCCAATTGATCAAAAGTCTACAATTGGAAGATACTCGATCACATATAGCATAAAGAAAGTAAAACGATTCGTAAACACTGCTTAATGGCAGTGACTGAAAGAGCTTGTGTCTGAATGGAAACATTAAATTGCAAAATATGAAAATGCAGCTAACTCTTGGTACTGAATAAGTATTGATGGGAACATTATTAGTACTTGCGGGTGGTACGTGCAGTAGTGCACGTTGATAAATGTATAGAATGTTTTGACCGTTTTTTTGCCACATCCATTCTTTTTATAACTGAAATGAGGTGGGAACTGTTATTTTGAAAACTTAACGTTGCCTTCTAGAACAAACTAAAAGACAATATTATCCCTAATTATATTAACTACTTTATCATACCAAAGGTTAGTTTTGGAGCATTTAAAAAAAAAAATGGCACGCTTTACGATACACCCTTTCCCTTAATAGTATAGATAGATGAGATATTTCAATGGAATGACCAATTTTTTACCATTTTAGTTATATTCCTATACAGTAGAAAGAGGTGATATAGTAGACGGACTAGAACTATACTTGAATTCATGACTGATTGGACTCATTAGACTAATGAACTATACAATAGGACTGTTTCAAAATAATACCATAGTAGGCTTCATATTTGCTTGCCAGGTACGATTCAGCCATATTGGTCGATGCACTGTCACCAATATCGGGTAAAATAGGTTCAAATAAGGGGGAAAAGGGGGGATACCTTTTGTACCATTAATTAGGTGATGAATTGGACGACAACCAGAAGTTCTCACTTGGTAAGTGACCATATAAACTAAATTCATTAGTACATCCATACTAATATAAGACCTAAGTAACTATAGCGTGAAGCGAAGTACATTACACTTATTTTTCACTAAAAAGATTTTAAGTGGAAAAAGGTTGTAATTTTGCAGGTAAATTGAATGATTATTTCACTTATTAAAAATTATAGGTACTTACTATAATATTGAATAAAAGAATAATTTGTGATTAATAGACTGTTATTTATTACGATAAAGGCAACTTTTCATTGTTTTCACTCATAAGAAAAGTTATAATTTTGGATGATTAACTTTTTTGTATTAAAAAGAAATTAAATTTATATATTAAAAATTAGACATAAGTGACTCGTATATAAAACGAGAAAAAATTATTTATTTCTTACTTTTATAAAATTATATAATATCAACAAAGAGATAAAATGAAAAAAAAAATCATCTAATCTAGATGTAACAAAGAGGAGAAAAAATGTGACCGCTAATAGCTTACCTTGAATAGTTTTCTTAGTAGGAAGAGAGTAAGTTTGGTGTGGGACGTTTCATAACGGAGTGAAAGTCCTGTTGATCGAGGAATTAAGGACCTTTCCAATCAGTACTCATTTTTCGAGGCTTTCGCTTTAAAGTTGCCAACTGTGACTTGTGTACCAAAGCAGGATCCTTATTGTATGAATTAGATCTCCAAGGCTAAGACTGACATGCCCCTAATTCCCTGAGTAACATGTTGAAGCTGAGCTTCAGCTAGTGAGTGTTTTTCCCTTGAGAAGGTGATTAGAATTTCATCTCCTGCCCGAGATCAGAAATGGAATCGTGAATGAACTTTTGGAAAAATGGATGTTGATTGCAAAATCTTAGTTGTTTTACAAGGCTCGGAGCTGTGACATAGAAGTGTTGCTTGGTTTTAGATTGTTAAACAGTGAAACACAATTCAAAATAGTAACTACAAGTCAAAAGTAGCCTTCTCCAATCACTTGTGTCAATTGATTATAGTTGCATTCAACTAAGGAATTTCTGCTATGCTCTCATGAATTCATCAATATTTGCACAAAATTAGGAGATCTTTAATTTGAACCATTAACAAATTGCATAAGATTTAACTCCAAGAGACAGATATTTATTTCCTCTTTGAATCAGTCTGAAGGTGAGGTGTCTGAGTCATTAAACTGGGAGAAGGTGGAAATAAATCAATCGAAGAGAGTGTTCATCAAGAATCAGAAGGATGGGAAAATAAGATAAAGAGAGTGAGATATGAGGTTGTGGGAGAAGAAATATAATAAGATATCTAAATTGTTTTGGAACACGAACAATCATATTCAGTGCCAAGATCACTTCTTTGTTACATGGTATCCTATATCCAAGGAGCCACAACTACATAACATGCACACAGTATGCATGTTATGTATGTATCTTAGATGATTCGTTTGATTTGAAAATGATCTTTAGTAATATGTTCCAATAGTTGGGTGAACAAACTAGTGGGGAACACAGAACCCTCGTTCACTTTCAAAAGAAAAGTGTTCCGAGCTATTCTTCACTTTCCTTAGCAAGCAAAAGTTTGGTGTCTGGCTCCTTAAACAACAATCATGTTCACTCTTCTTCTTTTTCATTTGTTTGTTGTTTCATGTCTTTAATTGCATCCATCTACTGTTTAAGGTAGTTAGGACTGTCGTTGTAATGCCCTTAATGCTTTGAATGCAATACATTCATTTGCTGTTTGATCATCATTTTTTAGGTGGTAAGGTGGAGTGATTCTAAATCTTATTGATTATCGGTTGTAAGGTGGAGACATTCTAAATCTTATTGATTATCTTAACAGCATCTTTTAGAAGAGATAAGGTTTATGATATAGAAAAAATTCTATGTTGTAATATCCTTATATACCATTATAAATCCAATTAGAATATAATTTTTTTTTAAAATTATTATTATATATATATTTTTTACTTTTGCTATTAATTAGAACTCACAACTGATACGTAAAGCAATAGATGCCTGCACTGTATTGATTAGGAAGGTTTACTCTTTTTCTTTTATTTATTTATTTTTTATTTTGAAATAGAATCCCTTAATCATTTTGTTCTTGAGGTTGCCCTAAAACATATGTGAGGAAGTTTTTACTCTTTTGTTATTGTCTCCAGCAAGATTAGGACTAATGATAAATCAGAATCAAATAAGAATATTGATGTATTAAATGTGCTTGTTATGTGGCAGGGAATTTTGACAACACTATCACAAAGTAATGGAGCATACAAGTATGACTATGCAACAGTTCCTTTTCTTGCTGAAGTTTTCAAGGTACTTCTCATTCTATCAGTTCTTGATATTTTGATTGATATAGATGTTTTGTTTGTTTGACTTACTTTCAGGGTTATAAACTTCTAGCTTGTTGAATAAATGGTAAATTTGATTATACCATAAGGTCATTCTGAATTCTAGTAGCAGTGTATTTCCTTTCTGAGTCACTGATGCTGCATGGTTGGGTGTTGGTTTTTGCTACTGACATCTTCTGTTTTTGTTACTGCTAAACTGCAGCTTTTGGTGTCAATCTTTCTTCTTTGGAGAGAGTTTCAGGCATCACCTCCAAGGATGACTACAGAATGGAAGACTGCGCGCTTATTCCCCATTCCTTCTGTCATATATTTAATCCACAACAATGTTCAATTTGCTACCCTGACTTTCGTTGATACATCCACATATCAGATCATGGGTAATCTGAAGATTGTCACCACTGGGATATTATTCAGGTGCTTCCTTGATCATTCTAATGATTAGTCAAATTTTTCTGCCTTTTTGATTTATCATATAGTGGTCCATCCTTGTTTTTATGATCTCTGTTTGTACTTTTGTGAAATGGAGATATGACCTAAAAAATTGAGCAGATATTCTTGTTTGACATTTTAGGCTATTCCTGCGGAGGAAACTGTCTAATCTGCAGTGGATGGCAATTGTTCTATTGGCTATTGGAACAACTACGAGCCAGGTGATAGTGAGAACTTTTTCCTATACCCAAATAATGAAGTAAATGATATTTATCTAGCAGCTCATGTGTTCAAAGGTTAGCGTTTTTATTTTTTATTAATGTAGTTACACATTTGTGGTGTGGCCCCTGCTTTTTGCTTCAGGAATTGCATGCTCACTTAGTAGTGGAATACTTCGGTATGGATGACAACTATCTCATGCATCTTCTGTACACGACAAGAAAATTCTTGAGCTCCTTGAACAGAATATTGATGCTTGGAATATTCATATTTTAGAAGAATAAATAGAATATGGACCTACATTTTGACTAGATATCCAATTTTAGTCTCTATTAGATTCTAAGAATGATATGCAATGGTGTATATGATTTTGTACACTTTTTTGCATTGACCAAAGATCTAGGGTGATATTGAACAACTAAAGTTCACCTGATCGACTGATTTTATATGCCAAGTCTATCACATTCTTTATGGACAGTAAGAAGACAAAATGCAGCAGTGGTGAGGAATCCAAACCAAATAATGAGCTCAGAAATGCTAAGTGAACACTTATGTCATTCTTGCAAATTCTTCTTGAGGATGGTGATGGTTGAGAAGCTCTTCACTCTAAAAAATGCACTCTTAAGTGTTGCATACACTATTTGACACGGACTTATTGATTGAGGTGTTATAATTAACAATATATGGATCCAGATGTGATGCTAGATGGAATGGTAAAATAAGTAAAATGATGGGTTGGGTGAAAGAAACATGATTCTTTTAACTAGGTTTTAAGGTGGATCTTACCAAGCAGTTTAAGGCAATATAATTTGTTCTTGATGTAATACTCAATTGTAGATGATGGGAACATGGCTTATATTTTGCTGAGAGGCACCTGATTTGATCTAATAATACAAGTGTTATCACTAGATGTCACTGCAATGAATGTGAGTTGCAATCACTGAAAGTGATTGGATCAGTCAGACCAATATCTTCATTTCGTGACAACAGAATCTAGCTCATTATGTTTTGTTATACTTGAGTAGTTTTACTTTTCCTTTTCTTCTTTCTGATTCATCACATAAAGATTAATACATTGGAACAAGGTTACAGAGAAGATATGATATAATTGCTACCATGGAAACCTATTTCTTGTCGTTATATGGCTGAACCCCACTTTTGGCCAGGTTATCTGCCATATTGTTAGCTGACCTTGAGACCGTCTTCAATGAGATGCTCAAAAAGAGGACTAAGAATTGGATCTCCTGAAGCATATGAGATAAACTACGTGACAGGTCACATATTTGGTGCCAGCTTCTCAATCATTAGGAAGGAACAGGATTTGCGATAAAAAAATTTGCCATTCAATCCAATGACTTGATATGACTTGCCTAGCCAATTGTAATTGGACATGTGAATAAAAAGAAAAAAAGAGAAAGAGAGGGACAAATGGAGGAAGAATATACTTCTATTAACATCGCGCGATGGTAATTTTCAGCTTTATGGTTTCCTTTTTCTTCTCCAGGGAGTTTATATGTGCTGCTTCCTTAACAGCCTCATGCACAGGCTGTTAAGTCTTCTTATAGATTCCCTTAGAGCCTTAGCTACTGGATCTGATCATTTTGCTGGAAAGATATGAGATCATATGAGAATTATCCTCTGTTGAAGCTTTTTCTTCAAAAAGATTCTTGTTATGGTGTGTGCAGCAGCACCGTAATGCTGCCACGTGTTTTATCAAAAGTCAATAGATGCAGCCAATCAGTGGCCGCCATGTGTCTGTTTTGAAGCCTTCTTAGTGATCCTTTTCTCAAAGGATCCCTAAGCAGAAGATGGGTATCATGACGACACTTAATTGGTCCACACCAACCCATGCTAAGCCATCACGAGCTCATTGTGATATTTAAGGATACCTATAACTGATTAATCTGCTTTGTCCATTGTGATTATTTAGGATTTTTGTTATACGGACACATGCAACATTGGAAATGATATTGAGGGTTGGTAAATCATTGCAAAGTACTGTGATGACAATTGACGCATGATAGGTCCATATTTTTGCAGATGACATGCAGATATCTCTGTCTACCACTGTGAGAGTATCACGATGGCAGTTTATACCTATATTTGAATGTACAAAGATATATAGATAACAATGGAAGCTTCTCCAATGTAGTTCTAAATGAAAGAATCAAGCTCAG
>JAUPMG010000009.1:2695865-2724126 GCA_031762675.1 Pachysandra terminalis
CCTTCCTTCTTCTCCAAGCTTTCCAAGCCAAATCCAACCCAATATGAAGTGAAGAGAATATGAGATTCTCTTTCTCTTCACAAACTAAACCCTAAAACATATCTAATCTAAACTCTCAATTTCTCTCAAACTTCATCTCAATCCTCCATCTCACTCATCTAATCCTAACCATCCAATTACACCCACTTTAATCTTAGCCCTTCAAACCCAACTACCCCCAACCACTACAATCTACACCACATATTCTCACGCACTCAAATCCTCACCTTACACCTCACACCCACTAAAGACAAACAACTTTCTAGCCCAGATCTAAGCCACACAATCCTACAATTAAATCATAGCCATACATCTAATCAAATAACCTAATTTACAACTTTGTCACTCTCTTAATACAATAAGGGTTAGACTACTATACATAGCACTAGTACCCACAAACCTTATCAAGCTTGATCGCATGGTAGGATCTAATTCGATTGGCGATTCAACCAAGGATAACAAACATCATGCGACATAGAATGTAAAAATGCGCTAATAGAATGAGCAAAACATCCATAATATTTTATTCATATTTGATCACTAATTTAAGCTATCTGGTTAATGCTACCCTTAAGTTTAACATTCTAAATTAATCAGTTATTGATATAGGGATTTCTAGTGTGTTTTTGTGTGATTATTTTTAGTTAAGTGATCTAAACTAAATTCACCAAGTGAAATTAGCCTATCAATCTAAACAAAATTATTATTCTACCCTAAGGTTCTCAGTTATCATTTTTATAATTTGTTAATGTTTTTACAATGTGGCATCGCACAGTTAATACCATCGAAAAAATCACAACGAATTATTGCAGACGATTTACTCGCTAGATAACAGTTATAAGTAATACTTAGTTTAGCACTTGGTCGAAAAGTATGTTGGACTGCCTACCATGTCTAAGTTGATCGAGTGAGACATGGCTTTTCTACTCTTGGAACAATGATGTGACAATCTAAACTGAAAGAAAATTGTCTACAATATGTCACTGCGATTTTTCCGACAATACCAACTGCATCATGCCACAAAGACATGGATGGAACTGGTAACCGGTTATTCCAATTAAGGTGGAAGCAAGTTTAGGATTGATTTATGTCTTAAGATGTTAGATTGATTGGTCATCGGTTAAATTTGATGTTTCTGTAGCGTTACGTGATTGGTATACCATCGAAAAAATAACAGGAATATATCGCAGACGATTTGATTCAATTCAAACCATCCATTACTTTGACATCAAGGGATTCTGTAGATAAGACTCGTGGACAATATTTCAACCCACATAAATCCAATTATTTATAAGAGTTGTCTACTTCACCACAACCTAGCCTAATCTAGTACAATGTCTTATAACGATTAAAAATTTAAATAAAAAAAAAGTAGGCCCATATCCACCCAAATTAATAATGCTAGAAAGACGAATTTTGGTTCTAGAATCAAACGTTTGTTATGTGTGGAAGGTTGTAGCCGGCAGTGATCAGTGTCGAATTCAAGTTGCTGATAGCCTCAATTAATAACCCAATCCTTAGAAACAGTTCTCGGTTTGGATGATACATCAGAATTGTCTCAATCATCTTAATTATATATAGTCTTATTGACATACATGGCAAAATTTTCAATCCAATATAAGGGTAATTAACCCTAATAAAGATGTCTATATTACTTGCATTTGGATTTTTGACTGAAAAATTACCAATAATCCCTATTTTAGAAAAGTAACTATCAAAACATCTTGTCTAATTTTAAAATAATCAAATGGTCATGTTATGTAGATATGACTGAATTTAAAATGACTAATATACCTTTTTTATTATCGGGTAGAAATTTTTGACTTTTCATCTTTTACAGCGAAAAGAAATTTCGGACTTTTCGTCTTTTACAGCGGGATGATTATACCATTTAGAAGGCATCACGTGTACATGACAGTCATCGGTTAAGGTAGAAGCCAATTAAGGTAAAAGCGGGTTTCAGGTTCACAAGTCTCTTAAATGTCAATTACCCTTTTAGTGGGATCCGCACGAGATATGTGACTTCATCTAAGTGGCACTATAAGGATGGCTGTAACCATCCCGCTATAGAGTTTGCGCGGTACACGTTTCGTTGGTGAGGCACAAATCTATCTATGATGAGATATAAGTACACTAACTGTAAACTTGCCATATGTATTTGGATTTGCCACATATATTTATGGTAAGGTACAAGTCCGATTATTATGAAGTAGAAGTTAAATAATGAAAAAAAAATAAAAAAAAATAAATAAATAAATATATATATATATAGAGAGAGAGAGAGAGAGAGAGAATTGTTCATGTTAGGATTGCACTGGAAAAGCCTATTATTGCATGTGGGCTCCACCAGATAGGGGCCTGCAGCAAGTAAACTCTCAACCAATTCCCTCTGCATGCTTGCAATGATAAAATTGATGGTTATAAGAGCCATCACCATCTCATGGGTGAAACGCGACTTGGGTTATTAATGTTCTTCCATGTTCAATTTGTTTACTTCTAGTGCATTCTCCAATTTCGTCTCTTTCTCCCTCTTAGATTTCTATAAATAGGACGCGACACCCTTATTGAAGTAACCTGCAACGATCGAGTTTAATTTGCTTGTTCAGTTCAGATCTTCAAGAGATCATCATGAACGGGTCAGCTAGTTGTCCAAACGCTGCCTATGCGCTGCAGCCCGGGTTAAGGCCAAACGGGCACAACAAGGAGAGTCATGATCAGAAGCAGTACTACCGATGTAATTTCCAGATGCCACTGCACTATCCAAGGTACCGGAAATCGGATTACGAGACCATGCCGGAGTGGAAGCTCGACTGCCTTCTCAGAGAGTACGGATTGCCGGTCACCGGAGACGTTGCTCATAAGAGGAGCTTTGCCATGGGAGCCTTCCTCTGGCCTTCTCAGAACGAGTGATAGATCATATTGAGATCATAAGAGTTCTATATGTAGAAGCGAATAAGTTGGTGTGGATGAGTAATAGTGTTTAGTACTAGCTATTAGTTGTATATTTTCTTAGGCTGTGTTTGGCCTGGTTTCTATAAGTACTTATTGCAGCTTATAGCTTATATAAGCACTTTTTAAAATTAAATATGCGTTTGGTTAACGTTTATAGGTAAGTGTTTACCCATAAGCAATAGAGGAACGCTATCCATAAAGAGAAGATGTTGAGAGCAGTTTCTCCCAAGCTCTTATATGTTAAGCTATTTCACAATTTTAGTCATATTTTTAAAATACTTATTTTACCCCTAAACATAAGCACTTAAATAAATGTTATTTCTAAACTTTATTAATATTTTTATAATACCTATTTTACCCTTAAATTTTTATAAGTACTTAAATAAATATATTTACCAAACACTATTTTCTGCAAATAAGCAGTTTATTGTTGCTATGGATAAGTGCTCCTACTGAAAAAATTATCCAATGAGTGCTTATCCATAAGCACAAGCTGAGCCCAGCCTTATGTTTGTTTTGTGCGCTTTTGCTTGAGTTTATGATGTAAATTATTACGTGAACATCATTTGTTAGTAGCCTATTACTTATCTTTTACAGAATATTACCAAAGCTAGTAGATGTAAGTTGTGTAATATTGTCTACGTCAAAAATTCAAAAGTTCTTATTGATGAGAATTATAAACGACTTAATTGTTTTAGTTGAATGATAAGAATCTTTATCACACTACAGCAAATCCGATCCTCTAATATGTGCTCTCTGTAACACCGTGTAGCATTTGTTTTAGCAAAGAGAAAGTACCATGTCGCTACAGAGAACGCATGTTCATGTTAGACTTGAATTTTTTAACTTGGGTTAAGTCTATCAAGCTCTACAGGGAACGCATGCTCATGTTAGAATTTAACTTTTTAACTTGAGTTAAGTCTATCAAGCTCTCCAAATTCAAGTTAGGTTAAAGTCTAATGATCTCACATCGTCTTTAGCAAGATGAATAAAGCATCAACCACAGTTTGCGTTTGCACATGTCACGCATTTATATTCATGCATAAATGCACGCCACGCATTTTGATATTATCAAATTTTCTCGAAATTTGGATATATGATCGTGTGTCGTGCATTAACGTACACTGCAGCTGATGCTTCAGCTATATCGCTCCAGACAATATCCAATCTAGTCTAACATGAATATATGTTCTAATAGTGATGTGACACTTTCTCCTAAGTGGAGAAATTGGTACAAAGTGCTACAGAGAGAGCGTGTTGTCGAGGATCTACTCGTGTATGACATTGGGGCTGTATCGTCTGGAGCAAGATGGCTGGAGCATCGGCTACAACACAAGCCGATGCTCACTATACATTCTAGGCACGTTTCATGATCCTCACGAGATCAAAAAATTCGTTGAACATGATTTTTCAAAAGACTTGTTTGAGACGTGGTGAGCATTAGTTTGTGTTGCAGCTAATGCTCTAGTCATCTTGCTCCAAAAGATATGTGGCCATGACACCGGGTGCTTAGCTTCTAATCAAGCTCTTATCAAGTAATCAAGCAATATTTCTTTCTTACTCCAAATTCCAACCACCATTAGCAAAAGATTTGTGGATAAGGGTCTGATTGGATCACATGAATTCAAATATACATGAGAATTAGAATGCATATGAATTGTAAATCTTATGATTTTGAATTCATATGTATTGAAATTCTGTTGTTTGGCTAATACGTTACTCATAGCCTAATTTATCTACTTTGTACAGCTAGTATATATTTTTTTCTTTACTAGTTTTTATTTAACTCAAGTGATGGATCTCTTACAACTAAGGGTGGCAACAAGGTTTAATGTACTGGGATTGGTGGTTATGGTCCCAACCAATGGTACCAGCCGGTTCGGATTCGATACAAAAAAAAAAAAAAACACATTTTGAAATTAAAAAAAGGGAACAGACTAGCAGGATCAGACGCCGAACTGACATAACCGATTGCCGGACCAGTTGCTGGAACGGTAGGACCGATTGTTGGACCGATGGGACCTGTTGCAGGACCAACGGGATCAGGTGTTGGATTGGCAGAACCGGTCACCGAATGGAGGTACTAGTTGGGATCGACTTCCGGGTGTAAAGTTTACGTGAGAATTACAATAAACACCCCAGAGTGTGATTTATAATTCTCATAAATCATGGAGATTGGGTGTCTGTTTTTTTTTCCACGTGAATTTTAATTCCCATAAGAATTGGTCCTCCAAATGCAAGAATTGAGATTCATACCTGCCAATTTCAATTCCTATCCCTGAATTCCTAAGGGTATTTTAGTCTTTGTAGTCAATACATCCACGAAATGCGTATTTTAGCATCACCTGCTTACGATAAATATCCGGCCAAAAGATCCTATGTTAGCTTTTTTCCCTCTCTTTTTAAAAGAATTCGTCCGATCGAGCTACACAGTACAGAGAGTGTTAAGAGGCAAAGAGAACCCAATCTCTGCATCTTGAAACCCTAGTTTTGTATCAAGAATCAAAATGCCCCGAGAAATCATCACTCTGCAAGTAGGACAATGTGGGAACCAGATCGGAATGGAGTTCTGGAAGCAGTTGTGTCTCGAGCATGGCATTAGCAAGGAAGGCATCCTTGAAGATTTTGCTACTCAGGTTCCGTTCTTCTTCAGGAATATACAACACTAGTTCTCAATTCAATTTGATAATACAGTTTAATTGGATATCGCTATCTTTGCCCTTGTTTGCTGATCGATTTGTTTTCTTATGATTTCACGTTTTAATTGACAAATAAACATTGAACATGTAAAATTTGTTTGAAATGCGATGAGGTCGAACTCGTTTTTACTTAGATTGAGCCTAAATTGTTTCGTTCGTTGGTCCTTTGATCATTTGACGCTAAATCAACTGGTAGTTTCTTCGGAATTCGTTGCGATCAGAGTCATCTGTTAAATTTGTTTGAAATGCGATGAGGTCAAACTCGTTTTTAATTAGATTGAGCCTAAATTGTTTCCTTCGTTAGTCCTTTGATCATTTGACGCTAAATCAACTGGTAGTTTCTTAGGAATTCGTTACGATCAGAGTCATCTGTTAAAATTTGTATGAAATGCGAGGAGGTTGAACTCATTTTTACTTAGATTGAGCCTAAATTGTTTCCTTTGCTAGTCCTTTGATCATTTGACGCTAAATCAAGTGGTTGTTTCTTAGGAATTCGTTGCGATCAGAGTCATCTGTTAAAATTTGTTTGAAATGCGTTGAGGTCGAACTCGTTTCTAATTAGATTGCCTAAATTTTTTCCTTCGTTAGTTCTTTGATCATTTGACACTAAATCAACTGGTAGTTTCTATGGAATTTGTTGCGATCAAAGTCATCTGTGCTGACAATTTCCAATCACTGATGCTGTGTTTTGTGAACCATTTTAGATTTTCAATGTGCTTGCTTGTTAAATGTACTCACATGCTGAATTAGGAAGGATGCAATGTCACACAAATGTGTTTCAGTCGATTCCAATTCTAGCAGAAGTCTTGTATTTAACATTATATATGATCATTACTTTGTGTTTACATGTTTGTTTACTGTTAACTGTTCATGTTGGAGCTTTCGCTAATTAATTTTTGAAGTTCAGAACGGTTTGATTTTCTTATATGCCATAAATTACATTAATTGGCAACTGAAACCTTTATAACATTGCTCTATGTTGGCAGAGGAAACGTTGGATTGCCATGGATAGATTATGTATTTTGCAGTTCTAAACTTCTATCAAGTTTAACATTAATTTATCTAATCTGAAATGATGCAGGGAGGTGATAGGAAAGATGTCTTTTTTTATCAAGCTGATGATCAGCACTACATACCACGAGCTCTCCTGATGGATTTGGAGCCCAGAGTTATTAATGGCATTCAAAATAGTGAATATCGAAATCTTTACAATCATGAAAATATATTTCTTTCGGATCATGGAGGTGGTGCTGGAAATAATTGGGCTAGTGGATATCACCAGGTCTGTTATTCTTTTATTCAATACCTATGCTGTTTGTTTTATGCTTTATAGTTGCATACCTTCATTCTATTTCGTTTGGATTTGTTTCTTCCAATTTAACATACATGGTTACACCACTTTGCTCACAACACATATTGAAATATATGCATGTATATATATATATATATATATATATATATATATATATATATATATAAAGGCTCTAATAGATTTAGCGGTCTACTTGCTTAAGATAAAATGTAGTTCTGCATATTTATACCTGTCTAGTAATTGTCCAACTAGAAAGATGCCCTTAAAGGTAGACTACCCTGACATAAAACTAAATTGATTTTCTTGAGTTATTAGTATTTTCCCATTCACTTTTTCTATGATTTCATGACGTGACTTGTAAGATTAGGTTGATCATACTTGGTGCATGTTTGTGTATCTCATTTTCTCTTAGATATGTCTATTTACATGCTTCTTCCTAAAGCATCTAGCACCTAATCATTATTGTTGATTAAGCACTCAATCGTACTCAACTCAATTAGAGAGAGCACATATATATATATTCTAGAATTAGGGTGAACAGTACAATAAGTAGGAAAGATAAAAGAGATGGGCTTCTGGGCCTTTCGGCCCATTAGCTATTCTAACACTCCCCCTCAAGCTGGAGCATATATATTATTCATACCCAGCTTGTTACAAATATACCAAATCCTATTTCCAGTCAATGATTTATTGAACACGTCCTCCAGTTGCTCCGCAGGTCTCACATGTTGCAACGATATCTCTCCACCTTGTAGTTTTTCTCTAACAAAGTGACAATCAACTTCAGTATGTTTCGTCCTTTCATGAAACCCAAGATTAGATGCAATGTAAATAGCTGTTTGATTATCACACCACAACATGGACGAATTTGAAGGAAGGTGTCCGAGTTTACTAAGAAGTTGTCGCAAATAGATAATCTCACTTGTAGCATGAGTCATAGCTCAATACTCAGATTCTGCACTAGAACGAGCTATCACTGGTTGTTTCTTACTCTTCCAAGATACTAGATTTCCTCCTACAAATATGCAATATCCAGTAGTAGACTTCTGATCACTAGAAGATTTTGCCCAATTTGCATATGAGAATCCTTCAATGTCCATATGACCTTGATTGCTTTATAACAGAGCTCGACTCGGAGTACCCTTAATATAGCGAAGGATTTTCAAGACCAAATCCCAGTAAGGAACTCGTGGAGCTGTTATAAACTGATTAGTAACACTCACAGAGAATGCAATATCTGGACGAGTAACTGCAAGATAATTCAGTTTCCCAACAAGACGTTTATACCTCTCAGGATCATCAAATAATTCCCCATCCTCTGGAGATAGTTTCACTCCAGAAGCCATAGGAGCATCAGATGGTTTGGCATCGATCATTCCTGTATCACGTAACAAATCCAAAGCATATTTCCTTTGAGAAAGAAATCAACAGTTAGCATATTGTCAAACCTCGTAAAAAAAAAGAAAAAAAATTGATCAGACTCCCCCTGAGCAACTAAGCCGGGTGGTTGCTCCAAATAAATCTCTTCCTACAAATCACCGTTAAGAAATGCATTCTTAACATCTAGCTGAGGTAAGGGCCAACCAAATGACGCGGCAAGAGATATGATAAGCCGTACCGAGGCTAACTTGGCAACTGGTGAAAAAATGTCTATACAGTCCACACCATAAGTCTGAGCATACCCCTTAGCAACTGACCGAGCTTTGAGATGAGCAGCAGATCCATTGGGGTTCATTTTAACCACATACACCCATTTGCATCCAATCAATTTCTTGCCAGAGGACAAGGTTACTAAATCCCATGTTTGGATCGTCTCAAGAGCTGTCATCTCATCTAACATGGCACCCCTCCACCCAGGAAAAGATAAGTTCTTAGACAAAGAACGAGGGATCGATACAGCATCCAAGGTCGAAATAAATGCCTGTAGAGTCGGAGACAAGCCTACATATGAAACCGTGGTTGATGCTGGATACTTGGGACAGTTACGACGACCCTTCCGAAGAGCAATAAGGATGGAAAACTGAGTACGTATCTCAGCATAGAATGCATAGAAAATAGATAATAATTTAAAATGTTGTTTCATTAAATAAATCCATGTAACTCAAGAATAATCATCTACAAAAGTTATGAAATAACGAAAACTAGATTTTGACAGACCGGACAAGGACCCCAAATATCAGAATGAACTAAATCAAAAGGAGCATATGCTCGTTTATTTGGACTCGACACATACGACCTGTGATGATGTTTCGCAAACTGACACGACTCACAAAACAATTCTGGTAACGATACCAGGGACGGACATAGACGCTTCAAACTTGGAAGTGCAGAATGACCAAGTTGACAGTGAAGCTCCAAAGGGGTGGGAGATAGGCCGGAACACGTTACAGAATTTGGTTCCTCTTCCAGCACGTAGAGACCTCCTAAAGTGTGACGCCCCCTACCAATCGTCCGCCTCGTCAAACGATCCTGAAACACACAATGATCAGTGTAAAATGTGGCCATGCAATCAAGCTCTTTCGTAAGAACACTAACAGACAACAAATTAAAAGGAAGATTTGGCAAATATAAAACATATGATAGTCGTATAGTAGGTGTAGGAAAAGCAGTGCCAATCCCTTTGACAGGCATGAGAGACCCATCTGCCACTTTGACATCAGGATGAGTAGTCGTGGGAGAATATGTGCATAAAATACCTGTGGACCCAGTCATATGATCAAAAGTTCCAGAGTCAATCACCCAAGTCCGAGGAGACGCAGATATGTATGCAGATGAAGATGATTTGGTCTGAGCCAAAGTTGCAGATATAGAAGACTGATTGGCCAGTAATCAAGAATACTTTTTGGCTGTGAGATGGATACTGCCTTCATCGGGAGGCCCTGATACCCCTGTAGAAGTGTCCTGGACAAATCCTGAAATAATATGAGTAGATCGGGAAGTGGGAGGCTTGCCATGTAATTTCTAGCACTTGTTACGCGTATGACCAACACCGCCACTGTGAAAGCATATAATCTTCCCATCGGTCCACGACCCCCACGTCCTCCTCGTCCTCCCCCTCTACCACCACGTCCTCCTGACTGACGTGACCTGCCAAAGCGGCGCGATCACTCGTATCTATAGTGCTAGGGGCAGAACAGACGGAGCGAAGTACACGGGAATAAACTTCAATTAGTAAAGATTCACGACTTGCTAGGATCTGGGTTCTAGCAGGGTCAAACTCTGACCTCAGACCACTCAGAAAAAGCCATGGCTGCTAGCTGTTCTCGCTGTTGTCGCATCTGATTCACATCTGCAATCAATGGCATCAACACATCCAGCTCTTCATATACCCTCTTAAATGCCGCGAAGTAATCACTAACCGGGATATCACCCTGCTCCGATCGGAAGAAGGAAATAGATACATCATAAAGACGATTCAGATCGTCTTTGTGAGAGTACAGGACCATAAGATATTCTCACAATTCCTTAACTGTATCACAATGGGTTACCAAAACAGATACATTGGGGTCCATAGAATTAATCAATTGATTATACAATCTAGCATCATCACGCAACCAGATTTTTGTACCTGCTGGATATGTTCTTAGATCAGGAGAGTTACTCGTAAGATGCCCCTTATCCATGCCACGAATAGCAAATAAAATAATTTTGCGCCAATGCTGAAAATTGTTCCCATCTAAGCATTGCTCGGTAAGACGCATAGATGACGACACAATCTTAGAAATAATCGGTTTTGGTTTTGCCGGATTCAAAAAGGAGAAAATAGGGGGAATTTACACCCCTCCACGCGCCAATCGCGATCAACAGCCACCCTCCCAGTAGGCGAAAAAATCTTCTTCAACAAGAAACCTCATCATACCTTCAAAATCAGGCTTTCATGGGGAAAATCAATCAAACTCAACAAACCGAACTCAGATCAGACCATGTAAAGCCCTAAATAGTTGATCCATTAAAGAGAAAACCCCAAAACTGCTAGAAAGAGGTAGCGCAATGCCGCAATCGCTACCTCACTTCTATGGGGAACCCGAGAGGTAGCGTGAGATCGCTACCTCTCGGCTGGAACAGGCGAGATCAGCAGAAAAATAAAAACGAGAAAAAGAATAAGAAAGGAAGAAGAGTTGCCGTGAACAGTACTCGAGAACAGTACCCGTGAACAGTATCAATCCCTGTACTCTGATACCATGTTGTAGCTCCAAAACATACTCATCTCAATTAGAGAGAGCACTTATATATTAACTAGAGTTAGGGCAAACTGTAAACAAGAAAATAAATAAAACAAAGAGAGATGGGCTTATGGGTTGTTAGGCCCACTCGCTTGTTCTAACACTTCAACTGCTTAATCCTCAGGCACATGTAGCGGCAGAATACAAACTTTTGAAGTTTTGGTACGGCACTTTGTTGCGCTGCTTTGTGTGGATGAGTGTGAACGTGCTCTAGTCCTCTCACAAGCCAAGGAAGAGGCAGTCTTAGCTAATATACGGATAGCTAATGATCGAAGCGTGGGGGCGCTGGTACCGGACATAAGCTACACTCACTTGTCCATAAAATTTATAAGCCAACTTATGTTAAATAAGTGTGGAGGCGTTGGTGCCGTAAAGTTTATCAATTTTGTAAAATCTAACGTAATAGTTAAACTTACACGGCCTCATCTTCTTCCTTGCAACCATGGCTGCATTCGAGCCACATGAGCCAATCGCATCTCGAAGCATGATCAACTACAAAAAAATAAAAATAAAAATAGAAGTGGTTATAGAGTTTTATAAAAAATTAGGGAATTGAAAACTCTTTTAATTGGTATTTATCTTACCTCATTTCCATACAATCCCTTAGTCTTTGACTTTGGATTCAACTTTGCATAAAAAACATGAACGGCATCCAACAACTCGGGTTTTGATCCCACAGTCTGTGGTGGTAATGGTACTTCGAGTTCAAATAATATGTTGTTTGAAAACAAGTATAAGTGTGGTCATAAGTTTTCAATTCAAAAAGAATAGAAAAAACAAACACCAAACTTTGCAATTAAATCACTTACCAGTCTCATGAAGGGGATGGAGAGGTGTCTTATACCAGTGTTTGTCAATAATGTTGTGAATCCATTTATGTGACCTGGGGCTTGCGGCTCTAATCTGCCCCCTTCATTACCCGCATCCACTCGTATATGGACCCCATGGTGGGATAGGAGTCCGTGTCCACACTCTGTAGTACTCTATAAATGGGCTCAAGGAGGTTAAATAAATCTCGATCCTTCTCCAAAAAAAAAAGGATTCAATGTAATCTTCTCAACTTTCTCACCTACAACAGTAGTACTATCTTTGCAAGCAGTCCAAGCTGCAAAAGTGAACATAGTCCTCAAACTTACCTTGTGCTTTAGGATGCTCTCTAAAGCAATGTAGTCTGTAGCAAAATGAGTGATGCCAGGTTTGACTATGTCCCCATTACATGCCTCTCTTGTCTTGGCCAAGACAAATGCATGGTTATATATGAAGTTCGTGATCGTACATGCATCCTCCAGCACACTGAGTACACTAGGTCATGCAACAATGGCCTCTAACATCAGGTCAATGCAGTGTGCTGCACACAATGTCCAATAAAGGCTATACCTCTGCATCAATGTCTTCTCTGCCTTTACAAATGCACTACCATTGTCGGTGAAAATCTGAACTACATTCTTCCTTCTCACCTCATCAATCACCCTTCAACGACCTTGTAATATAAACAACATCCTTGATCTTATCGGATTCATCCACAAATTTTAGAAAAACAGCTCTTCCTCTGCAGTAGACCATGAAGTTGATTATAAAAGGTCTTGTGGGCACTGTCCACCATCACATGTGATAGTTATGCCGCACTCCTCCTAGTGGGGCCTCAGACTATCTATATACTCGGGAGCTCTGCCTCCTGATCTAGATACTTTCCCAAAATCTTCTTTGGAGTGGGGGGCAACACCCTTCCCAGACTCCTGTATCACTCTACCATGTTCTTGAAGTGTGGAGAATCGGTTGCATTGGCTGGGATGTGGTTGAAAATGAAGAACTTGGAGATAAATCGACCCATTTTATCCCTAACAGTGCCTCCACTCCAGACATCCTTGAGGTGCTTTTGCTTGGAATCAGAAGATTTGTAAAGAGATGGGACAATGGGTGGATTTGGCATCCTCGTACTCTAGTTGCGCAGTAAAGGTGCTCTCACTCCCATCCTCTGCTGGCTCAGATGGCCTTGCCTCAGAAGGCCCTCCTCCATAAGATCTGTGTCTCTCCTCTCTCTGAAACTCGTGCTGCATCAATGACCGAACAACAGCATAATACTGTAATCTCTCCCGCTCTATGACACAATTAGATGGATATGTAATGCCATCATCATCATCATCACTTGTCGGTCAATGTCATGATTCCCTCACTTTATGACAAATACTCTCCTTCTGTTGCTTCTTATCCTTCTTAAGTGTACCACCCTCCTCCAAATGATCAGCTATCTGCTTCTTTACTTTAGGAGGCACCCTAAGACAATCCTGAACATTCTTATATCTGTGGGCCAGGTGTTTAAGTCAAGTTACACCCCCACTCTGCTTGACTTGGCCGCAATAGTTGCACTGGGACTTATTTTTGTTATTTTCATATATAACTCGTGCTGCCAACCGATATCTTGCCTTCTATTTGCCATAACAATAATCAAAATTTTCATTTAAAATAAGTTGTTCATATTAATTATGTTGCTGTTTTTTTTTTCCAATTTTTTCCATGTTTTCTTTATTTTTTTTATTTTGTCATTATTTACACTAATATAATAGTTTTATACTTAAGTCATGCTTTGTTTCAATTTTTATGCAAATATTTTCAATTTTTAAAATTTTATTTTCAATTTGTCTTTCATTTTTTATTTTTTTTTTCATAACATTTAAGCAGTTTCATAGTTTCTATTTACTAACATATCATACATTAATTTCAATTTGTTTCAATTTATGTCAAAAATTTTCAATTTATTTATAATTTTTTAATTTTTTTTTCAATTATTTTTTGAATTTTCAGAATAACTAAACAGTCTCATAAGTAATATTAATTAACATACAATAATTATTTTAATTTATTACAATTGTATTTAAATTTTTTGCATATTTTTTTATTAATTTTTAATTTTTCAGAATTATTAAACATGCTATTTAAATATCTTAAGTCATTACTTGCAGACTTTTATTTTTTATTATATTACATAACGACTTATATGCTATTTAAATATGTATTTTTATTATTATTTCGTTTAAAAAATTAAATAAATATAAATATTTTTCCAAAAAAAAAAACTAATACCACCCATCTGTAGATCAGGTGTCATTAGACATCATATATTAAATCCAAAATGTTTGCACAAGATTTAAGAGGGGAAAATGGAAACTTTTAGAATTTACCTTCAATCCTTGAAGAAATGCTTGAATCTCCACAAAAGCTTCAAGATCTTGCTGTAACTTAGTTAGATTTGTGTTTGAAACACAATTCTAGCTTGAAAAGGAGGAGATTTGAGAAAAAAAAGCTTCAAATCTCAAGTCTAGAAGGAGAAATGAGGGTTTCTCTCGAAATGTCGTTGGTTTCGTGCGACATTTCGAGTGATATCCACATTTTATAACGAAATGTCGCATGTGTCGTTCGACACGTGCAATATGAAAAAAAATTTCAATTTTTCCCCCCATGTCGTGCAACATGGGGGAAAAAACGAAATCTGGCTATTTACAGCTAGATTTCGTGTCACTCTTGGGGGAAATGGCGACATGTCGCTAGGTTTTGCCGACATGTCTCCCAAATTGCACACACTGGTTGATGTGATTATATTAGTCTTTAGAAAAAGGGTGGTTCATGTCCTCCCGTCCTTTGGGATGTTGGTAGGACATCCTCTTAAAAGAGGAATGGGGTGGGGAGGCGTCGGGGGTTTGAACCCATGTCTCCCCTGATGGTTGAGTGACCATCAGCGTAGAGATACCAAAAAACAAGAAGGAAAATGGGTGGTTCATTGGATGAATATTGTGATATGATGATGAACACTTCTATTCCACAAAGCATTGAAAAGGAAACCCGGTGGAATGGTTAAATTCTTTTTTGTAGCTTTACATGAAACAGGATGATCCTACTAACCTAAGATGTGGTCTCAGATATATTGTTGGTTTTGAGGATATCCAACTAGTAAAAGTGCCTTTTGGAGAAGGGTCCTTTATCAGATTGAGGTATTTGGACTTAAATCCTGTGTGTGCGTGTGTGGGTGGGTGGGTGGGTGGGTGTGTGTGCGCGTGTGGGGTGGCCACGTGTGGGTGTGGGTGTGGGTGTGCGTGTGTCGGGCTACTCTTCTCGAAGTGTGTGGATATGATCGAGACTTCTTCTTGAAGTAATAAATGGTCCATTCGGTACATAGGAGTTGAGATAGAGATGGAAGGAAGCCCTATCCCAGTGGGAGTTCCATGCTTAGTTCCTTCTCTGGGAAGTTAAGGGTGGGGGGGGAGATAGCCTGTCCCCCTCGTGCAGATGTCTATGTTCATATCTCTTGTTCTTTCCACTCCTATACTTTATCTTTCAGTCCTATTGTGAATAAGGAAGTCGTTAAACTACTACTGTATTAAGGACGCATCGGCCGATGGCAGCTCAATCGGCCAAACCTTCTATTGATAAGGAAAAGTTTCAGACTTACGGAGATCTTTGCAATGACTTTTCCTGCCTTCATTTACTCGAGGGTGTGTTTCCTTGTGTTTGGCTGGTGCCGGTATCTTTTTTCGCCCACGGGGCTACTAGGTTTGGGTAACCTTAATAGTTGGAGAAATTCTAGCATTATAAAAAAAGTAGTACATGGAAAAAATGAATCTGCCACACTAGCAAGTCATGACTGAACTTGCCCTTAGCATTCAGGCTTAAGGGTGGGTGGGTTAGATACGTACCTAGGTGCGTTGTTTGTATGTGACTTTTGTGGAGTGGGAAGAACCATAATATTTTTTTGTTTTCTCTTTTTCTATTTCAGACTACTTGAGATTGGCAAGCCTTTACATTTTTCTAATTCAGACCACTTGAGATTGGCAAGCCTTTACAATGAGTTTTTGATTTGGTGGTGTATCAAGTGGTGAGATGATTTTCTGATGTAGGAGTGAGGAGCACCAGCCACCTTCTTTTTTCACAACAAGACCACTTGAGATTGGCAAGCCTTTACAATGAGTTTTTGATTTGGTGGTGTATCAAGTGGTGAGATGATTTTCTGATGTAGGAGTGAGGAGCACCAACCACCTTATTTTTTCACAACAAGACTGTTGTCAATATAGTAGATATTGTGAGAGGAGTTTAAGGAAGCTCTAAAGCTTTACTAGCACTGTTGTTCGATTCTATAACATAAGCAATTATGCAACCCCCATAAGTATTTGGGAGGTTGGGGGTGTGGGTGTGTACGTGTTTTGTGGGTTGGGGGTTGGGGGGGTTGTAAGCGATATACGTACAGAAGCGTGTTGTTTGGATCATTGGACTTATGTCACTTCATAGTATATGTGTGGTCGCACAATTGTAATGGTTAGAAAACTACCTGTTTTGTAACTGTTTTTTTAATTTTTTTTGAACATTGGGGGTGTTTTTCTTCTATAACTGCCCCCACCGTGTTGTCACCCAGACACATCCTCTTCAAGAATCTTCTTGTACTCTTTCTTTACTCTCTCTATTTCTTTACTCTCTCTATTGCTCTAATTTGCTCTCCTTTATACAATTCTACTCTTTTTTCTTGTGGAATAGATTTATTAGTTAAGTGCTATGTTACATGGATGGGTGTGAGTGTTTGTGCCAGTGTTTGTCTAGGTCTCAGACTTGTCTAATCCTCGTATTTCAGTCAGGATACTTATCACGAACCAAATTTAAAGATCTCATTGGAGTCCCTAAATTTAGTTTGTAACTCTCATCCCATATCCAGATGGGAGTGGATAAATGATATGTAGCCAAATTCATTAAATTTAGAAGGATATTATATACGATTAAGTATAGAGAAATAGTGTTATAAAAATAGTAACCATCACATAACATCCTTCAATCAGAAAACATCGGAAAGTAAAATAAAACTAATTTCATGCTTTAAATCAAATCTCTATTTACTAACTTATGAACTAAGTACTGAGTTTACATTGAATAAAAACCCTACTACAAGATCTAGTAAAATCACCGAATAAAACTCTAATTATAGTTAAAATCTTCAAAACATCCGTTATCTCCACCTTGGTCCTCATGGTCCATGCGTCCATCAACTATATAGGTCCTGAAATATGTTGTGCTCGAAAGTGTCAGCTACACTTAGCTCAGCAAGTAAACAATTGAACATGGTTTATAATTTGAAGTAGGGCTAGTGCCACTCTTCAATGGTAATCCGCATAAACAATAATGAGTAATTCATGAGATACGTATCAATATACAAGTATAACATGCTGAAAATATAAGTACGAGATATATACAAAACATGTATTCTGATGCAATGTGAGTAATTATCATGATATAATGTGCAATGTAATGGCTGATTCAATTATTAATGCATGCTGTGCACCTAACAAGTAAGATCACCGCATGTGAATAGAAACAATCTAATATGCAATATGTATGATGTTGCTATATAGCATTCGTTTAATGTATGTTTCCCACATGATCAAACCCCTGGCTAAACAAGATAATATCATTCCCCGAATACACGGCCAGAATAGGGGGTTATTCCATGTGCGCATCATAGTTTCTAGGACTTGGGACCTAGAGGTCCTAATTTTCTCACTTTATTTCTTATCATGAGGAAAAATCCCAGGGTTTCACCAATGTGAAATGTTCCTTGTGAATCATACATAAACAGATCTACTAACAAATTTTCACTCGGTCGTCCATCCAACAAGACTGGCATTCGCCTCGCAAGAAAAGAATCAAAATAGTTCTATTGGGATGATCAGTCCCTCAACTCCAGAAATATATAATGCATAAGCAAGTCTCCTCACCTATTGTGATTTCGAGATCACAACAATCTCATAATATCCTTAAAAATCCAGCAGTATTGACTTACGTGCAAAGGGGTTCAACCTATGGACCAAATCCATGGTCTTAAGGCATACGATGTGCAAGTGATAGGGTGCACATTAACTAAGCATGCAATTGATGTGTACAATGTGTAATAAGTCTACCTAGCATACTGGACATGTTAAAAATACATAAAGGCAATCATATCAAAATATCATGTTCCAACTAGCATGAAAAATAGTCCAAATAGGGTATAAGTATTTAAAACATGCATAGTCAAGCATAACTAATATCAGAATTGGTCTAATGAGATCAAAATACACATCCTCACAAAAATAAATCAATTCTAATCAAGTTGGCACTTTTCAGCGCGCCTTGGGGTCGCCGGTGTGTGCTTTTGGCGTGTGCTCGGCGTGCCGAGCTGTTGCCGATTTCACTATTCACAAATTTCCAAATTTCTGGGTTTGGTCTCAAAAGTTGGTTCAGCTCATTCTCAGTTCGCCGAGAATTCGCTCGGTGTGTGTTCCAGGGGCTTAAAAATACATCTGTTACGCTCGGCGTGCTCAAGGCGCGCCTTGCTATGGTTCGGCATGAAATCCAGGGAGTCGATTATCAAAAAGGGACGATCGGCGCATTCTCGGCTTGCCGAGTGTTCTTCTGGGCTGGTTCGGCGCGTGCTCGGCTTGCCGAACTGCAGATTCCGGGCAGTTTTTCCAGAATTTCAATAGTTCTATAAGTCTAATCAATTTACTTCCTTAAGTAACCTTCCTTTATCTTGGATTCCTCACAAAACCCAATCAAAATAAGTAAGAAAACATAAGTAAATAATAAGTAGTTAATTTACTTTGAAAACTAATATACTTTTGAAAACTTACTTCATACGATTGAAAAACAAACTTGAAACTCTACTTAAACCATAAAACAAGTTTAATTCTAATACTTACCTTGATGTTGCTGGGTTGGAGTAGAGAATTCACCTCTGCTCTTCTTTTTCCTCTTCTTCTTTGCTCCAAGGAACGTTGTGATTGTCGAAATTATGCAAGGCGTCCTATTTATAGTAATTTAGTAAACTTCCTAGCTCTACTAGTATTAGTCTTTGAGTTTTAATCCTGTCCCTTTATTGGGATGTATTAGATTCTAAGCCATTAGATGAATTTTCAGCTCTCTTAGTTGGGTTATGTTTCTATATTTGAATATTTGAATCCTAGTGAGTTTCTAATTCCTATGGAAGCTTCTAATTAATGTTTTTAATCTAAACCATTGATTTAAGTTAAAAGTTCCTGCAAGATCCTAGCCACACATTATAACTTAAAGAGTTATGATTGTGTTTGAAGCACTTTAGTTTCCTATAGTGCAGCCCACCAATCATAAACAATCAAAGTCAAATCTGTAACTAATTTACTAAAATTTTAAATTAACCCCTATATTTTTATAATTTATTATAGACTAACTCCTGAACTTTTATTAATTACAGATTAGTCCTATAATTTGGTTGGGTTAGTACAATACTGGGATGTGGTCCAATATACACAATAATAGTTAAGTTGGGTATTACCATAATATGATAAAAAGCTATCCATAGAAACAACTTTTATTCGTTTAAACTTAACTTGGTGGCTTGTTAGAGGCATACCCATAATATGTCATGTTGACATGGGTATTTTTGATAAACAAACGGATCTCTGTAACATGTTTAATGTATTAAGTAACCATGTTTGGTACTTGCACTCAAGGTTTTAAATATCGGTGTCGCTAGGTTTGGCCGGCGATATGTCGGCGACATGGGGAAATTTCCCCCAAATTAAAGAAAAAGTGGGGAAATTTCCCCCAAATTAAAGAAAAAGTGGGGAAATTTCCCCTAAATACATTTTTTGTATTAAATCTTAGTTTATGTATAAATAATAACTAAATACACTAACATACATCAGAATATGTTAAAAACAACACATAAAACATAAAGAACCTTTAACATGGCAATTCTTATGCTTGCAATCTGTAAATTGTAAAGTAAAGGGTTAACATTCACTCAACAAAGCATAACATAAATAATTTGACATAATATAAATGACCATAAAAGTAAAAAAAATGTCATAAGTTTATCATAGATATTCTAAGACCCACAAGTCACAAATAGTCAAATACAATAATATCAAATTATTCATATCCACATGGGTTAGCTCAATTGGTAGGCTCTCTAGTTCAGGAACTGAAGGTCCCAGGTTCGAGTCCTCGGGCTTACTTGATATATGGTTCTTGTGGGTGGGGTCATGTATCCGAGGTTTACCCTGTCCTCACCGAGTGGGGTCAGGGGTTCCACGTCACCAAAAAAAAAGTTATTCAGATCCACAAGGAATGCCGTGAAGGCTTGGAGTCATCGCCATCATCCTTGTGCTGACCACCATAATACGTACTCTTTACATAGTTACAATACTGTACCCAACTCATAAGCTGATATGATCCATAGACATATCCCTATCAACCTTTTACTCTAAAGCACGCTAGATTTGTGTTTTTATACTCAAATCTAGACGAACGTAGGAAAGAAACAATTTGTAAAGGTTTTTGCGTGAAAGAGAAATGGGGACGAAGAGATGTGCCTTTTTTTATTCACGATTTTCACACGTGTCTCGACACGTGCGAAATTTTCTTTTTAAGTGCCGACATGTCTCGAAATGTCGCGACATTAGGAAAAATCGACATTGAGCGATTTTACTTGATGTCACAATTATCTTCCTTCAGTGATTTTACTGAATTTTATTTATATATTGCCTTATTCTCATCACACACCGACTCCAATTTCACGATAACGGGCCTCACAGACTCCTTCTGAATGGGATCTGGTTTCACCACCGAGTTACTATTAATATATGCTGCTTTGACCTTCACCTACACCACAAAACAGGTTTCTGTGTTGGATTTTTCTCGGAGCACACTTTGGCACCTTCAGGGCCTTCACCGAAATACATCCTTGTTTTCTAATTCTGCTGGGACTGGCAGGAAGCAGTAGCTCAAAAACAATCCATTTATTTTTGGGTTAAAAATGATAAATCTTTTTTGCCTTTGAAGTTTTTAAAGAACCTCTCAGGGTTGCTGGTTTATTTTATTATTAATATTGTTCTAGAAAGCACTCGGGATTTTGACTTTTTCCTCTTATTAAATTGTGTTTTGTGATTTTTTTAATTAACATAAGAAGCATATTCTGTGATTCACTATATGGAGGTTGAGTGAGATTATGTGCAACCTACGACCTTGATATTTATATGCTATTATGGTAATAATGTTGTGTACGTAATATTTGTCAAGATTCTGGAGTGAATTGTTGATAACTGTTTATTCGTACCTGTTTATGCTGACCACTTTTTGTTTCCTTTTCACAGGACTGATAGTGCTCTGAAGTTTAGTTGGTTTTTCCTATTCTACTTGGTGAGCTTTTTATTTCCCCCCTTGTTTTGTGTGTGTGTCTCGTGTTGGGCTCAGTTTTCCAAGCATTCTTGTCATGCCTTTGGACTTCCTTTTATTTATTTTTTTAATCTATCAAAAAAGGAAAAAAAATAAAACGAATAGCATCCACTTTGTGCAGATCCACATTGGTTTTTGTTTATTTGCTGCTATAGCCCCTCCAGTTGTCTTTCGTGGGAAGTCATTGACGTAAGTTCTTTTTTTGTATTTTTTTTTATCAGTAAAATAGTTCTTGTATTAAAGTATCAAGTGTTCTGTCTTTACAAACGATAGATCTCTGTCTTTACAAAAGTGTTCTGTCTACTTGGTAAGTTTTTATTTATTTTTATTAGCTTCTGTCATTGTCATAAGTTCTTAAAATTTTAATTTTTGTCTATGTATTGACACATGGGTCTGAATTGGCAAAGTAGTAAAGAAGGATTGAAATATAATTTTGTGATGGTCCTTGCAATGAATTCATCAATTGATAAGTACTGTCTTGCTATTGTAAGTATGCTTTATGATGATTTTCCAGTTCAGTAAGCAGTTTCTTGGCTGTTTGTATTAAGTGACTGCAACTGGAATTGTTACAGATTTGTTTTTTTTTTTGATGAATAACAAGCTGGATATATTATTATATAAAAGATTGTACAAGAGAGAGACCACGCAAATGGTGGTCTATCCTACCCTACCTATCATACTTGTATATCTTTGTTACATAAGAAAAACTATGATGCAACTCATAAAAAAACTCTATCTTCACCTGCTCGTCATATCTCTCCCAATAACATCTCCTTTGTGGGTATCCTCGTAAACATCGTCTCGCCCCTCCTTTAGCCAAAGCGTCGGCCTGGCCATTTGCCATCCTTGGTACATGGCTAAATCGTATGCCCTAGTCATGAGATACCTCACGTAACATGCGTACTAAATGAGTAAGCCGCCAGGATGAAGCATTTACTCCCATTCATCCAAGATATGACGATGGCTGAATCGCCCTCCATTATTAACCTATGTATCCCCAATGCTCTAGCTTCTCGAATCCCAGTCAATAGCGCCATAACCTCTGCTCTAATTGCATTCCCTTCACCAATGCCAAACCATGCATGTAATATATTGTCTCCATGGTCTCTAAAAATGCCTCCAGCCCTAAATGAGCCTGGATTTCCCAAAGCACACCCATCAAAGATAAATTTAATATAACCTTCTACTGGTGGACATCACCTACTACTCTTCTCTCCACATGTGTAGGCATATAAGCAATCGTGGACCAGTCCCATACAATGTCTCCAATTGAGAAATCCTGGAATGTTGGATATGTACGTACCCAACCAGCTACCATTGTACAATGGAGTCAAAAAATCTGTTGGGTTCCTCATCTCACATCTTGGAATATCATCATATTTCTCTCCCACCATAAAGCCCACAATATAGCAATTAATACACCTCTGTATAGTAGTTTACCTCTCTTCCCAAACATAGGAAATTTTCATTGTCCCAATAGAGATCGAATAGACTCTGGCATCAACCACATTACCTTCACTTTCTGTAAAAAGAAATGCCATACTGCAGAAGCCATCTGACAGTGAATGAACAAGTGACCTATAGTCTCACTCTGTTGCATGCACATGAGAAATATTTGAGGGGATAAAGCCATGTATTTTCTTATCCTTTGTTGCATATCCTAGGTGTTAATCTTATATAGCAAAACAGTCCATATAAAACATTTGATTTTGGGTGGGATAGCAGGTTCCCAAAGACGAGCATGCAAAAAAGGGGGTAGATCAGACTCCCTATCTGGTTTCAAGGCTTGGAAGAAAGATCTAGTAGAGAATGAGCCAGTGTGATCAAGGGTCCAGACTTTAGTGTCAAGGAGTGAGTGGTCAATGAAGACATATCTCGGAGCCTTACAAGTGTAGCAACTTCCTGCAGGTCGGCTGGCAGTGGATCCCGCCTAAAAAGCAGATTCCAAGCTAGACCATCTGAGTTCCGTGAGAGAATATTTGCAACCACCGCATTCCTCTCAACAAAGTGATGCATGATAACTGGATGATCTTCGGGTATAGGCTTGAATAATAAATAAAAGAAGAAAAATAATAGATAAAAGAGGAATAATTTTACAGAATCTCACTGTTAGGACCTTGAACAGATCAGAATCTCACCAATCTGAAGCAAGGGATTGTAAAGAAATCTCACCAATACCTAAAAAATAAGAATGATGGCCTAGGAATCACACCCATGGTTCAAAATATTGTATCGAGGTAGCATTTCGGTTAGGCAAAAAATGGATACGTATTGGATACACGTGGAAATGCTGTAAAAACTATCGATACGGTAGATACGCATGGAAAATGGTGGACACTTAAAACAAGACTGATGCGAAGATAAGTTAAAAATATGATAGATTATCTTGTTTTTCATATCATACACTGATACATCCATACATATAATATATATATTAATGTGGAAGCAAATCGGTACACAAGCCGGCACATAGAAACTTAACAAATAAGCATCTAGATCTTTACTTGAAATTCATAAATTCATATAATAGAACTTTAAAACATGTTTTAGAGATAAAAATTACAATTTGGAATGGAAAAAAAATATTCTTACAATGCAGTAATGCACACCTCAAAAAGCTATGCATGAAGAGGAAAAGTGCTTTTTAAGCTCCAAATATTAGACGTTTTCAATCAAATTAAGAAGATTTTTGGACCTAATTGCCTATATTTCAATGGGGTTTGGTTTTTTGGTTAAGGAGAGAATGGGAGTTGAACAATGAACCAATGGTTACGCTTTTGTATGTAAAAAAGGCAGAGGCATTACATGTATTGAGTATATCGGTCGAATACACTTGATATATTATAGCATATAGGCTGTATTGACCGTTATGGTCGATAGGCTACAAGTATCGACTTATATAGTGTAGAAAACAGCATATCCTAAAATGCACCTATGTATTGTGCCGACACTATGGATACAAGATACGTATCGACCGTATCGGTGGATAAGATAAGATAGTTGGAAGCATGATCACACCTAGAGGCTTCACACCTCCAATCTTTGGAGCTTAAGGTTTCCAATCACTAGAGAAATATGAAGAATCACACCCTCAACAACACGTAATGTGCAAACTTCTTGTTCAATTCTTGTCCTTTTTTTACACCAATAATAGATCATTTATATAGACTTATTCCTAAACCATAATCACATAAAAAGAGTCATAATCTAATACATATACGTGAAGAGACCTAGAAACACTAAAATATATCCAAAATAACATTTAAAACATGAAATATTATCCTATTAAAATTTTAACACGAATTTTCTAGAGGTACATGACCTTGAAGATCTTTCATGTTCAGTTCTCTAATAAGCTAAAGAGATGCATCCATCTTCATTTACAACCTTCCAGAACCCTTCTTACCTGTCTATGATGTCAGATTTCAATGCCTTCTGCTTTTTTCAAAAAACTTTCTTTTATCTTTAGCCATCACTGTCACTGAAGCAGAATGATATCCATGAATTTGGGTATTAAAGCAATATGTTCCAAAGCTAAATAAACCCTATGTATACTAATCTCACCACAATAGAGAGTAATGGGAACGTGATTTGAGATTGGTTTAAGTAATCTTCCTGTGCACCATTGTCATTCGTTAAATTTTCCTCCCAATTTGTTGAGATAGGAATCTAACCAGCCTATAGTGTAAAGGATCGGCTGATCCCGGTCCGGATCGGCCGATCCAACTCGGGATCGACCAGGGAAGAGCCACGATCCTTGGCCGATCCCAAAAAAATGATAACTTGGGCCGATTCCGTGACTGATCAGCCAATCCGTCACGGAATCGGCGAGTCGGACTGGACGATCCAAACTGGATAGGTTTCTAAAGCAAGGAGAAGTACGTGTTCAAGGGCAGGAGAAGAAGATTACTGATAAACTGAAGAGAGGGGGATTCTTACCGCTTAAAGATGAAACTAGGCATGTTTTCGTCTCTGTTGTGCAAAAAACTTAGAACAGGCTTGAAAAATGCCGGACACAAGAACTATGAACTGCATTGACATCCTGTTGGCAATTCTCCTTTTTTTTTTATGAATAATGAAGATGGTATAAATAGATTAGAGAATTTACAAGGCAATAAAGCCACAAAGCAGTGGACAAACCGCCGCAAAAACAAAAACAAAAAGACCAAGAACAAAAACAAGGACCAAAAAGCAAAAAACAGATAAACTATACCACCTCATCCACTAACTCAATCGGCACAACCCCACTATAGAATGATTCGGACATAGCTCCTTCTCTAGCCAAACGATCCGCCAACCCATTGGCACTTCTGAGAACATGTGAGAAATCTAAATGTAAGCCCTCCCAAAGAGAGAGTGCCAGCAGAAAGGAATGATATAGTCTCCACGAGTTACAACTTTTCTCCCTCATCCAATGAATAGCAACCGTTCAATCCCCCTCCACCACCAGGTTATAGAACCCTTGCCTCTAGGCTTCCCTCAATCCCATAACCAATGCAAGTAACTCAGCCCTCCCAAAGAGAGAGTGCCAACAGAAAGGAATGATATATTCTCCACGAGTTACAACTTTTCTCCCTCATCCAATGAATAACAACCGTTCAATCCCCCTCCACCACCAGGTTATACAACCCCTACCTCCAGACTTCCCTCAATCCCATAACCAATGCAAGTAACTTAGCCCTCATTGCGCTACCTTCCCCAATCGACCCAAAAAACCCATGTAGAACACATCCTGATGGTCCCTAAACACTCCGCTAACCCTAGAGGGGCTCGGAGTCCCCACAGAAGATCCATCGAAAGTTAGCATAATCAAAGCCTGCCGTAGGAGGGATTCACCTCTCTCGAACCTGAGGAAGTGAAGTATGCAACATCGCCACTGAACTCCAATCTCTAATCACTGATGCAATTGAAAGCCCTCTGAACTTCTCTTTGGAAATCACCCAAGAAATAGCTGAAATATAGTCATTATCAATAATATGTCGAGTACTATGGCAATTCTCCTGCCTCCTCTTGGGGTGTTTCTTAAGTTCGGATGTTAGATCGGTCATATTTCTATGCTCCAGATCTGAAAATTCTTTTTTCTTCTCATGCGACTTCTCAAATTTTTTTATTTTTTTATTTTCCGGATCATGATTTTGTCTTTCATTCTCAAGTTAACTTCAACTTGAAACTCTCCAGAAAGATCGAGATTCTCAATCTTAACACAAAAGGAAAGAATCATACACAAAATATCCTTGATTTTCCTGTTTTAAGCTTTAATTTGTTATTTGACAGGTGCAGATGGGAAGACAAGGTAAAGGGGATGGGCATTTTTCATATTGTTTCGGATTGTCCGATCTAGAGTTGGATCGGCGATCCAACTCGGTTTTGGACCGGAACGACCCCGATCAGAAACCGATCCTCGATCCGAAACCGATCCTTTACACTATGATCCAGCGTATTATAACATGTATTTTGTTGGAGATTAGACTGTACAGTTTATGCCATCCGTGTTTTTCTGTGACTTCAATGAATATTTGTTTTTGTTTGGTCCTTGAGATACTCTCAAACTTGTTAAAATTTGGTGATGATTGGTTCTGATGCTTTCAAAGCCAAATTGATTTGGGACTTTATTTACCTAGGAAGTAGCTTACCATCTTTGTTAAAGATTTATAGTTTCTTTATCTTATTATTAGCATCTGTGCTTGTAGATTATAGCACAATCTTAAAGCAATTTAACGCTGCTTGTTACCATGAGGAAGTGGTAAACAATAAGTAATAGAAGATTTCTTTGCCTGCAACAGGTCTTATGCCATATTTTCATGTTTCTTATTTTCCCATTGTATTATTACCACAACTACCATTTTTGTCAAACTAAGTATTTTTTTTTTTAACTTCCAGGGGTATCCTTGCAGCAATTGATGTCGTCTCTGATCTCTTGGTGGGGGTAAGTTTGTATAATGCTTGCAGCGTTTCCATGTAGCATCTTATCAATGTATATCAAATGCACTTAACTATTCTTTTATGTACACTTTCATTATGGAAAATTGGAAATGGTAACATGGTAGGATGCAGAGGTATGGATATTTGGGTTACTGAGGTGCAGTTTTTGCTTAATCACATCTTGTTTGACATTTATTTTATTTCTTAAAACATAGCACCTTAAAAGAAAGTGGGTTTGGTTTTCTATATTTGTAGGTAAAGCTCTTAACTAGAATTTAGTTTATGATGATGCTGAGAAAGTTTCACAAGAGAACAGGGTAATTTCAGTAAAATATTTGGACATTTACTATGTAAATGGTATAAAGTGCTATTCAGTTCTATAGACCAATTGATGATCAACACGTACAATTTGGCGACAAATAATAGCATGTGGGAGATTGGCGAAGTTCTATTCTTATGACAATTAATTTAAAAGGGGGGCATCTAGGATCTGATGCTTAGGAGTTAGGACCCAGTTAGGGTTCCTTAGGCACAATAATTTGACCTATGACATGCTCAATATTTCTAATTTGTTCCCTCATAAAGCCCCAGTTCTGAGAATGTTCAAAACAAAAATCGTTGTGATTGCACGACTTGGATTTTTTTCACCATTTGATTTCTGTGGTTTATTTCGTATCTATTTCTCGTCGTCCAAAGAACACAATAACACCAAATTTCTGTAGTGGTCTGATCAAGCTGATTTTTGGTATATTTGATTCCTTTAGTGGGATCCATCAGATGGTGTGTCTTGATCATTTACAACAGTGACCCAGTAAGTCTGGTGCTTACAAGATGAGAGTTACAACATCCAAATCACACAACTCTTGTGCCAGCTTTGGCTAACATGT
>JAUPMG010000009.1:2724226-2738498 GCA_031762675.1 Pachysandra terminalis
TTTGTAAAAAGAAAATAACTTGCTAATATAAGTTCTTATATTTGTTATAATGTAAAGAAGATATAAAGTAGATTCTCTTATGACAAAAATAAAGATTGAAAATATATAATCCGAATCCATTGGTTTTAAATGAATTGAGTAGTCGTTTTATTAGGTATTGGTGACGAGGTTTGTAAAAGACCAAATGTATTAGAATAAACTTTACAACTAATACATATGAACCAATACAACCAGTGTTCCAGAGAAATAGGTAGGGAAAGCCTGTCTCAAGACAACTTAAATTGTCGCGCAGCCGTTCTGCTAAGAGCGTTCTTTTTCAAACGTCACCTGTGAAGAAGACAGAAAAAACAAGGGAAAGGAAAATCTTGCAATAACTGAAAGATCAGTCAGAATGCGTATCGTAGAGCAAGAAAACCCCAAGGATTTGAATGACTTAACTACCCATTTCTATCTCAAAGTCTTAACTTATTGTTGTATTCTACCTCTTCAAGTCTTAAGATTTTAACTTTTAGTCTTGGTTTTAATGGAGGATATGTTATGCTATTTATAGGGTATTCAAACGTCTCAAAATGGGGCAAATGACACTCAGTCAAGTGTCCACAAATGAGCTTATAAATATCCCCATGCATTAAACATATCTCAAATGCCACGTGTTTCTCAACACGCCTAAGTAATTTCTAGAGAGAGGATTGAGTCATTCGAATCTTCAAAACTTACTCTGTGATAAGTTGCTTCAGGCCTTGAGGATCACATATTGAATGACACGTGTTAAATGCAAAAAATATGAAAGCAACGTTACCATTCTTGCCGTCATTCCAGATAAGATAAAAACCCATTTAGATAAGTTATACAGTAGATATTATAGGTGACTTAGGTTTTATCACGTGTTGTTTCTTCTGAGAATTCGTCTCAATCAACTTTAAGAAGTCACTTCAATGTCATAAATACCTTTATGAATTTGTATATTTCGAAGGAATTCCCTTTGGCGGCTATTTTTCTTCATAAGAAGTCAAAATAACTGTATTCTCACAAGGTGACCAATGTATTCTCGAATTATCCATATAGAGAACTCGAAGTTGAGTTTATTTATCAGGGAACTCATTTTCATGATCAATAGTCACTGTAAAAAAGAGTTCATTTTTGAAATCGCTTAAGGTTCATAGCTACAGTAACCAATTCGAGTGTCTTCTACTTGAATGAAATCAGAAGTAAATATGTTTCCTTATGAATTCTTTCAAGGTGAAGTAAGGACATTCTCTAAGTCCGTAGAAAACCTATCTTCAGGAAACACTTCTGGAGATGGCGAGCCTTCGACTTCTAAAACTCTTTCCACTGAGGATTTGCTTCTAGAAGTAAAATATATCCAATGTATAACTCGAAGTCGATTCATAAGAATGAATAAGAGCGACTTCGAGTCCTATTTTGTAATTCAGATGCATAAAAGAGTGCATTCGAGGGGGTAAACCCAAATCTGTGTCCTTCGAAGATGACGAAATCCAGTCTTTTTGAGGGTGACATGCTCTTTAACGAATTGACCATCTCAAGTTATTTAGCCTCGAATTTGTCTTAGGAGGAAGAAATATTTCTCATTCGAATTCACTTTTCGCAGGAGAGAACATACCTCTTTCGAATTCACCATCTGGAGGTGGTTGGCCTTCAAGGTCTTCCTCCGAAATTTTCCTTCGGGCTTCTAATTTGAAACCTTCTCTCAGAATTGTCCTTCGAGGTATTCCCTCGGACATGTCTTCCGAGTTTGCCCTTGAATCCGTTTTAGAAGGAAGAAATGTACCTGCTTCGTGATTCTCTCAAGACAAAATATAATAAGTGATCCTTCGAAGTTTATGGATATGATCCAAGAACGACTTCTGAGTTAGAAGGCATAGAAAGTTTCTTCGAATGTCTTTCCTTTGAAGATCTTTCTTCAAATGAAGTACCTTTGAAATATAAAGATGATGTAATAAAAAAGTTGAAGTCTCTGTTCTAGAGCATGAGTAGTTGTGACTTCGATGTTTTATTTGAGAATTCATGCATATGAGCAGTCCATTAGGAGTAACATATCCTCGTATCTGTCCTTCGAGTGAATTAATTTACTTCAAAGGAAAGAAGAAATCCTCGTTCCTTCGAGTACTCAGAAGGCAATGTGTCGTAGGAACATAAGTCCTTATCCTTTTGAATATTTCAAGAGAAAGATTTGTGTTTGTCAAGTTTGGGATACGTGTCGTTCCCTTATAAGTTGGAATGGACCCGTGGTATCCTCCTATGAGCTGGAATTCAAAAAGGTTACTTCTTCAAGAAGCTTTCCTTCTTGGTGATAAAGACGGTTAGATATCTATAAACTGGTTCAAATATCACATTTTTATCAAACGGTCAAACCATTATGTAACATGTTGTTGACAACTAGCATGTGAGAGACGGTTGTGCAGCCGTTACAGCTTTATTGAATGATTCAGTATATGCGGCTATACCCAGGAGATGTGCACACACGCTTTTAAAATAGCGCCACGTGTCAAATGGGATTAATTAGCCCGCCTGACCACCTGTATTAATACTTTAGACCGACTAGAGTTGGGTTGAGTTATGAGAATTTGTTTTCTATATCCATTACATTTTAATAGAAAAATTTATTTATAAAGTTATTTTGATCATTTTACGGAAAAAAATGAGTGCGTCGTGTCGTTTTTAACATCGAGTATACAAATGCACAATTGTAATAAATAAATGGGATATAGATACACAAAAGTGATAACATAAGGAGATGAAGGCAATATAACACTTATTAAGTAAAAGGGTATTATAATCATTCAATTAAAACAAATAACGAAAATTTATATGTTTTAACGTCGAGTGTATAAATGCTATAATTATGATAATAATAGGGGATAGATACAAATATAACTTTATAATATAAGGATACAGATACAAACAACCCTATATATAATGAAAGGGAATTGAGAAAGGTTGAGAAAGGTTAATTCTACTATGCCGACCTCGGCATAGTACCAACCACTTGTTAACGGTGAGATTTTATATATGAAAAAATTTGACGGCTTAGATAACGTTCTCCACTTTACGTATCAGAAAATGTCGGCCCTATAGACCAACTCCCAATCCATATGCCCATAGTGTTTCTCCCAAGATTATCCTCCTATGAGATCAGAATTGTGATTCGGATTCCCGTGTGGGTGGGGTGACATCAAGATTATCTCAGATGAGATCATAGCTATGATTCGGATGCCCGTGTGAGTGGGGAAACACGTGGCACACGAGGGACCGTTTATCTTGCAGGTCCATTTAGATTATATACGAAGGACCAGGCATATTTTGGAAATTGTACGCACAAACGTTTAAGGTCATGGGTCCTACGAGTTTGTCCAATCAAGTGGAGTGACTTTTGAATTATCTTAAAGATTGATTCTTTTGAATGATTAGATGTTCCTAAGTGTAAGTACTGTTTTGATGATAATTAAAAAAATGAAATTCCATTTTTATAAATGGGACACAATATAAGCGACGTGCACACTTCCAAGTAGAGCTGTAAACGAGCCGAACTCCCAGCTCAGGTCGGGCTCAAGCTCGGTTTAGACTCGTTAAAATATTTTGGACTTAGGTTCGGCTAGCAAAAAATTGGATTTATAAAAGGTTTAACTCATAAAAAAAAACTTATAATAGTACAAATACATTGATATTAGAGTTGATGATTATTTATTATATATAGTATAATTTATTAACATGTATATTTGATATCAATAAATAATGTAAGATATAAAAATATAGATGTATAATCTCATATAAAAGCAAAGCCAAACTTATCCAAACTCATTAAGATAATGAGCTTTTTTTGAGACTAAACTTGACTCATGAGCCTAATTATAGAGCTCAAGCTCGGCTCATACGAGGTCAGTTTGAGTCCAAGCCGAACTAGCTCCTTTCACAGAGTTTATATAGACAAACCAAAAAAGTAAAGATAAATCAATCAGCTTTGCAGAGAAGAAGCTAAAACCAAAGTACTGGTGGGTGACCCTACGCAACTACTGGACAGCTTTGGTTTTTCTAGACCCAATAATTTGAATATTCACACCAAAGCCCCTTAAATCTCAGGGTTCTTTTCATGGAGAGGACATTCAATTCAATCACCCGAAATGATCAGTCGGTCATTCAGATATCTGTATCGACTATTGACAAGCAAAGCAGAAAACAAAAACAGGGGCAAAGAGGTCATTTAGTGGAAGCTGGCAAGAAAAAGTTATTGAATTGAAGCGCTTTGTTTTCTCAGTAATAGTAAATTGAATTGCCCAATGCCTACCTCGACAATGTTTGGTTCCAGTACATCCCAACTTTTGTTTGGTTCTCCTCCTTCAAAAGATCTTCGCCACCTATAAAACTCCACCTTGATCAGAGACATTTCCTCACAGATCCAACACACAACACTAGGCTAGAGAGAGATAGAGAGAGAAGGTGATCGATGGGTAGTGGAGGTGGCGTGGAATCAGTTGCTGGTTTGCCTCAAAAGGTAAGCCATGGAGTGAATAGACAGCAAGGGAAGGAACGACGTGAGAGCTTTCAGATGCCACTGCACTACCCGAGGTATAGTAAAGCAGATTACGAGAGCATGCCGGAGTGGAAGCTCGATTGCCTGCTTGCACAGTACGGGCTTCCCATCATAGGAGATGTCAAGCAGAAGAGGAAGTTTGCCATGGGTGCTTTCCTGTGGCCTTATTAGCTAGTTATAGTCTTTCTCTCTCTGGGATTACGAGAAACGAAAGCCAATTAAGTCGTTTTTCTTGTTTGTGGTAGTAATTCCGTCTGATCGGATGTTGTTGTTTATATGCGCGGAGGTTTATTTTTATTTTTTTGTGTTTTTGTATTAGGAGTGTTTTGGTTTTAGTTTTATTTGGAGTTGCTGATCCTCTGTCACCGTTCTCTTTCCATGTCTTGCCTTGTTATGTGGCAGGAACGGCGGAGATTGTGCTCAGATGATGGGTTTAGGTCTTTCACAAAAGCAAGTAGCATATTCAATTGTAATTCTACCAAAAAAAAAAAAATGTAATTGTAATAGTTCCCCTGACCTGTATTGATTAAAAAAATGGATAATCTTTTTTATTTCTAAGTGGTCAATGTTAAATCTCTCTCTCTCTCATTCCAAGTTGTCACGTTGAAGTCTCTCTCTCTCTTGTAAGTTTCACTTTCGTGGTTGGTAATTGAGATTGAGAGAAACATCAACATGTGGATCAAAAAGGTTGACTGACATTTTTATCTTGAAAGGACCTATGAATACAAATTGGCTTCTACTGAGTTTTTGTCTTTTTTGTCTTGACAGACGATGGCCGCCCTTTTTTTTTTTGTAAGTTTGCTTAGGACAGGTGTCAAACCTCGTGTGAGGTTCACAAAAGATCTTCACCCTCAATCGGTTGGGAGTATTTATTCTCAATCGGTTGGGGTATTTTAATAAATACCCTATTTTTTGGTGTTATCAAAGTCTGATATTTGGTCATTTAAGTGGTAGTTAGGGGTGTTAATGAGTATCCAATACTCGACAGACTCAATAGAACCGAACCCGTTTTAAAAGGATTCAGTTTCGGGTTTATAGACCTAGATCATAACAGGGTTCAGTTCTGGTTCTATATAAAATGATGTATTGGGTACCTGGCGAGTACCCGTTAAGAACTAAGTATTTTTGGGTTTGGTTATGGGACTAAGGGTGACACCTCCATACTTGAAACCGATAAGACCCATAACCATCCCATAGAATAGGGTTTGGTTCTGAGACTTGTTGGATCCGTCACGAATTTGATCCATTGACACCTCTAGTGGTATTGGGTTTTGTGTGCAAGTTTGCTCCATATTAGAAACTTACAAGTTTGAATAGTGGTTTATATACGCTCTCCTCCTATGTGTCTTGTGAGCTTATAAAGGGATACAAGGAGTGCTCCTGGGCACATGAGAATCTGAGACCCATTAAAGAGGTTAAGCCGTCTAAGAGGATTTAGCAAACTAGCACCTAGAAATTTGAGCTGGCAATGTCTGACCCAACCCGTCACCGACCCGACTAAACGGGTTACGGTTGACCCGTTTATTCAATGGGTTGGGTTTGGGTTTAGGTTTTGTCGACCCATTGGCAAATAGGTCAAACCCGACCCAATCCGCCTAACCCGTGTTGCCCATTTTACCTGTTTAATGTAGTTTTTTTTTCTCTTTAATTTAGTATTTTACTAATTTTGTGTTTCATAGGTTAAAATATATCTTTAAATAATGTTAAATAGGTGAAGTGAATGATTTATTATTTTATTAATTTAAAATTAAATTAATTAATTATTTAAATTTTAAATGGGGTTTAACCCGTTTATTGGCGGGTTTGGTTACGGGTCCATGTCACCTCTACTGGAAATGATTTAAACGGGTTGAACCCGCCCCAACCCGTTTACAACCCGACCCATTGCCACCTCTACGGAAATAGTGTCATCTGCAAACTAAAACTAATTAATTTGACATTATTGGCTTAATTTAGCATTACTTGATAAGCCGGCAAAAGATCCTTTATATATAGCAGACACCAAACTAAGTCGCCTCTTCCCTCCTTTTCGTTCTTTTTTTTCAAAAAGATCGTCCGCTCGAGTTACATAATACAGAGTAGAGATAGTGTGCCCTAGAAAACCCGATCTATTCATATCGAAACCCTAATTTTCTGGCAAATATGCCTCGGGAAATCATAACTCTGCAAGTTGGACAATGCGGGAATCAGATCGGAATGGAGTTCTGGAAGCAGCTATGCCTCGAGCACGGCATCAGCAAGGACGGAATCCTTGAAGATTTTGCTACTCAGGTCCACACCTTAACTTTCTTCGGCAATCGTTCATAAGTTTTCTAACATTTTTTTTTAAAATTTGATTTTCTCTTATTTCTGGTGTTTGTTACTTAGGTCGTTTTGTTTCATATGATTGCTAGGTTAAATTGTTAAATATGCACTGATCATGTAGTTTCTCAGAAATGTGATGAGTTCATTATTTTTTGGCTGAAATTTCAGTATTTCAGTGATGAAGTTAAATTGTATTCATAACACATGTTTTGCTCATTTTATTATAGTGTAATTTCCTTTATTTATTTTCTAAATAATACCTGAACATATAGCTTCTTAGAGCTACTTTGCAATCAGAATGATCATAATACTGAAATTTATCAAAAAGAAAAATGAAAGTACTCCTGTTTTGTGATTTCACTGTTACAAATTTCATGTAATTGCTAGGTTGAAATGTTAAATCAGCATCTGAACACAAGTTTCTTGTTTTACATTATGCATATTTTTTATTTTTTTCTGATATGTTTGGTTTCTTTGGTTCACTATTTAATGTTTAAGTGTAAACTCTTCGAAAGAATTTGTTGAAAATTCAAAGAGTTTGTTCTTTCTAATCGAGCCATAAGTCGAAATAGGTGGTAACTGAAATTCTTAGACACATTGTTTTAATTGGCATGGAAACCATTTGGTCAAAATGGAGATATTATGTAATGTGAGTGTCTCGAATTCAGATCCGGTGGGCGGCCCGCCGACCCGCGCCGACCCGATTTATGGTGGGTTCCAACCCGACCCGGTTCGAGTTTGTAAGGGGTCTCTGATATTAGGGGTTTTCTGAGCCAGAGAGCTCATTCTATAATCTCTCCATATTCTTCTCTCATAGTGAAATCTTCTCCGATCTTCGCCTGGGGACGTAGGATTCGTGCTGAACCACGTAAATCGCTTGTGTGCTTGTGATCTTTGGTATTTCTTTACTTGTTTCTTGCTTCTTTGTCATTATCAGATCCAGATCTAGGGTTTAATCACAACATATTATTTATTCAGAAAAAAAAAAAAGGAAAATGATGCAGAGCTATGCATATATTGGTGTAGAAGCTCGCTTAAACAGCTTCCATGGGATCACTTTCTAATTATGTGGTATTATTTGCACAGATATCTGCAATATGTAGATTCCGATCATAATAAGTCTCGTTACTTCTATTGTTTCAAAGTTTCGATTTGATTTATTTACTCTGAAATGTTGCAGGGAGGTGACAGAAAAGATGTTTTTTTCTATCAAGCTGATGATCAGAATTACATACCACGAGCTCTCCTGATCGACCTGGAGCCCAGAGTTATCAATGGCATTCAAAATAGTGAATATCGGAATCTTTACAATCATGAAAATATATTTGTTTCAGATCATGGGGGCGGTGCTGGAAATAATTGGGCTAGTGGGTATCACCAGGTTCGTTACTTGGTCTTTACATAATCATCTTTCTTTCTTTTTTTTTCCTTTTTCTTAATTTAGTGCATCCCTATTACCAAATAAGTTTTGCTTCAAGTTTATGCTCAGCAGCTTCCAGGCTCTACAGGCTGGTGGATATCAGAAACTTACTTGATATATAATGTTCTCTTTCTTTGTTGCTTAAATTTAATGTTTCGTACAGTCATACCATGATGCTGTTTGTTTGAATTTGCATCACTCAATTTAATAATTCTTTTCCTTGCAAGATTTCGCCAATTTGCTTTTGCATGGCGATTAGAATTCAACTACATTTTAACTGTATAGTTGCTGGAGATAAGGTTTTAGAGAGGTTGTCCAGATGTTATGTCTTTTATGTTTAGAAAATACCTACATCAAACAAAAATTTTATTGTGTACTAGTTGCTCAAGTGTAATTCGTGTATGTGACCCATTTTACATATTGATTACCAGAAGTAATGTGATGAATGAACAATGTTGCATGCATATGAATTGTTTTTATCGTGTAATGATAAATGTAATGGAGCAATGTCATTAAGTGAGTGCTGGATGGCTTAAGTGAAGCGGTGCTTCTAAAGTGTTATGTGACTTACACATTCCACTAGAGCTGAAAGATAAATTTCGTGAGATGACTATTAAATCGGCTATAATATATTGAGCAAAATGTTGAAAAACTAAGAAGTAAGTCATTCATAGGAAATAAAATTAAGGGAAGTAGGCTGGAGTTTTTTGACATAAGTCGAGTTGGGCACAAAATGGAAAGAGAGACACTGAAAAGGATATAGATGGAGTCGGATGGAAAAGATTGAACACTAAACATCAAAAAATGGAGTAAGATTTGAATCACAGACCTCCACTAGTTGGGTTTGAGGCATTTTTTTTCTTCTTGTTGTTGTCGCTGTTGTATTCATCTTCTGCCGACAACTCTACAGTTATAGTTAATCTATGGTATTTCATTTCACCATAAGCTTGTTGTACTTCAGCTGGTGTTGTGTTGTTAATTTACATTTTTGATTTATTCCATTTCATTGCATGTTTATACTTTGTAAGGTGGTTTTGAATAAAGCACAGCTGCCAAGCAGAGAAATAGCATAACTTGGATTGTGTTATTTGGTGATGTGTGGCCCATCTTAATGAAAGCAAATGAGATATATATATATATTAAATCTTAATTATATGTTATGTGCGGTGCACCTGAATCCTAAATTTGAGTAATATGTGATGCATTTGGATTTTGGAGAGATTAATGGGGTTATTGGTTTTATCAGTCAATAAATGTGGCAGCTAACAATTTCTTTGTGATACAACTACTTTTTTTTTTAATAGTGTGTCATCTTAGATTTCTGAATCCATAAAAATTTATGATGAGTTATGATACATGCAATTAAATTGCTGACCTAACTGTATTAGCTTGGAATAAAGTACATAGTTCCGTTTTTTTCTGCTCTGACTTTATTAGTTGATTTTTTCTTTCTCAGGTTTATACATCACATGCTTTTGTCATGCTGGAAGAATGTCATGAATTTCTTATTTGTGTTCGATTTGTTGACAATTTTTAATTCTCGATCAGGGAAAGGGTGTTGAAGAGGATATAATGGACATGATTGATAGAGAAGCAGATGGAAGTGATAGTCTTGAGGGTTTTGTACTATGCCATTCAATCGCTGGAGGAACAGGCTCAGGTTTTTCTTTTTCAGTTACTAATGTTCTGATCCCTCTTTTTCTTTTCCCCCCAAATTTATACGTTGCCGTCAAATCTGGGTAGCAATTAGTATTGAATCATATATCAGGATATTAGACCTGATACCCTACTCATCAACAAGGCAAACGTGATGACCAATGAAATTAAGGGTGAATTCGAATTATCTCCAGAAAGAATACTGGAAAATGATATTGCTCAAGCAGGCAAAAGCCATCCAAAGAATGGCCAATGTTTATATGATTTTGATAAAGAGTCTAGCAGTTCAATGGTTGAATTATCTCTTCCCATGGATGCTCCAGTGATGTTTGTCCATTAATTTCACAAGGGCAACATATTGTCTCCACTAAGGTTACTATGTTTCAAGCAGTTGTCTAGTCAATGCACTGAGTGAGATTAGTTTTTACAATATTACCATCATTTTTCCCCTTTATATATTGGTGTTCCATTTTCTCCTTTAGAAAGCTTTACGTCAATCTTAAACTCTAGGGTGTTCGAGTGGGAATTGGGAAGTCATAGTGACCTTATAATTGTAGCAATAACAGTACCAGACATTAAACATAAAAAAGGCCACCAATTGAGGCCTCGTTGTTTGATTTTTCTTATGACAGGAATATTTGCTGGAAATAGAACTTTTTATTTTAATTTTAAAGAAATAATATTTTTTTGATAGAACATGTTAAAAAAGATCCTCTTCAGGGAAATTATGTTTTTTTCCCTCCCCAAGCATAACATGTTTTGGGTTGGCTTGTAATTTCAACTGCTGCCACTACATCATCATTTTAAATATTGTTTTGCTTGATATTCCTATACAGCCAAATCTTAACTAAGAAAGATGGCCATACAGCCACAGCCTCACTTGGTTAAGCAGGAAAAAAGAACCATTTTACTTCATGCTGATAGTTAAGAAGTCAAGGAAACAGCCAGATTATAATCGTTTTTGCATCCACTTGGAAAGACTTAACAAAGAGAAAAAAGATTAGCAGTGGAGATGTTGTAAATGTAAGAGGTGGATGTAATGCAAAGGATAGGAATTAAAAATTGTGGGCATTTTTCTTCGATAACAGCTATTTGAATTGGGTATTGTTTATACTTTCTAATTAAATTAATAAATATTTAATATCTTTGTATAACATTGTTGGAAAAATATTTGTAATAATATAATTCGTAAAAATACAAAGTTTTCATTACTGATAAAAAAAAATTAATTTAATTTGTAAAATATCTCAAATTGATGATTTTAGAGGTACTTCAAAATTGTACAATGCATGTGCGTCTGACTGGTTCTTAGTAAAGAGTATGTTTCAGCAATGGCTAAAATTTATGTAAGGAATTTCTTAAAACCTCCAGTAGACTTCTGTCTAATAGAGGTTCATGATTTCTGTGATGGACTTTCCAAATGGGTTTGGTGAATATTCATTGAGAGTCAAATGTAAACTATGCCTCCCTATCACCATATTCTCTTACATTTAATTGCATCTCCATGTTCATGTACATGAATGATTCCTTATCCCTGCCAGAGTGCACTGGGAAGATAGGCTCTTTGGCCTATTATTTTTTTTTTTATCAGTATATGCTGAGAGATATTTTTTCATGTTTGAATATCCTATCAATTCTTGAAAGTACAATAACAAAGATGAGTATTTGAAAAGTGCCAGATCTGATTCCAATCTTAATGCTCAAGATTAATGGCTTAATGTATATGCTTCCTTTGATTTCTAGAAATCTTTTATATAGTGCAAGTTACCACATCCACATGCTTCGTATTAATAAGGAATGGGTTACTTCGGATTCTTCATATATTTCTGTTCAATTGCTTTAGTGCAGGAATGGGATCATATTTGTTGGAGACTCTGAATGATCGCTACAGCAAAAAGCTTATCCAGACATACAGCGTCTTTCCTAACCAGATGGAGACAAGTGATGTAGTGGTTCAGCCATACAATTCACTCTTGACCCTCAAGCAGCTGACTCTTAATGCTGATTGTGTCGTTGTTCTTGATAATACTGCACTGAATAGAATTGCTGTGGAGCGACTTCATCTAGCCAATCCTACATTTTCTCAAACAAATTCTTTGGTGTCTACTGTAATGTCCGCAAGCACCACCACACTGCGGTATCCAGGATACATGAATAATGATTTGGTTGGTCTTCTTGCCTCTTTAATTTCGACTCCAAGATGCCATTTTCTCATGACAGGATATACACCACTCACTGTGGAGCGCCAGGTTAGTTTTTAATACACTTGACATCTAGTTCATGATTTGACTTGCAGAAACTATATTATGGAATAACAATATTCTATTTTGTAGATACATATTCTCAACACCTTTCTAGAGAATAAGCTAAATGCAAAAGTGGGTGAGAAATATGTCTATAAACTTGCAATACTTAGAAAGGGGAGGCAAGAGATCTAGATCAAGGATACTTCTCAGAAAAAAAAGGAAAGAGAGATCTAGGTGAAGGATGATTTTAAGCCTTAGTAAATGATGAGAAGATTAAGAGAAGGTGGAGAATGTATGGAGAGCTCTAGATTAAGCTATAATTCTGGGATTATCACATTTAGTTCTGGACATGATCCTGCACATATGACACATCCAGTTCTTCACAGTTACCATTAAGGCCCAATACCTAGTTGACAAATTAAAAGATGTGGTAAGTTGGTGACCAAAGAAACCACAAATCTTTAAGATCTGAATAGGTGACTCTTTTAATACTACTTTAACAAGAACTGTAAAAAATAACTTTTAATGCAATTTGGTTTAACAAGACTGTAAACTTACCATGCTAATTGCTTTATTCTGATCATATTATTACCTATTATGATTGTTGTTTTGATGTAATATGCCATTTTTTAGTTATTGTGAAACAATGCTCAACTGATGTTTTACCTGGTCCATTCATCATTTTGGTCGTTCCATCCCATGCAACATTTTTAACTAGGCGTTTTGTGCTTCTATTGGAGGATTTCTGCAGCAATTAATGCACACATATATTTTTTTTGACAGGCTAATGTAATTCGTAAAACTTCTGTATTAGATGTTATGAGAAGACTTCTGCAGGCAAGATTAAATTATTTCATGGAATTGTTTCAGAGCTCATGGCTTGTATTAATCAATAGACATGCTTCTGACAGTGGTGCATTTTACAGACAAAGAATATCATGGTTTCCTCCTATGCTAGGACAAAAGAAGCTAGTCAAGCAAAGTACATTTCTATATTAAATATCATTCAAGGAGAAGTAGATCCTACCCAGGTAATATTGTTATCAGTTCGATGCTTAGAACTTTATGATAACTATTTGAAATTCCACTTCACTATTTTTGTTTGGCTAAATAGTCTTATTTGACCATAAAAAGTTGAAATATAGAATAAATGTAAGTGTTGGGACAACAATACTTCATAACTAGTGATAGTGAAAATGCCAAAAAGAGTTGGCAGGTCCTTATATGTCAAATCTTGTGCCTGATGCATAAATGTGCATGTTGTTTTGGTATTGTGATTGACACAGTGAGTTAGTAACAAACTGACAATCTACAGGGAGAGGTGTCCTATATATAACAGACCGTTTTCTCTTTTAGGCATCATTATTCTTTTGTTTTAATTTTTTTTTTAATCTTTATTTTTCCCAATAAGAGGTATTTATGAGTGTCTCCATTGATTATGATACCTTCAATTTTTGGATAATGTCTTTGTTTAGGTGTTTAAGGCAGCTGCTTAAGATTCTTATTATGTTTAAAAGTTTATCAAAATTCTTTCATTAAAGAAAGATGAAGTTAATTAACCTAGTTTATTATAATAGTCTAAGATTATATCATGGCTATACATTAGTATTATCTTGAGAGAGAGGTACATTGATTAATTATTATCTAATCTAAAGGATGTGGAAAAAAGTAAAAAGTAAGACCTAGGGTTTTCTTTTTTGCTTAAATTTTAACTTGTTAATATGTTATCTTGTTCTGAATTATGAGTTAGTTAATGTCACTTCGCCTAAGGAAGATCATTGCCTAATCGCGTTAATTGTACTGGTCTGTAGATGGTTCAAATTCATAGGTCACTAGTTATTTGCACATATAAGTTGCTTGAAATTAGAAGTGAATTGCTCAATTACTGTTTTCCAGATCTTATCCTCTGTATCTCAATACTTTAGGTTGTCATGTTTGTCTACATGACAAGTCTAACCAACAATTTCAATAGAGCTGCCTGTTGATACTTTCTGTGCTCTTCATATCAGGTTCATGAAAGTTTGCAGAGAATACGTGAAAGAAAGCTCGTTAATTTCATTGAGTGGGGCCCTGCAAGCATTCAGGTCTACCTCCTTG
>JAUPMG010000009.1:2764807-2787374 GCA_031762675.1 Pachysandra terminalis
ATGTGCCTAGCATGGCAACCACAAACATGGCTTTAGAAGTCTGGTATACTTCCTCAAGAGCATTAATTTCCTCGGCTTTGCTTGTAAGACCAATTGCAGGGAAGATATCTTTCTGTGTTAAGTTTTGGCTGTAAAAAGCTATATCTAACAAGAACCATGTACTCATTGTACCAATTAAGTGCCTCCCATGTCTATTAAAGAACTCTTTTGAGAACAATTTGTACTCATTAAGGGACTTAAACTGTGCCACCTTCTCCTGTTCAGCTTGGATTTCTACGGCGAGCACTCGGCCCATGTCGAGCGCCGCCTGTTTAGCATTCCCCTCGATGAGCGCAGTGTAACGACCTGTCTCCGGCATCTTCATCCTCCAGTAATATGTTATGATTGCAGGTAAGGCACCAAGCATGAGCACAATCCTCCAAAGGAAGTCTGCTTCAGGTTGTGTCGAGTGATACCTATCGGATGCTGTTGATCGGGATCAAGCAATAATATAAACATAGTAAGAACGAAGATCAAAATAATGCACACAGATATACGTGGTATGGCAAAACCTACATCCACGGGAGAGAAATTTCTATTATGTCAAAAATGAATTAGGGTTACAACTTATACTCCTACCTAGGGATGTAATTCGATCGGTATGATTCGGTTTAGTAGCCAAACCTAGCTAAACCAAACTGAGATTTATTGAACTAAACCGAAAATTGAAACAAACCGAACTATAATTATCAAAACCGAACCAAATCGGAATTTTGGTTTTTTGGTTTGATTTGATAAAATTAATGTTATTTTATATAATAAATATACATAAATACACATATACATATATAAAAACATACACACGTAAAAATACAAATAGAGGTATATAGGTCTAGTTCAGTTCAGTTCGGTTTAGGGATATTTATTTTAGTTAGGTTTTTGTTTCAGTTTGGTTCGATTTAATTGAAGCCTTAACCGAAAATCGAATCAAACTAATTCGGTTTTTCGTTTTTTAAATTGAAATGAAAAAAAAAAAAAATCGAACCAAACCGATATTTTTCTGTTTGCTTTGTTCAGTTTTTGGTTTATACCAAACCAATTGACACCTTTACTCCTATCCGATATATAAGCCACATCCTCAATATACCCTTACCGTAGGACGGGGCCGGAAAGTGTTTATGGAAAATTGAAGAGAGAATCATGGACACTAGTCCGGCGGCGATGATGCCGACGCCTTGCATGGCAAACACGGCGGCAATGAACGCGCCGCGGGTTTTCTTGTTAGCATACTCAGACATGATTGTGGCTGAGAGGGGATAATCACCACCAATCCCAAACCCAAGCCAGAATCTGAAGAAGCAAAGAGTGGTAATTACTGATTTGGCAGATGAACCAAAGGACAGGCCAGAGCAGATGGCACATATAACCATGAGGATGAGAGTGATGCCATAGACCTTCTTCCGGCCAAGCTTGTCACCAAGCCAACCAAAGACTAGCTGACCAGTGAGTGTTCCAACAAGGGCTACACCCACAACAAAGTTGTTGACAGGGTGAGGAAGCTTGCCGGGCTTCTCACTAGTTGGATCAAAATAGTACAAACGTCCCAATAGCTTAGAGACTGTGGATATGCAGAAAAGATCGTAGGCGTCGGTGAAGAAGCCCATGCCGGCGATCACAATCGCCATGACGTGGTACCATTGGGTCCGAGCAGTGTCGAGGGCGTTGAGCACGGCGAGGTTGTTGTTGGCCATTGTTTTGTGTTGCAGGCTTGGCTTGGCTTGCTTAGGTGCTGTGTGCATGGCACATTTTTATATTAGGGAGTTAATCTGGAGGGGAAGAAGATAGGATGAATGAAAATGAAGGGGCGTTTTAATCTAGGCTTAGAGGCAACACCAAGAAAGGAAAGAGGAATATAAAGGATATACTTTTTGGGTATTAAGGAATTTAAAGGGCGTTGAGAAGCTGATTGAAATAATTCCTTTTGCTTAATTTGATTTTTTTTGCTTTATTGTTTTTGGTTTCACAGCCAAAAGAATTAAAGAAGTATTATTTTGGCTGTGAAGTTGCTACTATTGGTAAGGTAAGTTGTCAATTGGGATATTCCTTTTTTCTTTTTTTTTTTTGGTCTAAACCACCCGGTGTCCAGAAACCACATGGCTCCGACTAAATCTGGATTCGAGTCGAGAAGGACTCGAGACCTTTGGTTAAGCTGGAACAAACCCCCGCCATCTGATCTACGCGCCCGGTGGTTCCTTTTGTCTTTTTGATGTTTGAATAGAAATACTCTTTCCATCCAATAAAATATCAAAGGGCAAAACAGAAAAAAAAAAAAAAAAACGTGAGGTCTCAATCAGATATGGATCAGATTTTGCTTAATCGATCTTCGGTGATTCCTCTCTTTATATATATTTAGTTTATATATGCTTATGATACTCCCGATAAAAACGTCCGTGCTAATCACTTTCATGCAAATTCTTGATCATTTAGCTTAAGTGGGTGGGCGTAGTTAAGTGGGTATTCATTTAATATTTTAATATACAAGTCGGGGTCACTACGTCAACTCCTTTTTACCGTTGGAGTGCCTCAAAGCCTTATTGGATTTAGGGGGTTTCTTTAATAATACTTATAGTGGATATTGTCTGGGGCGAGATGATTGAAGCATCAACTGCAATGTGTACATGCCACAAGCCTACAACGTGCATAACACACCCCGATGTAATTAGACTTTCTAAAAGTTGAGATACATGGTGTACATGGTCACATGATGCAGCTGATGCTTCAGTTATTTCGTTGCGGACAGTGTACCCCCAAACACCCCCACACATAAGCTCTCATATAAAACTTAATTGATTCTCTTGTTCTTAGTAACAAAACCTAATTTATAGGTACTGTTTGACTTCCAATAGACCACACATTCTCTCTCTCTCTCTCTCTCTCTCTCTCTCTCTCTCTCTCTTTTGGTGGTGATGATCATGAAGTTAGAGACCACACAATAGCCACATACAGTAAAATCCACATCCACAAGTACCTGTTGCAAAATAACTGTAATAATTGTAACCATGAAAGTAATTATAGTAATAAAAACAATTTCATGGTAAAGCTTATAGCATTGCAAGATGACAATATTAGTAAATACAGCAACATTTGACATGTTTTCATGCTCCTAATAGTATTCTGCTACGTATATATACAACGCACTATATTTGAATGAAACCATCTATACATTCTCTTCGATTCTGTGTTGAAGGAAAACCTCAACCCTCCTTCAACACAAGAGCCATCAATCTATCTGAGATAAAAAGAAACCATAAAAGAGAGAAGGAAAAGAAAAAAAAAATGGCAAGAATCCAAATAACTTTGTTTCTCTTGGCAGCCTTAGGCTGTTTTCTGCTCGCACCGATGAGCGCCATGAATCACATTGTCGGAGGAAGCTTCGGCTGGAGCATGCCCAAGAACCTCTCATTCTATCAAGAATGTGCTAAACCAAGAACATTTGGTGTTGGTGACAAATTGGGTAAGTAAGTTTTTAATGGGACATAAAATTTATTCAAATTAGTTGGGTAATTGATAACATGAATATTGTCGTTTCGATCTCCATCCTAACCTGTCAAAAATTATATTTTCGATAAAATTATTTGAATTTTCACTTAAATATTAAAAATACCTGTGTCTATTTTTATATATGTTTTTTTTGGTGACGTGTAACCCCCCAACCCCGCTTAGTGTCGATAGTGCCAGAAACCCTGGATACATGACCCCACCCACAAGGATCATATATCAAGCAAGCTCAGGGATACTTGAACTGGGACCTCCAATTCCTAAGATGGAGAGCTTACCAGTTGACAGCATAGTGTTAAGTATCGGCCGATCCCAAATCGAGATCGGCTCGGGACGATTCACAATCCCAATTAGCTGATCTCGAAAATGGCTAAAGTTATCTGACTCGGTCAGAGACCGAGTCATATCACCGGATCTAGACAATCTTACTCGGTTACGGACGAGTCAAATTGAACATCCAATATGGATCGTCTGAAACCCCTCAAAAACTTTATGCTCTGAAAAAAAAAAAATAGATCATGTTTGAATCGGCCAATCCGGTATCAAATCGGACGATCCCTGATCCAATACTGAGTTTAAGTAATATGATTGACGGATATATATGTTTATATCTTCTCAAATCCGAGTTACAGTTTTCTTGTATAGGACGGGCGTGCATAATGTGTTAGAGGTTAACAAGAAAGATTTTGAGGCTTGCGGTCAAAAGGACGTAATCGATATGAATTACAACGGGCCAACGATCCTAGAGCTCGCCAAGGCCGGGGACTACTACTATTACTGCGGCGTTGGAACGCATTGTGAGGGTGGCCAAAACCTCAGTATCACCGTCACAAATGAAGAGGGATCGGCCGGGACACCATTTGTATCGGATGCTGCAGGTCCTGCAGCCACTGTTATTAGTTTAGTCAAAGCTAGCCCCATCCAATTCCTCAGCCAATTCAATTTGAAAATTTAGCATAATATCTGGTTTATTATCTTTCTTGTTGTCATTGTTGATTTGATCTTATATCATTGTTGTATTGTCTTCTTTTATTAGTTTGTGTAAATATACGTTAGATCTCATTCTTGGCTTCGGCGATAGACCGGAAATGTAATTTGTTGTGTTATACAGACATGGTGAAATTTATCTCAAGAAATAGTGTTTTGTTTTTTTTCCTTTTTCTTCGTCATTTGATGCAATAACCAACTTGTTGGTTATTGGATAACTACAACCAAGGAAAATGCTCTATTGGGGTGCTTCTAGGGATGTACATGGAAGTTGCACGTATCGGTCTGATACGATTTTTTTGTGGTACGGATTTTCCGTGAGCAGAAGTCCTGTGAGCGCCTTGTGGTGTAGAGACAACACCCAGGAGTGAAAATACCATTTTGCCTCTTCGATGCAGTTTTGGAGGGCCCTGCTTTTGGGTGTTGTCTCTACACCACAGGGCGCTCACAGAAGATCTCGACCCGATTTTTTTGTGGTGGTCGTGCTTCATGCTTCGTGCAGTGACATTTTTGAGTCCTAGACCTAGCACAAAACGACACAACACGAGACACAATTATTATCGTGTTTAACCAGGCTTCATGCTTTGCTTATAAATTAGCCGAAAATTGAATCATGCTCGGACCTAATCGTAGGCTTGGACATGACCCAAATCATGTCGGGCCGGATCGGCTCGCGCGGCCAGCATGTTTGTACATCCCTAGGTACGTCCTTGTTGTACGCATCAGGTGTCCAACTAAGTAAACTGACGTGGGTCCCATTCAATGCTTTCACCTGACCAATCACCTGAGATACATTTGGCGAGTAGGAGAGTAGGCGAAATGGATAACGAGGGAATTCGCTGGAAAGGTCTTGAAAATCGTGGATCACCAGTTCAAACCTCAACTTTAGTCATGATTTTGTGGGCTTCATTTCATGTGTATATATATATAATCAATAAGCGGAACTTTTCAAACATGGGCTCGAGCTGGATATGTTTAATCCGAATCCTGTTGCCTTGTTTCCAAAGCCTTTCTTTGGAAATCTTCTTCCTTTTCTCTTCGCATAAAGAAAAAACCACCAAAACCCTAACTCCGTCTGAAAAAGGGCAAAATTCTAACCTAATAAATGTTTTTGGATGGTTTTATGAAATGAGAAATGGAGATCGAGGAGATTGAAGCAGTTATTGAAAAGATATGGGATCTGCATGACAAGCTCAGCGACACCATTCATGCGATTTCGAGAACGAATTTCCTCAATTCAGTCAAATCCCTAAGGAAATCCAATGATTCTTTCTTCTCTGACAATTACGAAAAGAAGAAATCTCGCAACGAAGGTGGTGGAGATCAGAATGGGTTCGTTTTCGTGAAGGATTTCCGTGGTGACGACAATGCTGCAATTACAGAGGCGAAGAGCCTCAACGCCATTAGAACGGCACTCGAGAATCTTGAAGACCAACTTGAGTTCTTCCACGTAAGTTTCTGGGTTTTATATACCCTGTTTGTTTATTTGTTTTTCAGGGAATTCAATTCCTCTGTGGAGTACCTGGAGAGTTTGATTAAGCTCAATTCGTTTTTCTTGACCTGTTAAATTTTTTTGTTTATCCTTTCTTTCTTTCTTGCTAGGGTTTGGGTTTAATTTTGTTGAAGGAATTTCTCGTTATTCTGTTCCAATGTGATCAAAATCCATCTCGACTGTCAACTGTGTTTTTGTTATTATATTATATCATATTCCTCTATGGAAGTATAGTTGCACTTCTGGTTTGTATTCCTTTTAAAAAGCATATATTATTTCCAGGAATTCCTAAAAGAAAAATAAAAATAAAAAACCAAAGTCTTCATACCTCTTTTAGTAATCATAAAAGTTTGAAACAGAAAAATTTAAGTAAAATTTGGATGGAGGAAGATTTAATGCCTGTATGCTGTTACTAATTATTATCTAAAGAGGATTGGGATTGCTTAAAAAAAAAGGTTAATTTTGTCTTCCCGATTTTAGATTTGTTTACTGCTACCTTATAGTCATGTAACATTTCTATGATTCCAAGTCATTTCTAGTGGAAGATTGAGAAGAACTTAGAATATCATGGAGATTGTATATGTAGTTCTATATTGATTTTGTGCTTATATGTATTATATTCACAATGTATTATTTTAACCAACAGCTCTATAGAACGAAACCATCAAAATATCTTACCGAAAGAAGCTTGTCATTGCTGCAAAGATTTATTTTTTATTTTTGTGCTAAATGATAATTAAACATTTTTTGTATGCTTCAAAGTCATTTCCAGTAGAACACTGAGACACTAGAAACATTTCGGGTATTATATTTCCTATTTTCACTGGGTTGGCAACCTAAAACTACAATGGAAACTTTAGTTATGTTAAATTCATAATCTAGATTGCAAAATATTTTAATCTATCTGTGTAAGAAAGATTAAAGATGAGGATCTACTTCTATAAAGAATCTCATGGAAGGATAGAGAGGCAGTTCAAGATACAACAAAATAGCAATGTTGCCATGGAATCACAGGGGACCTCGGCCACAGTAAGAGAAGAATGAAGCCATACATGCATATGATGTTAAATGCATAATATAAATTTTATATTCTTGGTAGAGTACTTGTGTGTTAAGTCGGTGTTCTATTGTTGTGCAGACTGTGCAATCACAGCAGCGAGCAGAAAGAGACGCTGCAATTGCACGATTGGAGCAAAGTCGCGTTGTTCTTGCAATGAGATTGGCAGACCACCGTGGCAAGAAGTACCAAGTTCTTGAAGAAGCTCTAGCTTTCGTGGGGGATGTACACGATGCAAGTCGCTTTGTTTCGCCGGAAAATCTGTTTGAATCCCCAGGAAGTCAATCCGGCGATGACCTGGCAGCCCATGTAGGGAAGAGGTCAAACATGCTGTCGCAACTTCTGGTGTCTAGTTTTAATTTTGCCAAGAAGCTCTTTAAATCGGAGCCAATGGGCAGGGTACTAAGTAATGCTGCTCTGTTCGCGGGCAGCATGCTTGCTTTGCTGCATTTGCATCAATTAGGTTTAAGGAACAACATTTCCACGGAGCTTCAGCAGATGCAAGAAGATTCATTTTATGGCAAGAGAAACGCGAAGAATGCATCTTGGCCGGAGAGTTCTTCATCCGGCGGTCGTGGGAATCATTTGGATGTGTTACTTGCCAGGGGCTAAGATGAAGAGTTGGATTTTAGTGATTCTCTGGCAATTTGTTCTGTTTTGATCATTCTAGCTTATAAAGCATGATGTTGTAATGCATACCACGAAATCTCAGATTTGCGGCCATGAATATAGCACGATTCAGTGTCAATTGCAGATCTATATGTTCTTATTTGTTGTCTCTTCTTTTCTTCTTCCTCGGTTTTGTTGTATATCGAAAGAAAATAAATAAAAAAAAATGTCCTAAATTACCATGCTGTTTGCATGGAATGAGATGGATATGATTGTTTCAAAAGACTACTCTTTTTACTACAATTGTACTGCAGACTCAAACAAGAAAGAAAGATGAATATAGTATGTTTCTCACAACCCCTCGAGTCCTGACCATTTGAGTTTGTTCATAAAGCAATCAAACAGATGTTGAAGCACCAAAATAAATAAATCAATAGAAAAATAAAATTAAAATACGTAGTTAAATAACAAATATCACAATAAAAACCCATCTTGACAGATTGTGTTTACAGATTATAGATCACTAAAAGCAAGTATTCTTCATCCCCTTCCATCGAAAACTTCTGAACCTCTGCTTGAGATAGTATGGAGGAAGCCTGTTTTCCCATTTTTTGTTGAATTCATGGTTGCAAGATCTTGTCCCCTATAAGAAATGTCAATTTGTCGCCGATTTCGATGGAAACAAATTGTAGATGCAACAGCTGCTGACAACAAAAGAAATCTCAATGCAAGTCCAGCAGATTTTTGCCACTTCCATGGATCAAAAAACTTTCGAAAACCACAGACCAAAAAATCATAAATCTTCCTTCTCTCATCGTGAATGGTGGTAGGTTTGCCCTCTGTCACCTTTGAGTCTTCCAAATTCAAATTTAAGATAGTATATCTGTCTCCAAAACATGCTTTCATCTCTTTCTTCACATCCATTGCTATCCCCTGGTGTTCTGTTACCTTTTCAATGAGGAATAATCTGCTTTCTTCCAACCGTGTACGTGCGGCTTGTCGATCTATCTGCTGCCTTGACTGCATTCTCTGAACATTATAAGCTGGGATTAATGAATAGCTGCAGTTGCATCTCTGTGCTCACTATTACACTAATAGAATTCAATCAAAAAATAAAAAAATAATACACTAATAGTGTTTATAATTGAATAACTTGCAAAAAGCTATCTGAAGCAAATTTTATTGTGGAAAGCAAATTTTTTTCTGCTTCATTTTTTTCTTCTTTCCTGTAGGGAGAGATTATAAAATATTAAATGGGTTAGCTTTAAAGACAGAATAGTTAAGAGACACTCCAACCTGTAAAAACACAAGCATGCCTTCAACCACCTCCAATGCATCTCTAATATCCTTCAATCTCTCCCTCTCAACAAATGGGGTTTCTTCATAACTGCCACAGAGTCCATGATCAAGGAGAAATCCTTTTCCACTAAAACTATTTTGGATTTCAATATTGAGCTTATAATGCAAGGCCCATGATCTCTCAACTAGAGTCTGCAGGTTGCTTTTGTGAATCTCCATAAGAGAAACAATACCCTTCAACTTCAATCAGAACCCAATTGATTAATGCTACATGGTTTCATTTATTTTCAGCCTTTCCTCTCTTTCTCTGATTACTCCTTTCATCACTCCCTTTATTTTCCTTTTTTTTGTTCTGTCCTTTTTAATTGGTTGTGGGTTTCTTGAGACCATAGCAATGGAATTTGGCTTCTTTTGTCTTCTTCTTTTAATTTTGTCCCCTTTCTGTTTCACATTGGCTACATTATGTGTGTATAATCATTTTGTTCCATATTTCTATTTTTTAAAGAAGCTTCTTTCCTTGGGCTTGCTTTGAAGGGGAGCTTTGTATGGAGTTAAGAGCTTAGCTGTAGAGATCTCATGAGTCTTACCCAATACATATCATTCCACACCCTCCTCAATTTGTTGTTCATATGAGATTTTTGGCCTAAGTTTACAGTTTCTCATACCCTTTTAAAGTTTTGGCTTAATTTTACAGTTTGTGACCATGCAGCAAAGCAACTAAGGCCCTGTTTGGAGAGCTTCCTAAGGCAGCGGATCAGGTGCGGGCGGCACATTATTGGCCCACCACACGTGAAGAAAAGGAAAAAAATCTGAAACATTTTTTTTTTAGTTATATACATGAAGTTGGGTGTTTGGTGACACTTCTGAAAGCGTCTTTGAATGGAAGCGTTTTTTCGGGAAGCCCCTTTTTTTTGAAACAAGAGTGAAGTTAACTTCTAAAAACTGCGATTGTGAGAAGCAGTTAGCGGTGATTTAAATTTAATTGAAACTTCTAAAATAATACAATAACATCCCTGTATATTATTTTTCTCAAAACGTAATTTTTATCCAGCAGCTTTAATTCAAAGTGCTTTATCACAAAGCCTTTGCACACTGAAGCCCTTCCATTTGTTGAAACCTATGACAAACGAGCACTAAATCAACTTGATTGGTTAATCCAAGCCGTTGGATTAAAGTACTTTTTCTTGACCTTGAGTAGATAAAAGAGGAAAAAAACAAAAAACAAAAGAAAGTCCAGAATCCTTATGTGCTGAACGATGTTTTCTAATCTTCTTCTACTGCTGGGCTCGAGATTTCGACGAGGTATCTGTTGCTATCGACTTCCTCTCTTAGATTGGATTACGATCAATCACTGTTTTGAATTTTCTTTCTTGATTGTTATGCCATTTATTAGTAGAACTGTGAGATTTTTGTTTTCTGAAGTTTAGATTTATCTATTAGAACTTCAAAAAGTTTTGTTAATGGCGAAAATTTAAGTTGAATTCTCAGCAATTAGTTGGGAGGAAGTGGAGGTTCAAATTTCATGTTCCATGCCTTGTATATTACCGTCTCGTATCATTCAGGTCTGAAGCAAACCCTAAAATCTTTTTCGTTTCTTATTTAGACACGAGTACTGAATCTAGATCTTTGGAAACCCTAAAATCTAATTTGGGTTCATCACAGATAAAATCCGATTGATTTTACAAACGAATATGGCGGAAATCTTATGTTACGCAGCTTGGAGACAGTTGTCTCAGTTGTTGTTGGCGATTGGTTTCTTTCAATTTTCCGAATACGTTCTTGCGATCGCCATTCATGGAAGATTCAATGTTACTCTTAGCTCTCTTCTGATCAGCAAGCAGAATATTCTAGCTGTGGGATTTTCTTTGCTGGAGTACATGCTTGAGATTTATATTTTTCCTGGATTGAAGGATTTTTGGTGGATCAGTAATGTTGGTCTTGCATTGGTAGTTATCGGAGAGTTCATACGTAAGACGGCGATTGTAACAGCCGGTCGTGCTTTCACACATGTTATCAGAATTAATTATGAAGATCGCCACGAGCTGGTTACTCATGGAATCTATAAGTTTGTTCGGCATCCGGGGTACTGTGGATTTTTCATCTGGGCAATTGGTACTCAGATAATGATCTGCAACCCTTTATCCACAGTTGTTTTCACGCTGGTTGTTTGGCGATTCTTCTGGAAACGTATACCATATGAAGAGTATTTCTTGAGGGAGTTTTTTGGGTCTCAGTATGAGGAATACGCTCAAAGGGTTCCATCTGGTGTACCATCTGGTGTTCCATCTGGCAATGTAATGTTTATGCTGCTTCTTTGGATGGATTCAAAGCACTTTGAACTAGCAGTCTATAAATGCAGCCTGGAGAGTGTTCATTCTGATGTCAAATGCATAAATGGGTTTCTCTGTATGTTCAATGTCAGGAGTTTATGTGAAAGCAAGCAACTTTGGCATAGAGATGGATAAATCTGTGGCAGCAAGGAGATGAATTTTAACGTTGTACCATAGAAGGATGACTATGAAAGAAGGGAATGAAAAATGATGTCCGGCATCTATTGTTATTAAACTTATTGCCTCACCAAGATCTCCCACTTGGATTTCTTTAGCGCAGGGGAATCTCAGGTTTTCCTTCATCATATGTGAGACTGGTTAATTCTGAGAATTGCTTTTCAAATTTATTCCACGAGGCATATCTTATCTTTTCAAAAAGCAAAAAGTGCACATTGTATAATTGAATTTACTTGCATCATGATACTAGATTGTATTATTAGTAGTAAAGAGAGGATAACATTTGAAATGCTCAAGAAACTAAGATTTGTTACTCATTTATATTCTCAAAATTGGGGTTTCAACATGAAACCAGACCAAGCAAGAGCTAGGGAAAAAGTTTTACCTCTGCAAAGATGTATAAGGTAATTTCAGAAATATTTAATAAGATGAAAATTTTGGTTATCAGATTTCATTTATAATTGCATCAACAAAATTAACGATTTTGAGAAGACCAAACTTGTATAAAGCTTTTGCTGAGACAGCTGAACTTTTATATTGTCAGCTTGAACTATCTGCATAATTTTTCTATAAACCAATAAGATTTATTAGTTCAAGAATGTATCTCTATCAATTTAGTGTATCTTTCATAAAAAAAAATGCACACAAGAGATTCGTTTCTCCAGTAAAAAATTTACTATAATTCATGTCTAAGATACTATCCTTGCATTTGTTTATGTTCTTCCACAAGAGATGCCCATAACTTGATAGCTATCAGACGTTTTAGTCAAAACATGTAGGTTATGTGCAAAGCCAGGGTACAGTAGCTTTATTAGGTGAGAATAAATGGGAATTCTTAGTTCAAACATTGCAAAAACCCAAGATGAAGAATTATTCGAATTTAGAATTGCATAACATTGCATGAACCACAAGAGAAGACATATTTTATAGAATGTCTACATATAACACTAGCGTAACAGAGGACAAAAAGAATGATCAACTTGAACTTCCATTTGCGGGTGTCCTAAAATTGTACTTGGAATAGCTAGTAGAGTAAATGTTTGTGCCGGCACAAATTTTCAACTGTACTTCAATCACATAGGGTTTCAAGCATAGCTGGAATTTGATATGCTGTTGGAGGTACAAAACATTAAGTCTTTTAAAGCGAACTTAAAGTGCCAACAAGCTAAACTAATTATACATCACTTCACTAAGCTGTTTTGTCCTTATTCGATGACTCTCCTTGTTACACGTTTCACTAATTTTTTGTCTGTTTTGACGTTGCTGTCGGATGCGCATCTTGTTTTTGCTAATGTGGTCTGGTAAACAGTGAAACCTACTGTTGCATAGATTCTAAGCATTGAAATATACGTGTGACATTATTTCTCAAATTCTTACTGGTAAAGAAGGCGGCATAATTAAAGTGAATGTGCTCCAAGAACATGAATCGTCAAGCTTTTGTATCTATGTATTATTAAAAGTGCAATCCTTATCAGCTCATATCACAATTCCAGTCACTGTTATGAAATTTGAATAAAATGAATTTTAGTATGTTTAGTACATAAATTTGATTGCTAATATTTTGTTGAAAATATGTGAAACTGGTTGCCACTGGTGGACTGTAAATGTTGAATCTTCAAACTGAGAATCATGATGTGTTGGCAAGTAGCAATTGATCATTGTGCTTTTATAAGTGAAGAACCCATGTAATGCCACTCATTTAACTCAAAAAACTCTTGTTAAATACAACTTAAGCTCCCTTTTCAGTCTTATTTAGGAATTAGGAGTCATGGTTCAACATTACAGATAGGGGTAGCTACACCTTTAGCATCAGACTATCCAAGTTGTGGAATATCTTTTCATTCCCCGTATCCAGTAAGAAGATTCCAGGACTAGCCTGTAGTCCCTTCCATTGGACAAAGAAAAGAAACAACTCTTGCAAATTCAGCAGGGCCAGGCGGTGCCTCCTACAATACATTTCTATTTCATGTGCCTACTTTAAGGGTAAAGAGGGGGTTTAACCTTAAAGCCATGAGGAATACGATTTCTCTACCTTGTTCCCAACGGATTCATCCCCATCCTTTGGTCTTAAAGGTGTCTCTTCGCCTCTCATATCTTTTGATCCCTATCTCTTATTAAATTCTTTAGATATCCATGTGTTGTAACATCTTGGCCAACAAATATCATGTAACTACCAATTAGAAAAAAGCATTTAATCTAGAATAGATCGATCTTTTTCATCATTTTCAGCTTATTAGACTGATTTTTTTTATTTTTATTATTACAATTAGTATGCTGTATGCTTGCTTTACTGTCTTGCACCAAGTAGAATTTAGAGGAGGAACTTTGTTGTGGGCTTCCACCGATGCCATGAGATTCTTCTACAGAATATTGCTTCAGCTCTAGGGTTCTTCCTCAAGTCGTCATGACTCATGTGATCGCTTGGATTTGTTGCTTGCCAGGGGCCAAGCCACTAAGGTGGAAAACTGGTTTTTGTCTAATGAATTGGGTATGTTCATTCTATTTTATTCTTCATGTTTTTGTGTAATCTCAAATGTCTTGGGACAGAAGAGACGTGATTTTGAGTCATCTGTAAATTTTGGTGCAATGCTTGTTGAAATTTTAAAAGCTGTTTTCGACTTCCATTGATTGATAAATCCAATATGAAATCTCATGTTATCCTGCAGCTTTGGTCTTTCTGGCTGTAAAGTCTTAACAATTCTAAACAGCAGGACCCATGTATTGATTCTTTTGAATAAAACCCCTTCCAAACATTTCTCGCTTTCTTTGCAGGGATCATCAGTGATAAAGCAACAATAATCAAAAGCAACTACTCTTGTTCAGCTTTCTCTTTTCCTGATTGTAGGTTTCTTCAGACCATTGGAATAGGATATATTCTTGCTTTTGTGTGCTTTACCTTGATCGTATTATAGATCTGCTGCTCATCGCCTCAAGATCTTTACTTTGTTCTGATACAGGAACTATTACCACCATTTAGACTTGAGAGACTTAACTATTGATGTATAAAAACCTATCATAGCCGTCCAACTAGTAGTACCCCACGTAGAGGCAAATGAAGATCTTTGATCAGATCTTGAATATATATGTGTGATCACATGGTCACTCTTTTGAGCAGCAGTGTAAATGATCATTGATACCATACAAGAATTTGTATAGAAACTCTGAGATGCTAATCAGGAAGCAACCTTTGACAGACAAAATTATGTGTCGGCAACAAAATCTCAGAACACTGGACAGGTTGATCTATTTTGTTAAGGGTTTAATGGACTGGACCTACATATCAGCTTTAAAGCATTACTTCCCAGTGAACTGCATTGGGAATTTTATAGATATGGCAACGACCAAGGGGGTGTATGACGTGCTGTGCTGTGCCGTGCCAAAATTCTTGCACTAACCAGTACGGCACGGTTGGGCCTGGCCATACTTAGGCTTGCACTGGGTAGACCGGGCCGTGCTGTGACATGCCTGTGCCGTGGGCCATGAACTTCGGGCATGGTACGGCTCAATCGGAGCATGCTGGCAGTCTGGTCCGTTGTACACCCCTAGCAATGAGGCTGGTCAAATGGGTAACCCGATCTACTTTGCCTTTAATTATATGACTTTTTAAGTCGTGAATCAGATTCGGGTTTGGTTTCATCCCGGCTCTAACCTACCCATTCAACTATATGTTGTTGATTATAAATAAAGGTGTGAAAATATATTCATATAATACACGTTGAACGTTGTCCTATTGGCATACCTAGGAATTTGGGATGCACAACCTCTGTAGATATGGGTTGTCTGTCTTTGGGGGTACTGGGGTGCAACGCTCCTGTGTCAGACCCTAGTCTTTTTAATGACAGTTTTGGTGGGGCAGGGAGTGTGGCATGGTAATAGAGGATGATATTCATGCCCCCTTTCACTTGGGTTGTGCAATGTGCATGGGCTGAAACAACCTCTTCAAATCCCATTTCACTAATTATCACTATCTGTGTCCTGTAATTACAGGTAATGTTCATATGTGTTTACGCTTCAAATCAGAAATGAAATGAAGTCTCTTCACCACCGACTTGATTTGTTCACAATCTTGGGACCTTTAGACTAATGTGGTCAACTCTTGTGTGGGTTTGACTTCACAGCAAATTCTAAGTCTTCCCATGAAGAAAATTTCAAATTTCCTATTTCCTTTGATTATTTGGACTTTTGGCTTAGTAACGTACAAACTACAAACCTAGAACATTCCTTCTTTCCTTTCAAAGAAGGCTGTGTGTGTGCGTGTTGGAAAGTGCTTTTTTGACTTATAAAACACTTGTCTATTTCTCTTCTTAGTTGAAAATAATAAAGTTAATTAGGGCCATTATTATCTTCTCTTTTTTCCTTGTGTACAGATTACAGAATCTGGGTTTGTTTGTGTGGACACATCCGCTCCAGTCGCTTTGCCTTTCTTTTTGAATTTTGATCACCTGACGGTCCCTGCGATCAAGGCGGCATCATACGAGTCTTCTTTACGAAAGCTGAAGCACGTGAGGAGCATATTAATGGATCCGATCCCGATTCATGGGATGGGAGTGACTCCCAAGTGGACCCACACACCTTGATAGATTGCCCCAAAGATCTCCACAGTCCCATCCCATCACTCTCTCTCTCTTGTCGGTTGGTGAAAGGAGACTACTATTCCATGGGGATGGGCCCACGCTTTTCTTTGAGTTCTTTCTTCCACCGATGGGGTCCGAACCCACTCTTTTAGGTGTGTAAGTAACCACCCGCACCGACCTGGACCCGGGTCTCGTATCCTCTCATTATCAAGTTCGGGGAAGTGTGCGTATTACGCTTAAAAGTTAAAAACTAGCCGATTTAGATGAAACACTTTAACGTGTACGAAACCGGACTGTAAAAAGACGAACCGGAAGAGACTTGTGGGTCGTCTTGGCCTGTGTAAAAGGTGCGCACTACGCCGCCCATTGCATGTAAGCCTTTTCCTTTTTTAGATCTTTTTTCTATAACTTATTGCTATTTTTGTTTGTTTACTATACTTGATTAGACACGTGGTGGTCGAACAGTGAGCGCAAGTTAGAATGGGACGTCATCAATGACAATAATACACATGCGGAGATGATTCATTCAACGGGGCGGATCACATGATTCCTGTAACAGGGCGGGTTTGTGAAGGATTTTGACGAACCTTCCTGCTGCCTTTATAGTTGTCTATCGGTATCCAACGGGTATTATCGGGGCCCGAGACATCCATGGGGCAGCATGGCAAGTTGTGCTTAATTTTGGCTCCCAGGCCCAGCACCAGACAAGGATCTTATGTGAATTTAGGCTCTGTGAATCTCGTGTCAACCTCACATGAGTTTGACACATGCTTCTAGTCGACCCCACAAAAAAAAGAGTGATTGGCGTTTCGAAATTCCTAAAGAGACTTATGAACTTTAAGGCTGCGTTTGACCCGATTTGTGCTTATGGATAAACACTCATTAGATGAGTTGCTCAATAGGAGTACTTATCCACAACAATAAATTGCTTATTTGAAGAAAATAGCATTTGATAAATACATTTATTTAAGTGCTTATAAAAGTTTAGGGGTAAAATAAGTATTATAAAAATATTATTAAAATTTAGAAATAATATTATTTAAGTGCTTATGAAAATTTAGGGTAAAATAAATATTTTAAAAATATTACTAAAGTTGCGAAATAGCTTAACCCATAAGAGCTTGAGAGAAGCTACTGAGAGTAAAATCTCCTTATGGGTAGCCTTTTTAATTACTCATAAGCGCTACCAAACACATTTAATTTAAAAAAATACTCATATAAGATATAAGCTGCAATAAGTACTTATAGAATCTGGGTCGTACAGTTTAAACTAGCTTCTACTTTAACCGATGATGACCATCCTTTTTTGTGGGCTCACCTAAAATAGGTGTCAAACTCGTGTGAGAATGACAGTCCAAGTTCATGGAAGATCCTTGTCCAAATGAAATTATCAGTTATTTATCAATAAATTTTAAAAAATATATTTTATTAAATATTATTAATATTTTTATAGAAAATATAATATAACATTAAAGATTTAAATTTTTAACAAAATCAATAAAAAAAACTTGACAAATGGCTATCATGATTCACATTCCTCTTGCCGATGGCTCTAACTCAGAACCTGTAGTACTTCCAACTCCAACCCTAAAGCAGAGCCATTATCGGAAAATTAAATCTTTCACCGCCGGCGATTAGATTCCTGCAACCCAACCATGCTATCAGTTGACTGTAGGAATATCTTGGAATTTCTGGAAAAGAAACACGCCCTAATACACTGACTACTGCTCCTTCTCTGAGTGTTTACAGAGCCACACAAATAGGTAGAATGCAGTGAACGACACACCCAGAACTGGTCCCATCCGCAATTTAGTTTTCTTCTCAATACAGTTGAAGTAGTTATCTGCAAATCTACCAAATATCTCAAATATCTTTCAACAGTTTTGGCTTTTGTGTGATACTTTTGTTTGTTATTGAGAAATGGATCATCTACTTAGACAAGGTTTTAAAGATCGGAACCGGTCACTTTGACTGATCCGTCGGTTCCAGTATAAAAAATAAAAAAAATTAAAAATTTCAGACAGAGGCCGGACCGGTGGGATCTACCGGACCGGCGGTATCGATTGTTGGACCGAAAGTAGTGGATGCCAGATCGGAGAGACCAATCGTTGGACCACTAGAACCGATCACATACCTGCGAAATCGATCACCGCACCGCCAGTCTATAACCCGACAATACAAGTCTTTGTATTGCGGGTTGAAACCGGACCGGTCGATACGGACCGAAATCGGCCGATCCTTGAAACCATGCCTTTATTGATCTGGCCAATCCAAATTGTCTATTTGACATGAAACTTTCCAATTAGCCATGTATATAATATTTTAACGTATGTAATTTCTGATATACATGGGTATTAGATTTTGTCTTAAGCATCAATAGTCGTGGAATTATTAATATTTTTTTAATTTATATAAAAAGGACGGGCGTGGATCCTCTGTGGTGGGGTTCCCTGTGGTGTATAAAACAACTCCAAGGACGAAATGGTATTTTCGCAGGGGCCCGAGGTGCAAAAATTGTATTTTACTATTTTATACACATGGCCTTGATTCAATTATATTATGTCTGCGTGGCAATAAAACATAAACTCTCTCATAGCGGTTAAGGTTTACGAAATTATAATAAAAAATTAAAATTAAAAAACAAACACAAAATACGCCGATGTTCAGTTCCCGCCGATACAAAATCTGCCGAATAATCGGCAAGATGAAACGGGAAATGACAAAAAACACAAGTCTTCTCTTCATTCTCTTGACTCTGATAAGGATCTCTTATTAACAAACTAAAGGATCTGAGGAAAATAAATCGCCGATGTCTTGAAAATAGTCTACACTGGGCCACGTTTCAAAATCTTCACTAGAATCGGTAAAGATGTCGCTTAAATCTCTCCGGAAAATGCTATCCGGTAAACTCGTTTCGCCGAAGAATAGCTCCGGTGCCGGAGTTTCAAAATCGAAGAAATCGTTCAAGAAGGTTGTGTCCATAGGTAAATAATCCCAAAAATTATCCACTGAACAACTGGTTTGGTCTTGGAAATCTTTTGGCTCCTTCTTAAGCTCTTCCGTTTCTTCTCTTTTAGAAGGAGATTGAAACTGAAGCACCGATTTTGGCGAAGAGATATTGCGCGAATCTTCGCCGGAGTCATAACGAGAACAAGTCAACTTTATTTCCGGCGGCTTAGTTTCGGCCGGATGAGTTATAAAATTCGTCAAAGCGTCAGATCCTCGTAACTGAATCGCCGCATTGTCATAAACCATCGCAGCCTCCTCGGCGGTGTTAAACGTCCCAAGCCATACCCTTACTCGCCGAGCAGGATCTCTAATCTCAGCCGCCCATTTTCCCCAAGGTCTTTGCCGTACGCCTTGGAACTTCTTACCGTCAAGAGTCTTTACCACTCCGACGGCCTTTTTCCGGCAACCGCTCCTCGATTTGCTCCTCCAACTGGTCTTATTACTATTAGCTTTTATACTCTCTCCAGAACATTCTTCGATGCATATCTCGTTAACGTACTTCTTCACACGGTGACGGCCAACGAACTGATCCTCTTCGTCGCCGGACGAGTCAGTAGCGTCGGCGTCGGTAACGGAAATCCGTACAACTCTCGGTTCACAGGCGGTCGACTCGGCTTGATTCGTCTGACCTGATGAGCTGGTGAACTTCCTGGTAACATTACGATGCTCTGTGTATTTGATCGGAGAGAAAATACTTTGTTCCATCTCGACTGGTTTCTCAGATCCCCTCTATTCGCATTAGAAATAAAAAAAAAAAAAAAAAATCAAAATTTAAAAGAAAAAAACGATGAAGGAAATAGAATGGAATCCGAGATTGAAATAGAAAGGGAAAGAGGATTAGATTCCTTTGAGACTCAACTCGTGGAGAATAAAGAGTACAGAGGAAACAAAGCTGATAGAACAACGTTACACAGAAGCTTCAAATTTTGGAGGAAAGTAAAAACAGAATCAGAGACGCACGGATTTGCTATTTCCGGTAGCTTTTGATTCAAACTTTCTAATTATTTTCCGGAGAATTGCCGACTAGAATCCAGTGAGAATACCATAAAACAAGAAAGTTACTGAAGCAGAGATAGAGATTTGGAGTTAGAGAGGGAAAGAGAGAGATATCCCATGACTCAGTCCCCTGTTTTATCGGATCCCTACAGCCAAAAAGCTGACGTGGAAATAAATTCTATTTCTTTTTTTTTTTTTCCAGTTATTACATAATTTAATTTTATTTATGTATTTGCTTTAAATTGTTGACTAAAGGGAGCTATTCCTATTCCAGTGGACTTTGAGAATTAACTACTAATTAATTAGCCAAGAATGTTAGGAGGGCATTTTAGTCATTTAAGAAGACTGTGAGTCTCCTATGAGACTGTGACAATAAAGAACCATTAAATGTCCAAACTAACCTTGTAATTGTTCTCATCATACCGACTTCAATTAATAGTTTAACTGAAGTAGAGATAGGTCGGGGTATTCTAGTAATTGAAGGCAAGTCCAAGATTTGTTCTTAGCTTTAAGGTGTATGGGCCTGGATCGGCCCAATTTTATTGATACTTTGGGCTTCAAGCTAGAGAAAAATATCCATCAAAACGACACGTGTAAGGAAGGCAACGGGGCGGGTTTTGACAAACCCTAACCCGCTCCTAACCATATCGGGACAGTAGGTCACAAGTGGCACAAGGTGGACCGTTTGTCTGACAAATCCAGATGGGCCATCTACAAAAGTTAAATCTCACATCAGGTTTATATTTCAGGTGTGGATCTGGGACATGCTGATTACAACAAACTTGGTGACACTGATGATGCTTGTCATCTGGGACACAAATTTTCTGCTCATTGCATACTTCTTGCCATTTTTCTTCATTGAAGGTGTCTACATGACATCCTTGCTTAACAAGGTTCCCAATGGAGGCTGGGCTCCGTTTGCCATCGCCTCTTTCTTTCTGATAATTATGCTGGCTTGGACATATGGGAGGAGTAAGAAAAGCAGATATGAAGCAGAGAAGAAGATGAATGTATCCGAGTTGAGCCAAATGCTTTCGCACCCGGCATATGCTTCTTCTGCACAGACCTTGTCAATGGTATCCCACCGATCGTCCGGCATTACATGCAGCACACGAGCTCCATCCGGCAAATTATGGCGATTGTAACGGTGAGAAATCTCCTGATTAAAACTGTGCTACCGGAGGAACGGTTCCTTGTTGGGAAATTAGGACTGAAGGGCGTCTATCGATGTTTGGTTCAGTACGGGTACAAGGATGTACCGGACATGGAGGGGAATGAATACGTCGCTTCTGTGGTGGAGCAACTCAGAGAACAAGCCGAGAACATTGACGAAATCCGACAGCTAGACTCGAGGATGGACGAGGGAGGCTTACCCGCTTTACAATCAACAGCCTATATAGGTTTCTACAGAAGAACTTCAGATCAGCTGTTTCAGCACTGAGAGTTCCCACAGGGAAGACATTGCAAGTCGGAATGCTCTACGAAATCTGACACCAGAAACCACATGAGTGAATATTCTAAGACTTGTACATATAATGAGTGTAATTAATTAACAAAAACAAAAATGAGTGTAATTAATGTCAAAGAAAAAGACGGTTGATAGCTTATCAGAACTGCTGGCTATTTAGATCTCTAATTGAATTTGGGAATTTGTTTTTTCTTTTTTTCTTTTTTTTTTCACTCTGTTCCACTTAGTGAGGGACAGGGTAAACCCCAGATACATGACCCCACCCACAAGGACCATATATCATGTAAGCCCGGGGACTCGAACCCAGGACCTCCAGTTCCTGAACTGGAGAGCTTGCCAGTTGAGTTAAACCATGTGGGATAAAACAATTTTGATACCTGCAACCACCCTCAAGCCACAGGTACAAGTCCAAGGACTTGAACTAGAGACCTCATGCTTTTTGAGGCGCAAGACTCCCACTGAGCTATGTCGTGCGAGTTGGCTTCCTGCATTGTAGATAATTCCAATTAACAAATGACTTGGGCTCTAGGAATAAGATTACTTTTCAGACTGGCTCTTTAACAAGTTTGAAACATGAATTTGATGCAGAAGACTTAAAAAACCAGAGTATGAACCCCCATGGACTAATCCATTTTCTGCAGACTTTCAACAGTAATAACAAAATGCCTTGGTCATACTTATAATATGAGAATAGCAAGCAAGCAAACAACCATAATTAAGGGAGAAGCTTCTACCTGAGATGCAGAACTCCGTTTTTTTCTCCTCTGTAAAGGAAGAATATTGTGGGGACTAAATGATTTAGTTCCTTGGAACTTAAGGGAGGAGGAAAAAAGAGCAAGAAGTATTTTGTAACTAGAGAGCATAGCCATACTTATCCATAGGTCCAAAGATCAAATTCCCATTCAAACAATCAAAAGCAGTATCTAGGTTTTTTTGTGGAGGGCACAAATAGACTATTATTTTGATCTTTCATTTAGGAGTGCAAAAGAGTTCACACTGCATTCATACATAATACTGAAAAGACCAAAGAAA
>JAUPMG010000009.1:2811586-2821804 GCA_031762675.1 Pachysandra terminalis
AATTAAGAACTCTCATATGCTATGACTCCCACACTGAATGAGGCAGAGAATCCCAACAATCATGGTACAAATTTGTATTAAGGTCCAAAGGGGTCAAAGGAGTAGCTTAACTCAATACTTCTGCTCATGCCTCATAAGGAAGTATTCATTATTTACGACTGTACACCTGCCTGAACGAAGTACAGAGGAAACACAAAATGTAAAGGTGCTACAAAAAAGTTATGACAGCAACATCCCAGCAAATCCTGACATTAATTATTTACGGGGATTCAATTGAACAACCAATCTAAGATTGTTGAAAAAGAAAAGCGAAACAACACCTTTCACCCAACAGTCCATCATCATTATCCATATAATAGTGAAATAACCATCACCTAGTCACCCGCCTGTCGAGCATCATTCATTGGATAGTTAAATTAACCATCCAATTACTGCTTACCTCCCATTGAAGTGCCAATATGACTCTGGTGGGTGATCGGATGGGTGATGCTAAAAACACTTGTGACAAACTCAATTCGGGATTATTCAATGGGGATCTTCCAAATCACACTTTAAAAAGTGTTTATTTCCGGAAGTTACAAATGCTCAACTACTTACGATCCGATAATCCTTTCAAGTGATTGTGTCTTCGAAAACTGATCTAGAAACAAAGTCAATTACTTAGTGGAAATCGATAATTTCTGTACCCATTGCTAACAATCAACACTGTCACTAAGCTGCACAACAAAATGAGCTACTTTTGCCGTCAGAGTAACCAGAATCTATCAAACAAGAACAAATAAATCACAAACCCCACAAACACAACACAGATCGAACCTCAAACAAACCCTAAAAAAGGAAACCAACAAATGAATACAACTGATCCAAAAGAAAAAAAAAAATTGAGAAAAAGGATCAAGCAGGCGGATTTCGTTAAAATATGATACCAGCACTGCAAGAAGTAGGAGGATCCTTCTGGAGATCCTTGAGTTCCTTCAAGATCCGCTTCGAAGCCATGGCGAAACCCTGCTTCTAAAAACAAAACCCTAGATCGCCTCAGTCAAAGCTTCAAACAAAGCTTGCAGATACTGAAAAATGGATCAGAACTGAAGAGAAATTGGAGAAATCGAAGATCCATTACCTGAGGAAGGCGAATCCTCCTCCTCTGTTCTTTGTTTCGGTTTCCGAAAACGGGAGAAACCGAAGTTCTCCAGGAATAATTTTTATACATCCGCAGCAGTACTGTACCGACGACGCCTCATTGGTCTTTCTTCCTGTGGATCCCACTTGACTCAACTTGGATAACAGATATTCTGATAAGGATTAGATGTGTTTTGAACGTTAAGGATAGAAATGTAAAAAGACTGAGCCGCTCTGGCCCAAAATGCGCGTCTGCAGAGCTTCCAACCGTGCCGCGACTTTCAAATTTCTCCAAATCGGCGATAGCCGAAAGAGAGCAGCAGCTATTGCCAAGAGCTGTTTTGGCTCCTTCCACGAATGTTTCTATTGAAATGTAGTGGAAGCAGTCAAAACAGATGTGGCAATATTATTTATTATCCTTGCCAAAACACCTCCTTGGTTATCTCGAAAAATCCTCTTAGCTTGAGAGGTGACGATCTTCTGTGAACTAGTTCACAGAAGATCCTCTTGAAACAACACTGAGGGTCTTTTGTGATCTGGATCACAGAAAACCTCCTGTATCCAAAGTATACCCACCACTTTAACGATTAAGGTAGAAGCCGATTAAAGTGGTGGGTCCTCCAAATTTATTATTTTCTTAAGATTTTAAAAATAGCATATCATCCTTTTTAAGGGAGCCCACCTGTGAACACATGTCAACCTCTTGTAAGGTTCACAAGAGATTTTTGTGATCTAAATCGTAAAAGATCCGTACCCTACATATATGGATTATGGAAAGCTATGGCCGTACAATGTACCGAGTCATCTGTATATCGGTCCAGCCCGATACAGTTGAATCTTGCACAGGCACGACTAGGAGTGTCCAACGGTTCATGTTGTGCCTAATTTTGGACCCCATACAAGGCATGATTATTATGGTACTGGGTGTCCAATGGTTCATGTTGTGTCTAATTTTGGACCCCTTACAAGGCATGATTATTATGGTATTGGGTCATATCATGCTGGGCCGAACCCGTGCTTTTACCTATAAATTTGGCGAAAACCCAACCATACCCGTGTCGTGTCATGCCGCAGGCTATAAATCCGAGGCCAGCACGGTACTATAAACTTATTGTGTCGTGCTTGGGCATAGACCAAATCATGTTCGCCCTGGTTAGGCACAACACTATAAACTTAACATGCCGTGGCTGAACACGAACCAAATCGTGTCAGGTCAGGCCACGCATGACGGCCCAACCCATTATTATAGTGTCGATTGTGCCATGCTAGTTCGGCCTAGTGTCGCACAACACGGCACAAGGCACAAGTTTTAGGTCATGCCGTACTTAAGTTTCGTCGACTACAATATGATCACAACACGACATCGCCCTGTTTGTCTTGGGCTGCATGCCATGCTTGGTCCGGGTGTCAAAATTTTGATACTGCACGATACAAAAACTAACCATAATCCCTATAAAAAGCTTCACAGTGGGTCTTCTCAATCAATATGAAACTCCATTATGGCACCTAAAGTGCGTAGTGGATCAGGTGCGGGTGGGTTTTGGTCCGAGTGAGTGCGAGCGGCACTCTACTGGTCACCCGCACATGTGAAAGAGTAAAAAAATCTAAAGTATTTTTTTCTTCTTATACACATATGTTGGATGACGTGGTCCAATAGAGTGCCACCCACAATCACCTGCAGCACAAATCCACTTGCACATGATCCGCTCTCCCTATAGTGTATTAAAAGGGAACAAGGTTTTTTGTCCAGATTGGGTAATATGTCACCCAGTTATTTCCTACCACGTATGTTAGTGGCCACGGTTACTCCGATTAAGGTGAAAGTAGGGTTAATATGCCTTTTAGGGTTTTAGATTGATACGTGACAGAAATAACTTTGTGGGGGTATTAACCCACCTAGGCATAGAATTTTCTTCCTATTAAAAGGTTATGGTTAATGCATGCTTCTGATATGGCATATATTGTACTCATATAGGGAAAGCTAACTTTATTGCCAATTCTTCTTTCATCTTGTAATCATATATGGATACAGCATCCTCCTAGAGGATTATTTGACATTCAGTTTTGGGATACAATTGACTAGATCTCTATCATGTTTTGTAAGCTATTTATAGTTGAATATAATTCCTCTTTGTTTTATAACAAATATAGCATTACTCTAAACAAAAATATAAATAAATAAATATTGGAATCTCCATTGCATTAACTAAAATTTCTTCAACCATTAAAGAGTAGTTAATCACAATTTTTTCTAACCAGAAAATGTACACCAAGGGTTATGTGTCCTAAAATAAATGGAAAGTACTTTTCAAAATGCTACTATCTTCATATTTCATAATTTTAGTTAATTGAATGAGTTCCTATATATATTTACTCGCCACGTGCAGTATTGTACGTTGATGAATGTATAGAACTTGTTAATCGTTTTTTTTTTTTTTTTGGCTACTTAATTCTTTTTATAACTGAAATGAGATGAGAGAGTAGTTATTTTGAATACTTAACCATCGCCTCCTAAAATAAACCAAAAGACAATATTATCCAAAATTATATTAACTATTTTATCATATTAAAGGTTAATTTTGAAAAAAAATTAAAACTTTATTTGCACGCTTTACGATAGACTCTTTCCCTTCGAAAGCCGAGAAATATAGCTTCTATGTAGACAATAAATAAATAATGTAATTGGTACAGTAATTGTTTCATTTAGACCTTTTCACAGAGCTAATAGAACTCGAGCCATATTTATAATGTCGAACCGATACTTCACATTGTTTCTCATGCTATAGCTTCAACAGAAAGAAAGATCCTTTTTTTCTCACGAATTGTTGAAAATGCTATAATCATAATTTACATAGTAAAAGAAAAATAATAAATATAAGCCGCTCATATTCTCTGTATATTAACTAATTTAACAATAAACAATGACAGTATAAATATACTTTGAGCAGAATGGCTTACATATAAAACCATAACCAAACCAACTCCTCAATGCCTCAATAGCTGTAAATATATGCCTCCTCATTCCTCTTAATGTATGAAATGCCTCCTCATTCCTCTTCATGTATGAAATGCTATTATTAGTGTAGGTTGATCCTACAAACAAGTTGCAAATAATAAGTATCATAGAGACAACAATTAATAAAGAAAAAAAGAAAAAAAGGAAAAGAATGAATAATAGATATTTGAGACCATCAAAATTAGTGGATACTTAAAGAAAATGGTTAACCAAGGATATGGGCTATTTATCCACAAAGCCAAAGAGTAAAATATATATAAGAAATAAAAACTTTCACAAGATGCAAAAAATGCATAAATATAAAAGGTTGCACCAAATCTATACTATAAATGGCACACTGTAAATTAGGTAAAAAAAATTTAAATTTTTCAAAAGTATTTTTTAGTATGTTAAAATATTAATAGAATTAGGGATAATATTATTTTTTGGTTTATTCTAAGAGGTGACGATTAAATTTTCATAATAACCGTTCACTCTTCATTTTAGTTCTAAAAAAAAGTTGACACGGCAAAAAATCAATTAACACGTTCTACATATTTGTCAATGTGCAGTACTATTGCACATGTCACCTGCTAGTGTCATGAAAAGAAATGACCGAAAAAACTAGACCACTGGAAATTCATTTCTAATGTATTAATCCCCAATCTTTCCCAATGTCTCTATAAGACTTCCTAATGTTTGCCTAGCATTTTTTGTTTTTAAAGAAACTGTTTCACACCTATTTCTTAACCCCCAACTCATTTTCCAAGAACCAATGATAGTAGAGGTATGTTTTCAAATAATATAAACAAGCATAGCATATCCACAAGAATACTTATTCAATGGAATAAATTCCAATATTAAATAAGAACAAAAATCTAAAGGTGACAATTTGGGTACCCTATTTTTTTTTCTCATCCAAAAGATTGCTTTAGATACATTTCTATGATGACCCATGAAAGAGAGTAAATTAAAAAAAAAAAAAAAACAACAACAACAACAAATAACATCAAATGAGCAAAAAGGAAGTGCATACCACCATACATTTTAATAGAGATTCAAATCATCTAAGATTCTTTCCGTAAAGAGAATAAACAATAGCTAATGAAAACCGGACACAAAAGCTCGATATGATTGAAATACTGTCAGCATCAATTATTTTTTATTGTTTTTAAAAATCGCATGAATTTGTCTTATGTTGGGTTTATGTAACTTTTCTTTATTAGTTGCTGCTCCTTCCAATAACGAAGGACCTTGATGATTTAAATCCTCTTACTAAATGGGGATACTAATGCAAACTTTATACTAAAACAAAGACATCCTTTCATAAGAGATATGAGATAGGGAGGGTTTGGTGTTCGAACTCTTTCCTGTAGAGTGGTCGAGTAACCATCAACATGGAGCTACCAAAATAATTGAGGCATATCATCTGGAGCAAAAATGATGAAATATTAGCTGAAACGTGGTTATATGCACGCCATACATCCAATTGATTTTATCTTTCTATGATAATATGAGACACAACTGGAAGCATGACGTGCATACACGCACACTCCAACTTATATTCTATTATTTTTACTCCAAACAATATGCTCTCCAAAACAACCATACAAAGAAAGCACGCATGATCTCATTCTATTTCATCCCCAAAAAAAATTTAAGGTTTTTCAAAATGTAAGAACCTCTTACCATTTAAGCAAATTAATGGTGCATTTATGCGTAGCACCACCCTCAAGCTTCTTCCAGTTCACGTCTCCACACAATACCTTGACTGCCACCATTCCCAACTTCCACTTCCCCACTCCTAGTCCGAAACTAGTCCGAACCTCTATAGAAACCACTAACTGTTTGCTTCGGAACCGAGCCTTGAGCTTCGTTCCAGCGTCATCATCGATCAACGTACTCTTCTCCTGCGTCCCAAACTTCAAGACCGTTGTATTCTTCTTACCTTGAGTAAACCCCGCTCTAGACGCCGAACCTAGATCAACATCATCTCCAACGGTCATCCGAACCCGAGTCCGACCGTAGTAGAACTTTAACTTGCTGTTAGGATTTCTAGCTTCGAACCTAACGACGGTTTGAGAGTCAAGGTACGTGCCGTCAGGTTTAACGGAGATCTTAAATTTTGGGATCTTGAGGGATTGCAAGTAGAAGATTGGGAGTTTCGGTTCGAACCAGAGGTAAAAGAGTGCACCGGCGACGACGAGGAGAAATAAAACAATGAAAATCAAAACGCAGAAATAGCAACAGCACAACGGATAACAACTTTTACGTTTCGGTTTCGGATAAAACGACGGATGGAGTGCCGGTTTTCGTATCGGTGGCTTTGGAGCGGATGCGCGTGGAGTGTTTGGATCTCTGTAGCCCGGCGGTTTCTGTAAAACCGGTTTTGATGCTTCAGCCATTTATCGAAAGTTAAATCTGGAGATTGAAGTTTCGAATAAATTAGAGAAAACTATAGAAAATCGAAAATTTTGATGATTCACAGTTAATTTTGAGAAATTCCGTTACAAAAGAACTGATTTGTGAAGGATTTCGTATGGAATTTGAGAATCAGAGAGAAAATTGGACAGCAAACTACAAAATATTTGATTGTTTGAGTGAAATAAAATTGAAGATTTTACGAAGAGTTAACATGAATGCGAAGAGGATTTTGATGAATTCCGCCATGAATCGAACAGAAAGAGAATTCAAACCTCGGGAATCATAGTGAAGGCATCAATCACATTCCACCAAACGATCAAGAACTCCAATCTGATCCAAGATTCTCTTACGATTCAACGATATGAGAGAGATCCGATCTGGTAATGAAGAACAGAATTGGAATGGCAGCAAGCTTGGGGGAAAGCTTATTGCAATCCCATAGAGATACGATCCGAAATCTCGGACATCAGATCGAAATGGAGAAATCGTTTAAGGTTCCACTATTCTACGCAATGTAAGGCGATTTACACGAGAGAAAGATGGAGAACAGGAGGAGGAGGAAGAAGAGAAGAAAAGAAGAAGAGTTCGTATTTTTCTGAAAAATCACGGATGTCCGAATGGCAGAAATTTCAATCGCGAGATTCACGCGCGGCTCCGAGAACCTGACGTGGCAGGAGGATTTGGACACTTTTTGGCCGTCAAATAAAGAAATAAAGTGTTGACTACAACAACTAAAATATCCTCAATATTGGTAGAAATCACCTTGTCCGTACGATCTCTTTCCTTCCTTTTCCACCTACAATAGTCGAGATTATCAAAGCCATCCGATTGATCACTATTTATTGCCTTTTTTTGACTTTTACATTATTCCACATTAATTATGATTTTTTTTTTCAATTTATTCTACAAGTTGACAAGCACCCAAAACTAAATCGATATTGATGAAGGTTAACCCAAAACTGAACCGAATTAAATTAAGAACTAAATTTTTCAACCCAAAAATTGAATCGAATTGAAATGAAAAACCCTAAATTCAAACCAAACCAACTCAATTTGCAATTTCAATTCGATTTGGGTTGGGTTAATACAATGTTTTTTAGAATTATATATAATATTATATTTTATATATCATATATAATACATATATATATAGATTATAATTCAGTTTAAATTGGTTTGATCAATTCAATTTAGACTATATACACTAGAGTTCAGGTTACAGTTTGATTCGGTTTAATCGAAGCTTCAATCCAAAATTAACTTGATTTAATTCGATTTTATAATTTTAAAATCAAAACCGAACCAAATTTTTAAAAACCCAATTCAAACCAAACAAAAATTGATTTGGATCGATTCGGTTTCAGATTTAACCGACCCAAATTGCACCCTAATCAGGATATATCAGCTGTTTGAATGGATAAGAGTTGCCAATTTCTTGTGATAAAATGATTTCATTTGATTATTGTCATTTTACCAGTATACATGGGTAATTAAGTAATTGCACTATATTGACTTTTTCATTTATAAGCGCTACTTTTTGTGGCTCTGTCGATCAGAGGTGGAAATAACCACACGTTGGTCCACGTGAGGAGCTTCTTCAGCCGCTTTCCGCTACGTTGTCCTTTACTCCTTTTACGGCGCGGATAATGTCGGGAAGAAGGAGCATAGCTGCTAAATGCCCCTATAACGAAATTGTAATTACTGTTCAGCTAGTAATGCGGACAAAGGATACTGTGAGAATCATTTCGTGGAATTATTGGGTTGTGATTGTCATTTGATCATAACTCATAAGAAAGGGATAATAAAGCTGGGTCTTCGCTGTCATTGGTGTCCAGTCAGCTTCTCAACAAACAAACTAAAGCCTGACATAACACGTGGCCATGGCTTTCATATTTTAAATAAGTTGCAGCAAGCCACGTGTATGACTGAGGTTGGAAGGGTGGATCCTTTCCGAATTCAATCAATCAACTTGCTCAAACGCGTTAGGTTGGTGATGTCCAAGTTCTCCTTTTTTTTACGTTAAAAGAGGACCTAATATACTAGCATAGTCTGGGGTATATCGTCCCGCCAAGTTTGTATAATCTGGGGTACATCGTCCCGCCAAGTTTGCAGAAAAGTGTTCCTTAACAATGTTTGGGGATCCTCAAGCATAGTAAGTCACATCCATTATAGCACCTAATTTAGCTAAATAATCCGTACAGGAATTACTTTCTCTATTATAAGCATTTTGGCCCTTAGCGTTTCAATCACGCGCAAGTAAAGTTTGAATATCACTAACCAACGCAAGATTGACATTCCTCGTACAACAAATATTAAGGAAGTCTAAAGTTGTACTAGAGTCAACTTCAACTATCAAATTATGAAGACCGCGACACCAAGCGAGATGCAACCCGTCCTGAAGGCCCCAAAGTTCTGTTCTCGTACTATCAATTTTACCAATAGAGCATGTGAAGCCGAACAGCCACACACCCGCTTCATTTCATACCAAACCACCTGCCCTAGCCTTGCCTGGGTTGCCGAGCACGCTTCCGTCTGTATTAAGCTTAAACCAGCCATGGTAAGGAGTGCACCATCCGATGTTAAGCCATCTTTTTGACCTGAGACTTCCTTGCACAAGGGAGTTAGCTTTAAAAAATTCATTGGCTTTAGCTATGATTAGTATATGGGTCTGGAGATTTCTACAATGGTTTTGGGGTTTGAAAAGGCTTTTGTTCCAATCTAACCAAATGTGCCAAATAACGAAGGAGAAAAGGAGATTCCAAGGAAGGTTAACAAGCTCAGTAAGCTTGGTTTCAATGCAATTCACCTTAAGCCAATTCCCCAAATCTTGGTTAAAGAAGTTAGGGTCGAAACCCCAATCAAAATTTCCCCAAACCACGTGGGCCTTTGCACAGTCTCTCAACACATGAAGAGTAGTTTCCTCACTAGCATTACAAGAATGGCATATGGCAGAATTTATAAGCCTTCTAGTAAAAATGAGGCTTTTTGTTTTGATCTGTTTATGAGCCACAAGCCATATAAAGTGTTGTATTTTGGGTAGGGTGAAATCTTTTCAGATTCATGACCATGATTCATTGTCTACATGAGAATCCCCAAGGGCAACTTGGTAGGCAGATTTAGTCGTAAACTGACCCGAGTGGATAGCTTGCCAGAATAGGCAATCCTGTTACGCCCCAGATGCCGTAACTGGAATCCCTATGTGGGATGGCACGAATCTCGAGGTGAGACCTTCTGGATCCATTTCTGGACCGCAGATTTCTGTATCATAACTCGGCTTGAGATAGCGATCTCAACAAATTCATAATAGAGTAGCAGAAGCAAAATAATTACATAAAGATCTGAATAACATCTAAAGAAAATAATTGCTTCAAAAGAGTCCTATTACAACCCGAAACAATAACATTGTTTGAACAGAAATACATAAGAAACTGAAATAAGAACAAATAGAATGAACCACGATCATCCATCTCTCAATGACGACCTGCAACATGATGAGTTGCGTGAGTTGGGTACTCAGCAAGTATGATTCAGTCAACCAGTTTATAGACATATATGACAAAAATCCAAAAACAACGATAAGACATCAGATATCAATAGTATGTAATATGATATGAGTATGATGCGAGGATGATCAAACAAATGGCCTAATGTATGCTCAATCAAGAAATGCAATGCAATGT
>JAUPMG010000009.1:2821904-2842364 GCA_031762675.1 Pachysandra terminalis
AAACCTTGTTCATCCTCTCAAAAAATCCCAAAATAGAAACCATTTGCTCCCTTCATCTAAACCCCATCTGATTCTTGCTAAAATCCACCCGTAAACCCTGGTTTCTTCTTCTGCGATCAAGAAATCGAAAACCCTGTTTCTGCCCCTCTTCAAATCCTGTTTCTGCCCCTCTTCAAACCCCATCAGAAGACCAATTTAAATCTCTACTGCAAACCCTTGTGAAACCCCTGTAAATCCACAACGAAACCCCTATTTTGGAGTGGTTTCCCGGCTGCATTATGCCGAGCTAAGCTTTTGGAGTTCAAAGACAATAGAAAGGGCAAAAGAGAAGATAGGCCGTGCGTTTTCTACAAGTATAGATTTTCTATTTTTTTCTTATTTAGGAGTTTTGTTTTGCATATGGAAATGAATGGGAATTGGCCAGAATTTTGTCAACTTTTACTTCTACCTTATTCCGGGTTGAATATGACCAACGACAATCATCCGATATTTTGTTGAGTATAATGTATTGAAGTCGAGTTCGTGTTTGGTTAATTTCATCTAGATTTTATTCATTGTATGAGGATATTATTGGGTGATACTTGTTCAGATGATGTTTATAAGGTACGTATGCTTGATTTTTGCTTGTTTGTCTCAGCTAGTTTTTTTGGATTTCTAATGGCACTGAACTCAATGAATGGTGGCGACTCCTAATTTACCCGATCTATCTGGGGTCCACCCGACTCGGGGTAGTTCACAATCTTAATTAGATTAGGTTCTATTATCTTTTAGTCCTAGCCATTAGATCAGTCTAATTAATCCTAACCATTGGTTTTAAGTCTTCTAATTATATTAAGAATATCAATGGTTGTTTTAATCTTAATTTAATGTCTTAGTTGTATTATAACTTATTCTTAATTTATTATTATTTAATTAGCACAAAAATTAGTTATTTAATTAAGTTAATTAGACTTAAGTCTTAGTTGGGCTTTAATCCTATTGGGCTTTACTTAAGTCCAACTAATTAATTATTAGAGCTAGGTCTTGTTTGGTTAATTTTAGTTTATCTATTAAACCAGTTTCCTATTTAAGCTAAAATGTCATTTGTTTATAACCTATATTTTATTTTATTAATTAATTTAGGTTATAGTATTATTAGCTTCTAAATTATGATTAAAATGTCCCTAACATAACTTAGTTACACATTATAACTTAAAGAGTTATAATTGTGTGAAGCACTTTAGTTTCTCATTGTGCAACCCACCAATTACAATCAGTCAAAGTCAAAGGTGTAACTATACTATTTAAATTTTAAATTTCTCTTATATTTTAAATTAATTATAAATTAATCCCTATAAATGTTCAAGTTATTACAATATCGATCCGGCGTAATACGGTTGAATCTTGCCCAAACACGACTAGGAGTGTCCAATAGTTCATGTCGTGCCGAATTGTGAACCCCATACAAAGCACGATTATTATGGTATTGGGTCATATCGTATTGGGTCGAGTCCGTGCTTTTGTATACAAATTTGGTGAAAACTCAACCATATCCGTGTCATGCAGGGCCCATGCCGTGGGCTACGAACACGGGGCCAGCACGGCACTATAAACTTATTGTGCTGTGTTTGGGCACATACCTAATCGTGTTGGGCCCTAGGGCCAGACATAGCACTATAAACTTATCATGTGGTAGCTGAACACGAATCAAATCGTGTCAGGTCAGGCAACACGTGACGGCCCAACCATTATTATGGTGTCGGTTGTGCCATGCTTGTTAGGCCTATAGTGCCGCACAACACAGCACACGGCACAGGTTTTAGGTCATGTTGTACTTAAGTTTCGTTGACTAAATTCCATTATGGCACCTAAAGTCTCTATTATTAAAAGGGAAAAATATTTTTTGTTCAAATCGGGTAATATTCCACCCAGTTAATTTCTACCACATAGATTAATGGCTACGGTTACTAGGGGTTAATATGTCTTTTAGGGTTTTAGATTGATACGTGGCAGAAATAACTGTGGGGGTATTACCCCACCCAAGCATAAAATTTTCTTTCTATTAAAAGATTATGGTTAATGCTTGCTCCTGATATGGCATCTATTGTAATCCTATTGGAAAAGCTAACTATGTTGCCAATTCTTCTTTCATCTTATAATCATATATGGATATAGTATCCTCCGTAGAGGATTATTTGACATTCTGTTTTGTTGGGTTTGTAGAGCCTGAGTTGGTTATTTGTCCTTATGTCATTTCGAGTGGGGTGAACTGCGGGTCGAGCTGCGCTGTCAACTCGCGGGGGCACGGGGGCAGCGCCCCCTGTGGGGAGGACGAGAGGTAGTGCCCCTGCGGCAAGTCAAGCTGTTAGCTTGCGGGGGTTCGAAGGCAGAGCCCCCGACCCGGGTCCATTTTCCATACTCGACCTATCAAGTTTTATTATAAATGTGCAGTTTTCAGTTTCAGATTTAGGTTTTTTATAAGGTTTCTCTCAGACTGTAAAACTTCAAGATTATTAGTGGATTTTTGGTGCGCTCCATGGACGTAGACGAGATCGCCGATCCACGTAAAATCTGTGTGTGTTCTTCTTTACTTTCTGTCTTTCAATTTATGTTTGCTTTGCTTATTTTCTCTTGATTCATCGAATCCCAAGATCTGAAAACTCTTGGTGAGTTTAGATTAATCTATGTAGGTTTAGATTGATCCATTCCTAACATGTTTTGGGATACAATTGACTATATCTCTATAAGTAAATAAAAATTGGAATCACCATTACGTTAACTAAAATTTCTTCAACCATTAAAGAGTAGTTAATCACAATTTTTTCAAACCAGAAAATGAACACCACCATGGAAGTCCCTTGGGATTTTGCTTTTCATCTTTCGAGTTCTTTGCCCTAAAATAAATGGAAACTACTTTTCAAAATGCTACTATCTTCATAGATCATGTTTTTAACTTAATTGCATGAATTCAAATATATATTTATTCGCGAGTGCCATGTGCAGTACTGCATGTTGATGAATGTATTAGAACTTGTTTTTTTTTTTTTTTTTTTTTTTGTCACTTGATTCCCTTTATAACTAAAACGAAATGAGAGTAGCTATTTCGAATACTTAACCATCTCTCCTAAAATAAACCAAAAGACAATATTATCCATAATTATATTAACTATTTTATCATATTAAATGTTAGTTTTGAAAATATTTAAAAGTTCATTAGCACGTTTTATGATACACTCTTTCCCTTGCTAGTAAAAGTATATAAATTCTAGGGAACATCAATTTGGCTTTTAATTTGATTGCTCACCACCTTTGAAAATCAAAAAATAAAGCTTCAATGCAGACAATAAATAAATAATGTAATTGTACAATAATTGTCTCATTTAGACCTTACAGAGCTAATAGAACTCGAACCATGTTTATAATGTTGGACTGATACTTCACATTGTTTCTCATGCTATAGCTTCAACAGAAAAGAGAGATCCTTTTTTTCTTACAAATTGTTGAAAATGCTATAATCATAATTTACATAGTAAAAGAAAAATAATATATATAAGCCACTCATATTCTTCATATATGAACTAATTTAACAATAAATAATGGCAGTATAAATATACTTTGAGCAGAATGGCTTACATATAAAACCACAACCAAAACAATTCCTCGATAGCTATAAATCAATGCTCCTCATTCCTCTTCATGTATGAAATGCTATTATTAGTGTAGGTTGATCCTGCAAACATGTAGCAAATAATATCACAAAGACAACAATTAATGAAGAAAAAAAAGTGAATTATGGATTATTTGAGACCATCAAAATTAGCAACCGGGATCCGATGTGTTGGGATCCCGTGTACTCGCCGTGTGCTGTAGAAATAAATTCGAAAGTAGGGCCCACACCCGGGGGCGTAAATACCATTTTGCCCCCCGGGGTTTGTCTCTAGCACACGGGATCCCAGCACATAGGATCCCAGTCCCAAAATTAGTGGATTCTTAAAGAAATGGTTAACCAAGGATATTGGTTATTTATCCACCAAAGAGTAAACTATATACAAGAAATGAAAACTTTCACAAAATGCATAAGAAGTATAAAAGGTACAAGTACCAAAACTATACTATATAAAAGGAAAGGGAGCATTGTAAAGTGTGTAAAATAGATTTTAATTTTTTCAAACATAACATTTAGTATGATAAATTATTTAATATAATTAAGAATAATATTATTTTTTGGTTTATTCTAGGAGGCGACAATTAAATTTTTAAAATAATCGTTCTCAATACATTTTAGTATCAAAAAAAAAAAAAATGGTTAACACGTTCTACATATTTGTCAATGTATAATATTGCACGTGTTATCCATTAGTGTCATGAAAAGAAATAAATGAAAAAAGTAGACGACTGGAAAATGCATTTCCAATGTATTTCCCTTCAATATCCCTAATGTCTCTATAAGACTTTCTGATGTTTACCTAGCATTTTTCGTTTCTAAAGAAACTATTTCACACCTATTTCTTAACCCCAAACTCACTTTCCAAGAACTAATGTTAGTGGAAGGTATGTTTTTAAATAATATATACAAGCATAACATATCCACAAGAATACTTATTCAATGGAATCAATGCCAACATTAAATAAGAACAAAAAGGTAAAGGTGACAATTTGGATACCCTATTTTTTTTTCTCATCCAAAAGATTGCTTTAGATACATTTTTATGATGACCCATGAAAGAGTTAATTAAAAAAAAAAAAAAACAAACAAACAAACAGCAACAACAATAAGATCAGATGAGCAAAAAGGAAGTGCATAACACCATACATCATACATTTTAATAGAGATTCAAATCATCTAAGGTTCTTTTTGTAGAGAGATGGTACAATAGCCAATGAAAATTAGATACAAAAGCTCGATATGACTGAAATACTGCTCCTTCCAACTATGAAGGACCTCGATGATTTGAATTCTCTTAATAAATGAGGATATTAATGCAAACTAATACTAAAACAAAATGATTTATATGCATCCATCTGTAAAAAGTCGATCTTCCCATCCTTTGAGACATTGGTAAGACAGGAGGGAGTGGTTGAGTAACCATCATCATGGAGCTACCAAAATAACGAAGGTATATCATCTGGAGTGAAAATGATAAAATATTAGCAAAAGTGTGCGTGTATGTGCGTCAAACATCCGATTGATTTTTATCTTTTATGATGACATGAAACAATTGAATGCGTAGCGCACATACACGCACACTCCAACTTATATTCGATCATTTTCACTCCAGACGATGTACTCTCCAAAAAAAAACCATACAAAGAAGCACACATGATCTCATCCTATTTCAGCCGAAATTTTTTTTTTGGTTTTCAAAATTTTAGAACCTCTTACCATCTAAGCAAATTAATGGTGCATTTAGGCGTGGCACCACCCTCAAGCTTCTTCAAGTTCACGTCTCCACACAGAACCCTGACTGCCACCATCCCTAACTTCCACTTCTCCACGCCTAGACCGAAACTAGTCCGAACCTCGGTAGAAACAACCAACTGCTTGCTTCGGAACTGAGCCTTGAGCTTCGCTCCAGCGTCATCGTCGATCAACGTATTCTTCTCCTGCGTCCCAAACTTCAAGGCCGTTGTGTTCTTCTTACCCTGAGTAAACCCCGCTATAGATGCCGAACCTAGATCAACATCATCTCCAATGGTCATCCGAACCTGAGTCCGACCGTAGTAGAACTTTAACTTGCTGTTAGGATTTCTAGCTTCGAACCTAACGACGGTCTGAGAGTCAAGGTATGTGCCGTCAGGTTTAACGGAGATCTTAAATTTTGGGATCTTGAGGGATTGCAAGTGGAAGATTGGGAGTTTCGGTTCGAACCAGAGGTAAAAGAGTGCCCCGGAGACGAAGACGAGAAATAAAATAATGAAAGTGAAAACGCAGAAATAGCAACAGCACAACCGACAACAACTTTTACGTTTCGGTTTCGGATAAAACGACGGATGGAGTGCCGGTTTTCGTAGCGGTGGCTTTGGAGCGGATGCGCGCGGAGCGTGTGGATCTCTGTAGCCCGGCGGCTTCTGTAAAACCGGTTTTGATGCTTCCGCCATTTATCAGAAGTTAAATCTGGAGATTGAACTTTCGAATTAAATTAGAGTAAAATAAAGAAAATCAGAAATTTTGATGATTTACTGTTAATTTTGAGAAATTCCGTTACGAAAGACCTGATTCGTGAAGGATTTCGAATGGAATTTGAGCATCAGAGAGAAAATTGGACAGCAAACTATAAAATATTTGATTATTTGAGTGAAATAAAATTGAAGATTTTACGAAGAGTTAAGCATGAATGCGAAGAGGATTTCGATGAATTCCACCATGAATCTAACAGAAAGAGAATTCAAACCTCTGGAACCATAGTGAAGGCAACAATCACATTCCACCAAACGATCAAAATCTCAAATCTGATCCAAGATTCGCTTACGATTCAACGATATGAGAGAGAGATCCGATCTGGTAATGAAGAACAGAATTGGAATTGGCAGCAAGCTTGGGGAAAGCTTATTGCAATCCCATGGAAATACGATCCGATATCTCGGACATCAGATCGAAATGGAGAATTCGTTTAAAGTTTACTGTTCTACGCAATGCAAGGCGATTTACACGAGAGAAAGATGGAGAAGAGGAGGAAGAGGTGAAGAAGAGTTCGTGTTTTTCTGAAAAATCACGGATCTGTAATGGCAAAAATTTCAATCGCGAGATTCACGCGCGGCTCCGAAAACCTGACGTGGCAAGAAGATTTGGACACTTTTTGGCCATCCAATAAAGAAAGAAATTGTTGACTAAAATAACTAAAATATCCTTAAGATTGGTATAAATCACCTTGTCCGTACGATCCTTTTCCTTCCTTTTTTCCACCCATAATAATAATCAAGATTACCAGAACCATCCGATTGATTACTTTTTTTGGCCTTTTTTGACCTTTACTTTATTCCACCCTAATTAGGATATATCAGCTGTTTGAATGGATAGGAGTTGCCAAGTTCGTATGGTTGTAAACGAGCCGAGCCGTGCCCAGCCGAGCCGATCTCTTGAACAAGGCAGAGACTCGCTAAAACTTGTTAAAAATTTGATTTCTCAAGTTCGGGTGACAAAAGTTCGACTCGTTCATGCTCAGTCCGCACAAACGCTTAGTTTAATCTAGGACTGTCAACGAGCTGAGCTAGCTCGGCTCAAGTTTGAGCTTGACTCGTATGAACCAAGCTTGAGCTTTTTAATTAGGCTTGTGAGTCGAATTTGAACTTGAAAAAAAAACTTATTTTCTGAGCAAGCTTGGACAGACTCGACTCGATTAAATCTCTGCTCGGTTTGTATATAAGATTATATACTCATATTCCTATATTTTATACCATGTATTAATATTAAACGCACATGTTAACATATTATATTACATATAATAATTATTATCAACTATAAAATTAATGTATTTGTACAAATCTAAGTTTTTTTTTTATAAGGCGAGCTTTTATGAGCTTCAACCCTAATTTAGTCCAAATACATCAATATTATAATTGATGATTGTTATTACATAAAATATAATATATTAACATATATACTTTATATTAAAAAATAATATAAGAAATAAAATATAGGTGCATAGTTTTATATATAAATGGATAATAAACTTTTCTTCAAACTCTAACTCAGTTCAATAGCCTAGATACAGGATTCACAGGATTCAAGCTCTGCTCATAATAGCCGAGTCTTAACCTGAGTCGAGCTAGTTCGGCTCGTTCACAACCCTACAGCCTACAAGTTCGTGTGATTCATTTGAATATTGTCATTTTACCGGTATACATGGGTAATTAAGTAATTGCACTATATTGACTTTTTCATTTATCAACGTTAATATGTACAGCTGTATTTGTGGCTCTGTCTAATGAGAGGAGGAAATAACCACACGTTGGTCCACGTGAGGAGCTTCTTCAGCCGCTTTCCGCTACGTTGTCCTCTTACGGCGCGGATGATGTCGGGAAGAAGGAGCGTCACCTACAATGCTTGTAAGTACCTAAATGCCCCTATAACGAAATTGTAATTACTGTTCAGATATTAATGCGGACAAAATAATGATGTTAAGGGAATCATTCCGTGGAATTATTGGGTTGTGATTGTCATTTTAATCATAAGAAACGGATATTAAAGCTGGGTCTTCGCTGTCATTGGTGTCCAGTCAGCTTCTCAACAAACTCAAGCGTGACATAACACGTGGCCATGACATTCGAAATTTAAATAAGTTGTAGCGAGACACGTGTATGGCTGAGGCTGGATGGGTGGCACCTTTCCAAATTCCATCAATCTACTTGCCAAACGCGTTAGGTGGATGATGTCCCAAGTTCTCGCTCTATTCACATTTAAACGTTTTTGACATTTTTAATACAGTTCGGATAGCGCTGTCAACGAGCCGAGCTTGAGCTGTAATATTGGATTCGCGAGTCCAACCTGAGTCCGAAAGAAAACTCAATATCTTAACGAGTTCATCGATTTTGGATTGATTCGGCTTGGTTTGTATATGAGATTATAGATCCATATTTATATATCTTAGTCTACATATTAATATTAAACATACATATTAATATATTATATTACTTATAATAAAAATATCCATCAGACTACTAATGTATTCATATTAAGCTAAGATTTTTTTCCAAGTTGAGTTTTCTACGAGTTGAGCTTTTACTAGCCAAGCCAAACTTTATCCCAGAATATTTTAACGAGCTTAGACCTTGCTCGAGGTTTACGAGTCCGAGTAGGCTTGGCGTGTTTACAACCCTAAGTTTGATGGTTTGTTCCAAAATCCAATCCTTAGGTTGTGTTTGGTTTGCGTCAATCTGTGGGAAAGTAAAAGGAATCAGAAAAAAAAAATTCTGATTCCTTCGACGCAGAGTTGGACAAGAATAGCAGGAAACTTTTTTTTTCATTTTCCCAAACAACCAACAGCAAAAGAAAAAAGAAAGTAGTGGGACCCACCATTTTTTTTTTCTTTTCCCACATATTGACGCAAACCAATCACAACCTTAGACAAATCTACTGTGACACTTGAACTGATAACATGAAAAGGAAACCTATTTACGAGAGTAAGGTTTAAAGAATTAGTCCAGTTCGGTCTGTCTCGGGTGGTCAATATTAGGATCGGACATCGACATGCCGGTTTCAAGCCAAAATATAAACAACTGTATCATGAGGTTTTGGATTGGACCGATTATGATCTGAACCGATTGGTATAACCAATCTAGTGTTTTTTTGTTTTTTTTTTTTTCAAATTTGTGAATTAGACGGTCCATGCCGGTATCGATCTGGACCGATCCGATATTGACCGATATCACTTGTCCGACAGATGTTTTATTTTTGTTATTTGAAATTTTAATAGTCATTCCATCTTTTTTTTTTGTAGCGGATCAGATCGGACGGTACCCCCGGTCTGGACTGGGACCAACTCGGGCGATTTTTGAGTTAAACCGATCCAAGTTGCACCCCTTGGTAAAAAGAGTCTTTAGAACTAAAACCTACTATGTTGGGACGAGTGGAAATGGACAAGTGCAGTTCGCGGTTCGTGGTTCGCGATCCGTGATTCGCAGTTCGCGGTTTGACTCATGCAGTGAAGTACTAAAACCGGCCTGATTGTATGTACTTCCAGTTTCCTACCGAAAGAAAAATGAGAGCTTTATAACCTCCTTTGCCCTTCTAATTTTCTGGGTTTCTTTGAGAAGTGCTTCGAAGCGATCGCCATGAATCGATTGAAATCGTTACGCAGAGTTCAAATCGAAGATCCGCAACCTGGTAGAGACGACGAAGATGATGTCTCCAGAGAGTTAGAAGACGCAAACGGAAGCGGAATCCGTTTAAGACCTTCCGTAAACAAAGTCACAGATGGTCTAGAGCCTTTCATGGGTGTCAAAGTCAGAAGAAAAGCTTCTATTCATAAGGATTACAGAGGAGATTATCTTGGAATTCCTTCTCAACCTTACCTCATGAAGATCTTGGAAAAGCAAGGTATTATTCACATGTCAATTACATCGATGTTCGATTTATTATGATTTTATTGGAAATTATATTGGCCTTTTTAAAGATTGATCTGTGTTGTTTGTTAAATTTTCCGATCAGATGATATTTGTGTAGTTTGTTGCACTTTGATTTTCAGTTAGAAAGTGATTTTTTCTGTGTGATTATGTATGTTTTGTGATTATTTGATCGATTAGATTGGGAAATTTGAAATTCCAATGCTTATTTGAATCAATATTCAAAGATTGATCTGTGTTGCTAGTTAAAGCTTCCAATCAGGTGATATTTGTGCACAGTTTGTTGCACTTTGATCTTCAGTTAGAAAGCGATTTTTTCTGTGGTATTATGTCTGTTTTGTGATTATTTGACCGATTAGATTGGGAAATTCGAGATTCCAATGCTTATTTGAATCAATATTCATCTCGACATTGCCATTTCACGGTTTTTTTTGGAAATTTTATAATCTTTAAGTTCGTTATAGTGATAATTTTTTTTTGGGGTAAATAAGGATATGAATTTGTCTGTGTGATGTATGCTTTATTTGTGTTATTGCTCTAAATACAAATATGTAAAAGTTGGATTCTTTTTGATATATGTGGCTGGTTTAGTTTTTCTTTTATTTGATTTAGTGCTTCAAATTTTGTTAGTACTTTGAATTAGCGCGCAGCAAGTAGATGATTTGCAAAATGCTTGCTGTTACTTGTCGATGACTAAGCTAGAATGTTAATACACCCTTTGGATCAGAGATAACAAATAGATAACAGCACTGCAATTCACCAATAAAACTGGGAATTTAGAAGCTCCTGCTGCTAAGATCAAGAAAATTAAAGAATTAAATCATTTTGAGTCTACAATATTTTTTTTTTTAAATTTTTTAATCATTTTTTCCTTTCAATTACAATATCTGTTGCATTATCATTTCCTAATTGCCTAGCATGTTTTATTTAAATTATCAGTTGGCCTGCAGAGTACAGTAATATATGTGAATGCACCTATATTTAGTGGATATCTTTCCGTTAATGCGGTCCGCCTATTGAATGGCATTTAATCAACTTCCCCACCTTTCTTGATGAAACTAACCTCAAAGTAGTACTGCTTGGAAGTTCTTATCTGTTATTCATCAAAATAAAGTTCTTATCCATTTGATCTAGCACTAAATCTTGAGAAGCTAATGAACATTAGTTTTAAAGTTGGGTAAGTCCTGATGTTTGACGCTGTGAGCAGCCTGTAAGATTTTTGGAAAAAGCTACTGTGAATACTGCAGGTGCCGTGCATCATAATATTTTCTCTACGTGCATGTGCCCTTTTATGCTCCAGACTAGTAAGTCATGGACCAATTTGGATGCTTGGTTCATGAGAATAAACTAAAATTGAGGAGTGTGTGAATGGTCCAGCAGTCTCGTTCCATTTGTAGGCATTATATATTGGATATATCAACACCCTTGTTATATATATTCGAGCAGGGATAATGTTGTTTGTGTCATTTTTTCCCCTTTATGTAAAAAGCTAAAGGGTAGCTATGGATGAATCAGCTATTCTTATACATGATGAGGTTCTGTGATGTGTGTTTGCAAGTGACGTGGTATAGATTGATGAGACTGGGAAGGGAGAGATTGCAACTAGAATTGTAGGAGAATGCTCTGTAATCACTAATCCCAGTGTTTGCAACTAAGTTGAACTTAAGCAGATCATACAGAATGTATCTTTAGCAAGTACAGGCTCAGAGATGAACATAATTGATGGCCAAGAGTACCCCAACATGATCAGTTGTGTTATCTAGGATTTTTTATATATAAGAGCGAAAGGTGGACGAGGATGTTTCCTATAAATTACAGCTGGCTGGCTAAAGTCAAGATGGGTTTGTAGAGTATTTTATGACCAGTATACACATAAATTAATTAAAAAGAAACTTTTACAGACCTGTTTCTAGCCATGTATTCAATTTCCCAAACATGAGTTGGTATTTACCTACACTAGGTGCAGGAACACCTTCCAATGATTTAGCTAAAAGTTTTTTTTTTTTTTTTTTGTCTTTAATTTGGGATTAGGGCTTATTAGGTTTCCATGGGTTTTATATTGCGAAGAAATACACATACATACATAGGACGTGTGTGTATGTATGAGAGAGATTGAGCAAGAACTGGTTTAGAGAATGGGGAGAAATATGGTCCTAAGTTTGGTTGAAACTGACATACTATTGGTTCCATGAGGGGCTGATATGAAACTTAAGTAAATATATTGGCCAATACGTATTTCCCTCTCATTCTTCTTGGTTTCGGTCGATATTCTATACAGTACCAATACTTTAAGACTATGGGAAGAATATGGATTCTCTTCTTTTATGTATCCCTGAAGGGAAAAGGAAAAATCAGCTTGGGCCGTAGGAGGAAACTGTCCATGATAGAGCTCTTCTACTGTAGACATTTCCTTGTACCCATATTTGTACAGTTATGTGCAAAGCAAACACTGATTTGTAGTGCCTACTTCCACACTTAGGATCAACCTCAAAGACGCATGGTCTAAATCTTAGTTCATTGAGCACAGAGAAAAATTGTGGTTATGACTGTTATGGGACAGAGAAATTTATTAAGTAGTGATAGAGGTCTGAAATGAGGGTCTAAAAGAATTTGGACATGTGAGTAAAATTTGATATGTTTCAGGAGATTTTCCATGGCTGTCATTTGGGCTGGATTATGACTTCATAAAGAAGATCACTAGGATGGCAAGACTAGATCTAATGGGGTGAGGTAATGAGAAGATAAGGTTAGTCTGGGTTAATACAGGAACAAAGTGGAAGAACAGAAAGTAGGATTGGTGAAGAAGATAGACAATAGAGATGAAACCGAAACAGAATCTAGTGGAGTCTCACCAATCTGGAGCACCAAAAGATGGGGAGCAACACCATTCAGAGGAACGAGAGGAGTTACACTTCAACTTTCAACTGTCTTAGTTGCACATAAAAACTTCTATGTCAACTTCAGTTTGTATAAATGGGTTGTTATAGAAATGGAATGATGGTTCTTTCTTCATTTCAGTTGGACTGAATATTAAAACCCCAACCGATTCCAAACCCTTATTGATATCTGACCGACCACATTTTGTAAAACAAGTGTTTACTCTTTTCACTTCCACGTTTTTATTATCCTTTTTTTAACGGATTGGTTCATGAATGAGTGTATGAAGCAATTTTGCTTTTATCACGTGATCTTTCTTTTTAGTTGAGTCCTAAAATGAACACTGTTCTGCATACTTTATTTTGAGGTTATTTGTGCTGATAATTGAGTTTCTTACTGGGTTTCACTTTGCATGTGACTTCGTTGAAATGGTTCATTCCAACAATTTTTTATGCTTTCATTGCATTATGTACAAGTGTTTTCCTCAAGCTATAGTCACTAATTTCTTAGTGTTTTTTTTTCTGGTGGTGTTAAAATATACCTTTTATGAAGCATTTCAAAAGTCTTTTTTTTCCCCTTTTTCTTTCCAGTCATTTCCTTCATGCATTTTCTAGATGCAAGTACTTTTACAACTAGAGTTGATTGAAAACCTATGGTAGTCTTTGGTTTCATGTGCCATATGCTATGTTGCATTGGCATGGCTTTACAAGTGTTAAGAATCTGATAGGGGTTCAGTGTAAGATTTGGCGAAAATCAGAATATAGGATTTGCGGCCTGGCCAAGAGTGTATGAATAATTTCCCATAAAATCATAATCTGACAGAAGGTTTGGTTTTTGACAGATTGCTATGGCGGAGATTCGTATTGCCGACCCCAACTAGTTGGGATACGGCATTTTGTTGTTGATTGTTTTATCTCATACAGCAATAGGCATTATACATTTGATATTATTGAATTCTTATGTAGCTCTAGAATGCGTCACGGAAGTTTGATAATGCTATATTTCTACCTAGAAGGCTAGAACTGGTGCTTGCCTGGTTGGTAAGGTTTGACTACCCATAGACTTGGGGCACCATAGACCATATGTGCTTGCCTACACTATCTTTATTTTCTACCTGAAGAGATGAAGGTAAAATTGATTACCAATTGTTTTATGTGTCTAAAATCTATATTCCATATTTACAGGTGACCGGCAAGTTTTATTTGCAGATAGGGTTTTGAAGTTCACCGGATCAGGGAAGATGAAACGTCGCACTCTTCTAATTACTGATTTTGCTATTTACATTGTTGACCCGGAGACTGATTCACTTAAACGGAGGATAACAATGGCAGCTGTAGAAAAGATATGTTTGAGCGAGTTAAGTGATAATTTCTTTGCGATTATCATCCCAACAGAGTATGACTGTCTCATGGCTAGTACCCGGAAGACCGAGATTGTTACAGTGCTAGTTCAAGCTACCAAAAACGTATCCAATTATGAACTTGAGGTGGAATTTTCCAATGGGTAAGTGGACCTAATGCTATTTCTCCTTCATACTTCTAATAAGAAATGTGAGCCTTTATGCTTAAGTATGTTTAGAGGATTTGTGCAATATCTGCTGTTTTATTCTGTATCCAAATCATTTTACCTCATTGAAATATGATAGAAGGGATTCTTCTAATCCCATGATTGTATTGATAATGATGACATCTTCAGTTTGATTAGTTTCAAGAAGGATATTTCTCGAGAATACTGCATTATTTTTTTTTTTCCTCAAAAAATCTTAAACTGTTTTTGTAGGTTCGAGTACAATGCGAGTGCCGAACTGGTCAAGGAAGTCCAATTTGAGGAAGTTGAAGGTTTGTGATACCCAACTTCTCAGAGTTTTTTGGTTTGCCAGAATCTATTGGGAAGGAAAACAAACTTTCCAACAAAATTCGTGTGTTTGGTTGAAAAATGTGGGCCTATTAGAAAGGACTTGGGATCATTTGCACCGAAAAACGTCCACCGGACACGTGATTGGTGCATTCTCCATTTTAACCTTTAAATTTTTGAAAAATTGAATTTTTTAAAGGGTATACACCAATCACATCCTTGGTGCACGCTTTGGTGGACGATTCTCGGTGCAGTCGATCCAAACCCATTAGAAAGTACTTTTCCAAAATGAGCCCCCTTTTTCAAATCCCCTCAAACCTTTCACCCTTAAAATGAAGGAGAAACAATGGGAAGGAAGTTCTCTTCTACTTTCCTTTCCACAGGTTTCTGATTAACCAAAACACAGCCTTTGTTGTCATATAATGGTTTTCTATGACTGAACCTTTTTGGTAACCTGAAATTTCAGGTGGTGTTAAAACGAAGATCTTGAGGAAGTAAAAATACAGTGTTTCATTGCCATGTTGTATTGAGACTGCATTTGGCTTGGCATTGTCCGTTTGTAAAAGGTGAAATAATGATTCATTGTTGGACTGAGAAATTGTTGTGCTCAGGTTCGTGCATTCCTCACTGGAAGAGTTTTTCTTTATCAAATTTTCTTTTCTCGTGTGCAAATTATTTAAACTTAGAATTCCAACGAATTTGTATTGAAGGACTATGGCTGTAAACGAGCCGTGCCAAGCTTAGCTTTGCTCAGCATGGCTTGGGCTCGTAAACCTTGAGTAAGGCTCAAGCTTGATAAAAAAAATTGGATTCAGGCTCGGCTCAAGCTCATTAGAATTTTTTGGGTTCTTCGCAAAAGCTGGGCTTGTAATAAAAGCTTTTAGCTTAGTCCAAATGCATTAATATCATAGTTGATGAGTATTATTATATGTAATATAGTATATTATTATGTATATTAAAAAAATTTATATAATATAGGCATGTAATTTCATACACAAACTAAGCTGAGCTTTAACCGAGTTGAGCCCACGTAAGATCGATTCAAGCTCGTTAAGATAATGACCTTTTTTTCAGGTTTAGGCTTGGCTCGCAAGCCTAATTATAGAGCTCAAGCTCGGCTCATTGACAACCCTAGTAGGATGAAATACAATAAAGAGATTACTTCCAGTTCGGTGAAAACAAACAACACAAACGAGCCAAACCCGATCACTAAGTATGACGATAGCGTCAAGCTATGGACCCAATGCCTGAGAATTGAGTTAAAAATAAATTAAACAACAAAGGATTTTTTACAAGAGCTTCAAGATACAGCGGCTTACGGTTGGACGGAAGAGACACCGTCGTCCCCATCTGTCCGTGGAAGTGGTGGTGTTGAAGCTTGTGATTTAGTTTCGGAGGATGGCTGGATTCCGGTTTCGACCCGCCGGATATCCTCCACCATCTTCACCACATCTAGCATTTTCGGTCTTTGCTCCGGCATCCTAACCACACATGCCATAGCTACCTGTAGCATCTCAACCATCTCTTCCTCTATATTAGGGTATCTCATCAGCTCCACGTCGAACACTTCTGCAGTCCACTCCTCTCGGACTACGGAATGAACCCACCGGACCAAGTGGACAACTTCATCACCAGATGTTGTATGGACGGGGGACTTTCCGGTGAGTAGTTCAAGTAATAACACTCCAAAACTGTAGACATCAGATGGCTGGGATGCTTTCCGAGTGTCTATCACTTCTGGGGCTCGGTAACCAGCAGCCCGGGAAATATGTGGGACTATTGGGCTCATCAGTGTTGTCAGACCTAGATCTGACACACAACCATACTGTTGGGAGTTGATGAAGATGTTCGAGGATTTTATGCTTCCATGGACAAGCTTCCCACCATTCGATGCATGGATATGAAAGATTCCTCTAGCTGCACCGATTGCTATCCTTAGTCGCGTATCCCAGTCTAGATGGTGTCTGTCTTCCCCTCTTTTTCCTGCAATAATACAAATGCATCAGAGTGCAACTGATCTGGAGAGAATGTTATCTGCCTAAGAAATCTCCAAGATGGTTCCATCATACAGTGAATACAAATTTATAAATATTGAAGGTTCCATCATGGCTATCAACGAATCGGATCATGAGCTGAATTCGATCCGGAAAAAGAAAGAAGGATTTAGTACGGGTTTTCTTATCCGATAATCCGACAAGATATAATCTGACTTGATCCGACTATTAATTGATCAAATTCGGATATAAGTTGAATCGATTAGATAAGGGTCCGATCCGATTCTATTTGTGTATATAAATATCTAATATGCATATTAGACATACAGTATGTATGTATTTGCAAAACTGGGTGACTATAAGTATTAAACATATAACTAGAAATAAGACATTAATTAAGAATACTTTTAAATATACATATGCATGAAATTATATTTTTTTTACATCTGCTTTCTTATAACTATAAAATACGTTAACCAAAAAATCCAATAATGGTTCAAATCTGATTCAAACTAATCAGATTTGGTAAGGGATTTATGATCCGATAACAAATCAAAATTTGATATGCCCTAATCCGATCTGAATCCGATCTGTTGACAGCCCTAGTTCTAGAGAGAATGTAATCTAATGCTTCAACGATCTCTGAATATTATTAGGTTGAAATCTTTCAAAGAGATCTCCAAGATGGTTCCATCAGACAGCAAACGCTAATGTTCAAATTTCCCTCCAAAGATGTATGTAGCAAGCAATTAACAAAAAAGAAATCTGAACTTTTGTTATTGCTGGGGGAAGATGATTAAATGCCTGATTTTTCATGAGGGCTGATTTGAGTTCCTTATCATGTTCCCTTGTTGACTCAGAAGGGGTTGATAGGTCCAGGACATATATCATCAAATTATTCAAATGGTTCATGTCTGAAATATTCCTTATATCCAAACTTCCACCCACAAGATGATCATGATCATAAACATTTTGTTTTTCTTCTGTACTGATTGCAGACACTCAGATCATCAATAGGATTGTGATACAGATGGTTAAATTTTTTATCAGTGTGCACATACAAAATGAATCCACAATGTATGGATTATAGAAACCAGGCTTGTGAAGTATAACCCCTTCGAATACTCTGTTAGAGTTCTTTCCTTCCCCAGAGTCCAGACGATCCAAGAGTCACATAGATCAAAAGAAAAACTTGAACAACAACATATATCCAGCCACATTAACCACAATGTTGAGATATGTGTCAAACACCCGAACTTCTCAGCTATTGTTTTCTTTTCTTTTTTCGTTTTCCTTTTCTGATGCATAATGGTTTTCTGCTAATGTGTTGTGAAACTAATTTCTTCTAGATTCCTTAATGAATTATGTCTTACAAAAGTGGTCTGTCAGATTACTTGGTGCATATAATCCTCCAAGCCCTCCAAGGATGTAAAAGAGTAGTAAATCCCTATCTATCCTTAATCTTCTCAAGACAACAATGCTAGCTCAGGCATACAACACATAGAGGAGCACTCATATATTACTAGCAATTTCTAGATTGGTTGAACACAAGGTTTTAAATTTCAATTTCGCCTGAGATTTCGCCAGGGTGGCCTGACAAGATTTCGCCAAAATACAGCAGAAATGGGGGAATATCTCCCAAATATTTCGTGTCGCCAAATTAGAAAATGGCAACATTTCACCGGCATGCCGGTGAAATTTATAGTCTTGGTTGAACAGCTAAAATTATCTAATTGGATCCCTCCTCTCTCTTCTTCTTTTTTTTTCCCCTGATAACAGATTGTCTTATTTCTCCATTTCATCACCTTCATCTCCCAAATAATAACTAATTCATCGTGATACTCCTATTATACACCTAGCTGGAAGGTTAGGAGCTTAGTAAATGGCAGTATATCCATGACTAAATGACACAACTCAACTAATTTACTTAGATTTTTTTTTTTTTTTTTTTTGGTAAAGTAACTAATTTACTTAGAATGCTTTAACTACATGGTCATTTTTGAACAAGAATACCAGAAATGAAGATTTGACAAATATCTAAAGCAGCATGTATCCCAACTTCACACCAAAAAATAGTGAAATGAAGTATACCATGTTCATGAATCAATTCTTCTTCTTTTTTCCCTAGAGATCCTAACCTAGATACTAGCACTGAAGAGCGAATTTCTATAATTATTATAACATGCCGAGCTTTGGAAGACCAAAGTCCAGTGTAAGCATCTAGAGAAAGTAGGATTCCATGTTCCTCTTAGGTCCTGGTCATAAATCATGATAATGTAAAAACACATGTACTGGTAATAAATTCTTAAAAATTGTGATGTTTGTATTCAATTTCTCCAACTAGGAAAGGCAATGGTTCAAGCTATAATATTTCCTGAATATGGATATATGGTAAGACACACATTCATAAAAAAATGGTTATGGCATATAATTTAACATCAAGGCACCAATTTCCCAAGGAATATTTCAGCCAAGGTTTTAAATTTTGATATCGCCAGACATTTCGCCAGGTTGGAGATATATTTCACTATATTTCGCCGAAATTTCGACAACATGGGGAAAAGGGAGAATTCAGCGAATTCCCCCTACATTTCATCTCACTGGGGGCCATTTTAGCAAAACCAGAATGCCGGTGAAATTTAAAACCTTGACTTTGGCCATTGATTGCCTTACTTGATTATCTATAAAGAAATGAAAGAGGAAACTGAATATAATTGAATTAACAGAGTAACAGCAAAAACAGAAATTGAAGAAGGTAACATACCATGTAGTAATGTAGAGACACTCCCCTGACTGTAGAAATCGTAAACCATAAGCTTCTCGTCCTTCGAATAGTAATACGCCCGTAGCTCAGCCACATTCTCATGCCTAATACTTCCAACCACCTCCATCTGCTGCTCGAACTCACGCTTCCCCACGCTCACTTCCTTCAACCTCTTCACCACTACTGATGTTGCATCCTCCAAAACTGCCTTGTATGCTGTCCCAAATGTTCCTTTCCCAAGCACCTCAGCAGATGCCCTCAGCAAATCCTCCAGATCAAACGCATAGTTACAACCCTCAAAGAAAACAAGCCTATTACTCTCATCTTGGCTCCCGGAAACCGCTTTCTCCGGCGACATTTTCCCCTTTTGCGGCTTCCCAACAAAATCATCTTCATCTTTTCTTTTCCAGCAGCAAACAACTAACAGAAAAGCAATTGCTACAAATCCCATAACACAACCACCTACTATGATACCTAGTATCGCAGACTCGCCAATTCTTCCAGTATTCTTTGCTCGCGGTTGAGTAGTTGGAGGACGAACAGGTGGAAGCGGAGGAGGAGAGTTTATGAAGGAAACATTATTACCAACAAATGCAGAACTTGGGAATCTCTGAAGAGAATTTGGGATATTTCCAGTAAGGCTATTATTGGCTAGGTTTAGCTGTTGCAGATTGGGAAGATGGAGATCAGGGATTTCACCAGAAAGCAAGTTGCTAGCAAGATTTAAAGCTGTGAGTTGAGTCAGATTGGAAATTGAAGAAGGGATACTCCCATTAAAGGCATTGTTGGAAAGATTAACAATGGTGAGATTTTTCCAAACTGAGAAATCTGGCACCAATGGACCAGAGAAGTTGTTAAATTGAAGATAGAGAACAGATAGGCTTTTGAGATTGGAGAAATCAGAAGGGAAAGGACCGGTTATACCGTTGG
>JAUPMG010000009.1:2842464-2853349 GCA_031762675.1 Pachysandra terminalis
ACATTTAATTAGTCACTCAACCATATGCATAATTAATTAAATAGGATAGCCCAAACCAATAATTAAACATTTATTAATTAAGGCGAATTTACTAATCTAACCCCCACTATCTCTCTAATTAATCTCATCAAATTAGCCCAACTAATTAATCATATAGTATTTATTATTATGTTAATCGCAGTTCTAGGTCACTACAAATCCTCAATCCCCGAATCCTTAGTAATAGGGATGGCTCTAATCATGTCCAAAGTCTCAATAGGTAAAAGGTCTTCTACGAGATCGAGTTTCCATCGCCTATCCCTACCCAAAAAGTCGCTAACTCTAAGGTGTTTCAAAGATTGAGGGGGTTCAACAATGACATCCTCAATTAAAGGCTTATCACCCACCCATCTATTAAACCAGAAGGAGATGTCCCCATCCTCAACCCTCCAAGCAACATTTGTTTTCATGATCCCCATGCCATGCACAATACTTCTCCAAAGATGAGAGGCATTCAGTTTTGGCAAGGTATCTTGAAAATTCCCATGTTTAAAATATTTAGCCTGGAATATTCGCACCCAAAGAGACTCAGGTTCGGTGAGAACACGCCAGCCAACCTTGGCCAACAAGGCAAAGTTGACCTCCTTGGTCTTACGTATCCCCAAACCTCCTTGATGTTTAGAGAGGGTAACCTTTTCCCAAGCCACCAAGTGCATCTCTCTTCTTTCGTTTGACCCCCCAAACAAAACTTGTGATTTTCTTATCTATACCTTTACAAACCGAGGAGGGAAGGAGAGGGATGCACTTGGTGGCTCGGACAAAGGTTATCCTCCCCAAACATCAAAGAGGTTTGGGGATACGTAAGACCAAGGCCCGTGTGGTTTGGGATCGGACCGGTCCTGGCCGGTCCAATAAATTGTATCGTGGCTTAGAATCGGATCGGTCCTAGCCGATCCAGATTGATCCTTGAAACCATGGTCAACGAGCCGAGCTTGAGTCGTATTATTAGGTTTGCTGAGTCGAGTTTGAGTCCAAAAAAAAGCTCATTATTTTAATGAGTTTGAATCGATTTTGGTAGACTCAGCTTGGTTTGTATATAAGATTATATATTCATATTTATATACCTTATTCTATATATTAATATTAAATATATATGTTAATATATTATATTATTTATAATAAAAATATCAATTAGAATACTAATGCATTTGTACTAAACTAAGTTTGTTTTTTTGCAAGCTGAACTTTCTACGAGTCGAACCTGATCCCAAAATATTTTAACGAGCCCAAACCTTGCACAAAGTTTATGAGCCAAAGCCAAACAGAGCAGGCTCAGCTTGTTTATAGCCCTAAGTTTGATGGTTTGTTCTAAATTCCAATCCTCCAGAGAAATCTATTGCGACACTTGAACTGACATGGAAAGTAAACTTATTTTCAACGGTAAAGTTTAAAGGATTAGTCCAATCAGGTCTGTACCGTCTGGTCCATATTGTGATTGGACATCAACAGTCCGATTTCAAGCCACACAATGCAAACAATTGTAGCATGAGGTTCTGGATCCGACCGATTATGATCTGAACCAATGGTATAATTGATCTAGTGGTTTTTTTTTTTTAATTTGTAAATTAGACGGCCCATACCGGTGTTGATATTGGACCGATCCGATATTGACCGATATCTCTGGTCCGACTGATCCATTTTCTTAATTTGAAATTTTAATAGCCAGTCCATCTGTTTTGTAGCAGATCTAAATTGGACGATACCACCGGTCCGAACCGGGACCAACTCGGTCGATTTTTTAGTTAAACCGATCCAAATGCACCTAAAAAGAGTCTTTAAAACTAAAACCTACCATGTTGGGTCAGGCAGACATGGACAAGTACGGTTCGCGATTCGTGATTCGTGATTCGTGATTCGCGGTTCGCCTTTCGCCTCATTCAGTAAAATACTAAATCGGCCTGCTTGTATATACTTCCTGTTTCCTACCGAAAATAAAATGAGAGCTCTTCTATTATCTCCTTTCCCCATTTTATTTTCTGGGTTTCTTTGAGAAGTGTTTCGAAGTGATCGCCATGAATCGATTGAAATCGTTACGCAGAGTTCAAATTGAGGATCCACAACCTGGTAGAGACGACGAAGATGATGTCTCCAGAGAGCTAGAAGACGCAAACGGAAGGGGAATCCGTTTAAGACCTTCCGTAAACAAAGTCACAGATGGTCTAGAGCCTTTCATGGGTGTCAAAGTCAGAAGGAAAGCTTCTATCCATAAGGATTACAGAGGCGATTATCTTGGAATTCCTTCTCAACCTTACCTTATGAAGATCTTGGAAAAGCAAGGTATTATTCAGATGTCAATTACATCGATGTTCGATTTATTATGATTTTATTGGAAAATATTATGGAATTTTTAAAGATTGATCTGTGTTGTTTGTTAAAGTTTCCGATCAGATGATATTTGTGTAGTTTGTTGCACTTTGATTTTCAGTTAGAAAGTGATTTTTTCTGTGTGATTATGTATGTTTTGTGATTATTTGATCGATTAGATTGGGAAATTTGAAATTCCAATGCTTATTTGAATCAATATTCAAAGATTGATCTGTGTTGCTAGTTAAAGCTTCCAATCAGGTGATATTTGTGCACAGTTTGTTGCACTTTGATTTTCAGTTAGAAAGCCATTTTTTCTGTGGGATTATGTCTGTTTTGTGATTATTTGATCGATTAGATTGGGAAATTCGAGATTCCAATGCTTATTTGAATCAATATTCATCTCGACATTGCAATTTCACGGTTATTCTTGGAAATTTTATAATCTTTAAGTACGTTATAGTGATATATTTTTTGGGGGTAAACAAGGATATGAATTTTTCTGTGTGATGTATGCTTTATTTGTGTAATTGCTCTAAATGCAAATAAGTAAAAGTTGGATTCTTTTTGATATATGTGGCTGGTTTAATTTTTCTTTTATTTGATTTAGTGCTTCAAATTTTGTTAGTACTTTGAATTAGCACGGAACAAGTAGATGGTTTGCAAAATACTTGCTGTTACTTGTAGATGACTAAGCTAGAATGTTAATACACCCTTTGGATCAGAGACAGCAAATAGATAACAGCACTGTAATTTACCGATAAAGCTGGGAATTTAGAAGCTCCTGCTGCTAAGATCAAGAAAATTAAAGAATTAAATCATTTTGAGTCTACAATATATTTTTTTAAAACTTTTTAATCATTTTTTTCTTTTCAATTACAATATCTGTTGCATTATCATTTCCTAATTGCCTAACATGTTTTATTTAAATTATCAGTTGGCCTGCAGAGTACAGTAATATATGTGAATGCACCTATATTTAGTGGATATCTTTCCGTTAATGCGGTCCGCCTATTGAATGGCATTTAATCAACTTCCCCACCTTTCTTGATGAAACTAACCTCCAAGTAGTACTACTTAGAAGTTCTTATCTGTTATTAATCAAAAAAAAGTTCTTATCCATTTGATCTAGCACTAAATCTTGAGAAGCTAATGAACATTAGTTTGAAAGTTGGGTAAGTCCTGATGGTTGACGCTGTGAGCAGCCTGTAAGATATTAGGAAAAGTTACTGTGAATACTGCAGGTGCCGTGCATCATAATATATTTTCTCTACATGCATGTGCCCTTATATGCTCTAGACTAGTAAGTCATGCACCAATTTGGATGTTTGGTTCATGAGACTAAACTAAAATTGAGGAGTGTGTGAATGGTCCAGCAGTCTCGTTCCATTTGTAGACATTATTGCACCCTTGTTATATATATTCGATCAGGGATAATGTTGTTTGTGTCATTTTTTCCCCTTTATGTAAAAAGCTAAATGGTAGCTATGAATGAATCAGCTATTCTTATACATGATGAGGTTCTGTGATGTGTGTTTGCAAGTGACGTGATATAGATTGATGAGACTAGGAAGGGAGAGATTGCAACTAGAATTGTAGGAGAATGCTATGCAATCACTAATCCCAGTGTTTGCAACTAAGTTGAACTTAAGCAGATCATAGAGAATGTATCTTTAGCAAGAACACGCTCAGAAATGAGCTATGGTTATGATTGATGGCCAAGACTACCCCAACATGATCAGTTATGTTATCTAGGATTTTTTATATATAAGAGCAAAAAAGTGGACGAGGATGTTTCCTATAAATTACAGGCTTTACAGCTGGCCGGCCAAAGTCGAGATGGGCTTCTGGAGTATTTTATGACCAGCATACACATAAATTAATTAAAAAGAAACTTTTACAGACCTGTTTCTAGCCATGTATTCAATTTCCCAAGCATGAGTTGGTATTTACCTACACTAGGTGCAGGAAAACCTTCCATTGGTTTAGCTAAAAGTTTTTTTTTGTGTTCTTGTCTTTAATTTGGGGTTAGGGCTTATTAGGTTTCCATGGGTTTTATATTGCGTAGAAATACACATACATACATATGACGTGTGTGTATGTATGAGAGAGATAGAACAAGAACTGGTGTAGAGGATGGGGAGAAATATGGTCCTAAGTTTGGCTGAAACTGACATACACTATTGGTTCCATGAGGGGCTAATATGAAACTTAAGTAAATATATTGGCCAATACGTATTTCCCTCTCATTCTTCTTGGTTTCGGTCGATATTCTATACAATACCAATACTTAAAGACCATGGGAAGAATATGGATTCTCTTCTTTTATGTATCCCTGAAAGGAAAAGGAAAAATCAGCATGGGGTGTAGGAGGAAACTGTCCAAGATGGAGCTCTTCCTCAGATTTTTGAACTGTAGACATTTCCTTGTACCCATATTTGTACAATTATGTGCAAAACAAACACTTATTTGTAGTGCCTACTTCCACACTTAGGGTCAAACCTCAAAGAAGCATGGTCTACATCTAAGTTACTAGAGCACAGAGCAAAATTGTGGTTATGACTGTTATGGGACAGAGAAATTTATTAAGTAGTGATAGAGGTCTGAAATGAGTGTCTAAAAGAATTTGGACATGTAAGTAGAATTTGATATGTTTCAGGGGATTTTCCATGGCTGTCATTTGAGCTGGATTATGACTGCGTAAAGAAGATCACTAGGATGACAAGACTAGATCTAATGAGGTGAGGCAATGAGAAGATAAGGTTAGTCTGGGTTAATACAGGAACAAAGTGGAAGAACAGAAAGTGGGATTCATGAACAAGATAGACAATAGAGATGAAATCAAAGCAGAATCTAGTGGAGTCGTACCAACTTGGAGCAGTGAGCACCAAAAGATGGGGAGCAACACCATTCAAAGGAACGAGAGGAGTTACGCTTCAACTTGCAACTGTCTTAGTTGCACATAAAAACTTCTCTGTCAACTTCAGTTTGTATAAATGGGTTGTTATAGAAATGGAATTATGGTTCTTTCTTCATTTCAACTGGACTGAATATTAAAACTCCAACCGATTCCAAACCCTTCTTGATATCTGACCGACCGCATTTTGTAAAACAAGTATTTTCTCTTTTCACTTCCTTATCTTCTTTTTTAACGTATTGGTTCATGAATGAGTGCATGAAGCAATTTTGCTTTTATCATGTGATCTATCTTCTTAGTTGAGTCCTAAAATGAACACTGTTCTGCATACTTTATTTTGAGGTTATTTGTGTTGATAATTGAGTTTCTTGTTTCTATTTCCATTGTGCTGGGTTTCACTTTGCATGTGACTTCATTGAAAAGGTTCATTTCAACATTTTTTTTGCTTTCATTGCATTATGTACAAGTGTTTTCCTCTTGCTACAGTCACTAAATTCTTACTGGTTTTTTTCTTTTCCTGGTGGTGTTCAAAAATACCTTTTGAGAAGCATTTCAAAAGTCTTATTTTTTTTATTTATTTTTTCTTTCCAGTCATTCCTTCATGCATTTTCTAGATGTAAGTATTGAAAACCTATGGTAGTCTTTGGTTTCTTGTGCCATATGCCATGTTGCATTGGCATGGTTTTACAAGTGTTAAGTATCTGATAGGGGTTCAGTCATTCAGTGTAAGATTTGGCGAAAATCAGAACATAGGCTGCGGCCTGGCCAAGAGTGTATGAATAATTTCCCATAAAATCGTAATCTGACAGAAGATATGGTTTTTGACAAATTGCTATGACGGAACGGGATTAGTATTGCCGACCCCAACTAATTGGGATAAGGCATTTTGTTGTTTGTTTTATCTCATACAGCAATAGGCATTATACATTTGATATTATTGAATTCTTATGTAGCTCTAGAAAACGTCATGGAAGTTTGATGATGTTATATTTCTACCTAGAAGGCTAGAACTGGTGCTTGCCTGGTTGGTAAGGTCTGACTGTGGAAACCCATAGACTTGGGGCACCATAGACCATATGTGCTTGCCTATGCCATCTTTATTTTCTACCTGAAGAGATAAAGGTAAAATTGATTACCAATTGTTTTATGTGTCTAAAATCCATCTTCCATATTTACAGGTGACCGGCAAGTTTTATTTGCAGATAGGATTTTGAAGTTCACCGGATCAGGGAAGATGAAACGCCGTACTCTTCTAATTACTGACTTTGCTATTTACATTGTTGACCCGGAGACTGATGCGCTTAAACGGAGGATAACAATGGCAGCTGTTGAAAAAATATGTTTGAGCGAGTTAAGTGATAATTTCTTTGCGATTATCATCCCGACAGAGTATGACTGTCTCATGGCTAGTACTCGGAAGACCGAGATTGTTACAGTGCTAGTTCAAGCTACCAAAAGTGTATCTGATTATGAACTTGAGGTGGAATTTTCCAATGGGTAAGTGAACCTAATGTTGTTTGTCCTTCATACTTCTAATATGAAATGTGAGCCTTTATGCTTAAGTATGTTTAGAGGATTTGTGAAATATCTTGTGTTTTATTCTGTATCCAAATCATTTTACCTCATTGAAATATGATAGAAGGGATTCTTCTAATCCCTTCTTTGTATTGATAATGATGATATCTTCAGTTTGATTTGTTTCGAGAAGGATTTTTCTTGAGAATACTGCATTGATATTTTTCTTTCCTCAAAAAATCTTTAACTGTTTTTGTAGGTTTGAGTACAATGCAAGTGCCGAACTGGTCAAGGAAGTCCAATTTGAGGAAGTTGAAGGTTTGTGATACCAACTTTTGAGAGTTTTTGGTTTGCCGGAATCTATCGGAAAGGAAAACGAACTTTCCAACAAAATTTGTGTGTTTGGTTGGTTGGTTGAAAAGTGTGAGCCTATTAGAAAGGACTTGGGATCGTCTGCACCGAAAAACGTCTACCGGTGCGTGCACCGGACACATGATTGGCGCATTCTCCCTTAAAAAAATATTTTAACCTCTAAAATTTTGAAAAATTGAATGTTTTTAAAGGGTATTCACCAATCACACCCCTGGTGCATGCATCGATGGACGATTCTCGGTGCAGTCGATCCGAGCCCATTAGAAAATACTTTTTCAAAATGAGCCCCATTTTCAGAGCCCCTCAAACCTTTCACCCTTGAAGTGCAGAAGAAACAATGGAAAGGAAAGTTTTCATTTACACTGTTTTCTGATTAACCAAACACAGCCTCAAGCGTTGTCATAATGGTTTTCTATAATTCTGAACCTTTTTGGTATCGTGAAATTTCAGGTGGTGTTAGAACGAAGATCTTGAGGAAGTGAAAACACAGTGTTTCATTGCCATGTTGTATTGAGACTGCATTTGGCTTGGCATCGTCCGTTTTCATTGTTGTACCAAGGGATTGTGCTCAGGTTCGAAGCTTTCCTCACTGGAAAATATCTTAGTTTGTTGTTTTTCTTTTCTTGTGTGCAAATTATTTAACGAGAAGTTGTTTCAAGTTGCAACGAGTTTATATTGAAGTACTATGGCTGTAAACGAGCTGAGCCAAGCGTAGCTTTGCTCAGCTTAGCTTGGGCACGTAAACCTTGAGTAAGGTTCAAGCATGTTAAAAAAAATTGGATTCAGGCTCATTAGAATATTTTGGGTTCAGAATTGGCTCGCAAAAGCTTGGCTTGTGAAAAAAGCTTAGCTTAGTCCAAATGCGTTAATATCATAGTTACACACTTACACAAACCGAGTTGAGCCCACTTATGATTGGCTCAAGCACGTTAATATAATGATCTTTTTTTCCGGTTCAGGCTTGGCTTGCGAGCCTAATTATAGAGCTCAAGCTCGGCTCATTGACAACCCTAGAAGGATGAAATACAATCAAAGAGATTAGTTCCAGTTCGTAGAAAACAAACAACACAAACGAGCCAAACCCCAACACTGTTTTAAGTATTAAGATAGCTTCAAGCTATTGAGTTTGTGATTTGGTTTCGGATGATGGCCGGGGGTTCCGGTGTCAACCCACCGGATATCCTCCACCATCTTCACCACATCCGGCATCTTTGGTCTCTGTTCCGGCATCCTAACCACACATGCCATAGCTACCTGTAACATCTCAACCATCTGTTCCTCTATATTCGAATATCTCATCAGCTCCAAGTCGAACACTTCCGCAGTCCACTCCTCTCGGACTACGGAATGAACCCACCGGACCAAGTGGACAACTTCGTCACCGGATGTTGTATGGACGGGGGATTTTCCGGTGAGTAGTTCAAGTAATAGTACTCCAAAGCTGTAGACATCAGATGGCTGGGATGCTTTCCGAGTGTCTATCACTTCTGGGGCTTGGTACCCGGCAGCCCGGGAAATATGTGGGACAACTGGACTCATCAGTGTTGTCAGACCTAGATCTGACACACAACCATACTGTTGGGAGTTGAGGAAGATGTTAGAGGATTTTATGCTTCCATGGACAAGCTTCCCACCATTCTCTGCATGGATATGGGCGATTCCTCTTGCTGCACCAATTGCTATCCTTAGTCGCGTATCCCAGTCTAGATGATTCCTGTCTTCCCCTCTTTTTCCTGCAATTTTACAAATGCATCAGAATTCAACTGATCCGGAGGGAATGCTATGTGCCTAAGAAATCTGCAAGATGGTTCCATCATACAGTGAATAAAAATTCCCAAATATTGAAGTTTCCATCATGGCTGTCAATGGATCGGATCATGAGCTGAATCTGATCCGGAAAAAAAAAAAAAAAAAAGAGGATCTAGTACGGGATTTCTTATTCGATAATCCAACAAGATATGATGTGATTCAATCCGACTATTAATGGATCAAATTCGGATATAAATTGAATTGATTCGATAAGAGTCCGATTTGATTCTATTTGAGATATAAATATATAATATGTATATTATAGACATACAATATGTATGTATCTATAAAACTGGGTGACTATAAGTATTAATCATATAATTAGAAATAAGTCATTAAATAAGGATACTTCATATATATATATATATATATGAAATTATATTTTTTTTCTCTGCTTTCTTATAAACTATAAAATATGTTTTAGCAAAAAACCCGATAATTGTTCGAATCCGATTCAAAACTAATCAGATTTGATAAGAGATTTATGATCCGATAAAATACAAGCCGATTCCATCTGGATTTTAATCAAATCAAAATTAGATATGCCCTAATCCGATCTGAATCCAATCCGTTGACAGCCCTAGTTCTAGAGAGAATGTAATCTAATGCTTCAATGATATCTGAATATTATTAGGTTGAAATCTTTCTAAGAGATCTCCAAGATGGTTCCATCATACATCAAATGCTAATGTTCAAATTTCCCTCTAAAGATGTATGTAGCAAGCAGTTAACGAAAAAGAAATCTGAACTTTTGTTATTGCTGGGGGAATGTGATTAAATGACTGATTTTTCAGGAGGAGGGCTGATTTGAGCTCCTCATCATGCTCTCTTGTTGATAGGAACCCGGGTCAGCCCAAACAAATTGGGCCAACCAGGTAGACCCAATACAAAAATCCAACAGTCTGGGAACCATCAATTTCTAGGTTGGTTGAACAGCTAAAATTATCTAATTGAATCCCCCTCCTCTCTCCTCTTCTTTTTTTCCCCTGATAACAGATTGTCTTATTTCTCCATTTCTTTACCTTCATCTCCCAACCAATAACTAATTCATCATGATACTCCTAATATACACACCTAGCTGGAGGATTAGGAATTTAGTAAATGGCAAAGGTTTACCGTATATCCATGACTAAATGACACAACTCAACGAATTTACTTGGATGCTTTAACTGCAAGGTTACTTTTGAACCAGAATATCAGAAATGAAGGTCTGAGAAATTATGATGTTTGTATTCAATTTCTTCAACTAGTAAAGTCAATGGTTCAAGTTATAATATTTACTGAATATGAATATATGGTAAGGCACACATTAAAAAAAGATGGTTCTGGCACATAATTTAACATAAAAGCATTAGTTTCCCAAGGAATATATCAATCAAGGTTTTAAATTTCGATATCACCAGACATTTCGTTGATATTTCGTCAGGTTTTGAGAAATATTTCTCCGAAATTTTGTTATATTTTGCAGAAATTTTGCTATATTTCGTCAAAATTTTGACAAAATGGGAGAATTCAGGGAATTTCCACTACATTTCGTCTCACTGGAGGCCATCTTAACGAAATTTTGCCATGTGGCGAAAATTAAAACCTTGATTTCAGCCATTGATTGCCTTACCTGATTATCTATGAAGACATGAAAGACAAAAAACTGAATATAATTGACTTAACAGAGTAACAGCAAAAACAGAAATTGAAGAAGGTAAACATACCATGTAGTAATGCAGAGACACTCCCCTGATTGTAGAAATCGTAAACCATAAGCTTCTCGTCCTTGGAATAGTAATATGCCCGTAGCTCAGCCACATTCTCATGCCTAATACTTCCAACCACCTCCATCTGCTGCTCGAACTCGCGCTTCCCCACGCTCACTTCCTTCAACCTCTTCACCACTACTGATGTTGCATCCTCCAAAACTGCCTTGTATGCTGT
>JAUPMG010000009.1:2862271-2874523 GCA_031762675.1 Pachysandra terminalis
CCCCCCCCCCCCCCCCCCCCCCCCCCCCCCCCCCCCCCCCCCCCCCCCCCCCCCCCCCCCCCCCCCCCAAACAGAAGCATACCTGTGGATGGCGTGCTCTCAAAGCTTCTTTTCTTCCGTCTTTGGTCCACCTAACATTATTCGGAAGATCATAGCTTATAAGTATGATTTGCAATCTTGTTCTTAACTAGAAAATGTATATTAAATTTAAATAAATAAAATGGATAATAACGTAATCAGACAAACTCTTAAAACAGTTAAAGGGATCCTTACTCCTGCTGTATTCCCATCACTGCCATCACTAGACCCTTCTATACCAGATTCCACACTGTATACATTATCATAATTTCAAATGTTACGTTTTGCCAAGCATATAACTAGCTAGCTATTTGGAACAGAATATAATAAAATAAAAATCTAACCAGTTAGTTTTAGACCTATAGATCTATTAGGTAGAACAAACTGAAGCACAGCATGAAACAGGAAGAGAAGACAAAAGTTAGTCTTCTCAAGAATATCCACGTTTACTCCCAGAACAAAAGATCAGCAGATGAGAAGAATGAATTAGTTCATCAAACCTCTGTGACAATCCAAGAACTGTCCCTCCCACAATACTCTCCACATTGTCATCGCCTATTGACACAACGATACCATCAAATCCTTTCAGCTTCTTCAGTGGGCCTCGATCTGGGTTGCCCAAGTCATCTGGATTGCCTGATGACTTAGCAGGTGTTTCCGAACTCGTAGCAGTTGTGACCTGCATCACAGTAATAAAAGTTAGATCCAACCTCTCTTCATGCGCACTACATGTGGCATAAACAACTACTTTTCATCCTCCTTCACTGCTGCACATTTTAATCATGTCATTTATTAAAAACAACAAAATAGAGTGATACATATGGGAGGATTTCAAAAGAAAATTTAGAAACAGAGGCCTCCTTCCAGCAGGCAATGACAAATTTCTGTCTCCCTCCCTCCCCCCTTCCTTCACTCTCATAGATAACAGTGAGAAGCAGAGGGATGAAATGATAACCCAATGTCACATGCTCTTTGATCCAAACGACCAAAGTCATTCAAAGTCCAGATCAATTAGCATGTTGATCATGTAGCTATCACATGAAATTCCTCCTTTCACAATCATACAAAAGGTTCTCCAGACCCGTTCACCTTCCCGAAGAAATTACAAAGACCCATGATGGAAAGTAAAACTAGTATTCTGCCAAATAGCAGAGCAAAGTTAAACCTCTGTTTCCACACTGATAACGACTTACAAGAGGAACTGCAGGATGAGCATAAACACCTCCATGTGGGTACAATGTCGAGTAGGGTGCTCCATAAGGTGGCATCATAGGCTGAGACAATTGAAATGCCATGTTGTGAATAATCCTATCCAAAAGCCAACTGGCTTTAACATATGCATATATCAAAGATAGGGAGGTAACAGAAAGATGCAATAAAATGAGTATCACCTTTGATCCTTAGAGGCATACCTGAGGTGGCCACATATATGGGTGAGGTGTATGACTAGATGCAATTGCTGAGTTAAAATATGGCGGTGGCAAAGCAACTCCATGCCCATAATACGCCTGAAGATATAAGCAATCCAACTTAAGTCGTATTTATTTTATTGAAGTAGACAGACGTAAGACTTCATTCCATGACTTGAAGACCTTAATAATTGTCAAATAAGTGAGTTAGAAGTATGAATTAAGTGAATAACCTGAATAGCTGCCCAATCAGGATACACATGAATATTGGTCTGCTCCTGCCAATGCAAAAGGATTGACAAATGTTCAGACACTGAAATTCATTTGTTAACTGAAACCAGTAACAAATTTTTGTGTGCTAAATATAAGTAAGCTGTAAAATAAATATCATTATACATGGTTCATTACTTACGAAATCATTTCTGCAAAATTAGAGTAGTTTTATTCTCATGCAATATAATTAAGTGCCATAACTTCCACAAGAAGGAACAAGCAAAAACTTTCAACTCACCGGCATAGGTGAGGACACTTTATCAGACTTAGAAGGTTTACCGGCTTCATCATTTCCCATGGTCAGGTTCCAAACTGAAAGTTGTCAATTATATATGTAAAATCCCTTTTTAAAAAGCACCACTTTGTTTCTTGAATCGAAAACTCGTCAGCTGCACTGAGATTTACCATAATAAAACTTTATATGAACATGTCCTGAAACAAGTAAGAGCTGGTACTAAATAAAAATTTTGTGCACCCAATAGAGATTAATGTTTCAGTAAATTAATGACAAACAGAAAACAAACCAGCGATCCCAATATTTCTCTAACAAGACAAACACAATATCAAATAAATACAAAATATCACCCATGCAACAATGTACTCAGTTTTGAGATTATGTAACATATGTATGTAAAATAATAGCTGCCAATAAGATACATATAGCCAAGCAAATGAGTATGCCAATTAGACTCACATATCACATCAAGAGGGAGATATAGAGGAGAATGTTGCACATAAAATTAGAGTTGGATGGCTTAACTGGACAGGAGGTTCTAGAGTGTTATGTGACCAGCATACTCCATTCAAGCTAGAAGGCAACTCTTATAAAACAGCTATTGGGCCTACTATGATATATGGAATAGAATGCTAAGCAACAAGAAAGCAAAATATTCATAGGATAGTTGTGGCTAGGATGAGGAAGTTGAGATGATTGTGTTTAAAGTCTTGGAAAGATAAGGTAAGAATCAGAATATCCGTGAGAGTATAATAGACGCCCCAAAAGGAGATAAATTAAAGGAAAACAGGTTAAGATGGTTTCACCATGTAAAAAAAAAACCTAGAGAGGTATTATTAGTGAAAAGGTGAAAGAGGGAAAATGTTAAATGGTCTAGAGGGATTACAAGAAGACCGAAAAGGGCCTGGATGGCATTGCCTAGATATGATTTGAATACATATCTGATTGACGATGCGGTTTTAGATGGATTGCAATGGCTAAGCAGGATTCATGTTGCCGACCTCAACTAGTTGGAATAAGGAATTTTGCTTGTTCATGTACACCACATCATCTGAGATGCCAAATTGCCAACCAAAGATACTAACAATTTATACAGATTTGTAGTTTCCTAAAAGGTTACCAAATAAAAAATCAAAAAATAATAATAATAATAATAATAAAAGCTTACCAAATAACTTCATTTCTGCATGATGGTAGAGATGGATACAAAACCACCATGTACTCTTTTCAGCTATACACAGTTTCGATTAATACATTATATGTCGTTGAAAACTTCGATACACACGGAAAAGAGAAATTTGAAAACCTTGACCTGATTTCCAGGAAAAAAAATGAGAGAGAGAGAGAGAGATCTGATCAGCCATTCTTCCTCTTCTTCTTTTTTGTCTTTTGCATGTTGCTTTTTATTTTTTAACCACCACTTCCTTTATAAACAGAGAATAATGAGATTGTTATGGTTTAAGGTGTGAGGACCAAAATAAGGGTCCTTAAGCACCAGAATCTTACACATGTCAGGTGTATTAAAGATCAAATCAAAACTAAATGTGTCCCACTTATGACACACCCATGCAGGAAAATCAGTGAGTCCCACATTAAGTAAAGCCACTTCTCTTTAACATCCTTTTGAACGTAATCACTCCACCACCATGTTTTTTGCAGGATTGAATTTTACCTTTATATTCTTCTAAGACCTCTTTTCCGACATCTGTATAGGCTTTATTTCTAGATCGCGTGTTCCCTCTATCATTAGTTTTTCACTAAAGACAACTAATTTCTCTTCCTTGAGGTTTTAATTTGAGTCATTTACGAGATACCTTTTAATGTGAGAAAGAGCTCCATGACGGTTTATAGAATGCATAGAGTTTTAAAAATTCAACATGCAAAAATTAAAAAACATAGTCGTAAACAAATTTGAGTCTCGTTTTGTTCAAGATCCCTTTTTTTTGTGTGTATGAAGCGCAAGACTCAAACACAAGACGAACCTCGGTGTGAGGAGTGAGCTTCGTGTGAGACTCAGCAAGGCATGAGCATCATCAGAGATTTGAGCCTCACGCAATTTTTATAAACCTCGAATCAAACGAGCTACAATGCGTAAGCCTCACAAGCCCTTTAAACATTGTTACAAGCTGAACCCATTTTGGGTTGAAATCCTAGAGTAAGAAGAGCCTTTTTAATGAAATTCCCTTCAAATTTATCATATGCCTCATCTAGATATAACTTAAGACTTAAATAGCCCCGTTTAGCTTTTTAATAAGTACAGTTTGTAAAATATTTCATTTGTGATCAAAATATCATTTGATATAGATCTATGAGGGGGAAAAGCATTCTGTAATGGAGAGATCATCTTATCTAAAATAGGACTGGTACAATTTACTATAGCTTTGCTGAAAACCATATAAATAAAATATGTTCACATCTGGGCTTGTAATTCTTCATTGATACAGGATATTCGGTTTTAGGAATTAGGAAATTAAAAGTATGTGTTGTTCAAGCAAATGTCCCTTATTGAAAACAAATCATTGACCATGTCTCTTATTTTATTTCAAATTAGGTCCTCAACACCGTATATCATCATCCTTCCAAGATATACATGAAGACTCTTTTTCAAGAGATGGACAAGCAAATAACTCCCACAAAATATTTTTCTTAAATAAGCTGTACATGAGAGGCTGTAAATATTAACTTGACAAAATAATCAGACTGCCTATTGAGCTTAACCATTCACAAAGGTTAGACATTTAGTACAACATTTTTTCAGAAAAAGAACACAATTCACCAATAATTCATCAGAACTGGAGAGGTTTTACTATTTAAGTTCAAGAACAGTCAGCATGTCTTCTTTCATATCAAACCAAAATCAAATATAAAGTTAAGAGAAAAAGAAATCTAGGAACTAGGAGAATCCCTTGATTTTTGGAAGATTGTACCAGTCAACTGAAAGATTAATCAGCACAAAGAGTACTGCTGCTTATCCTTGGAAAAGCAATGACCCTCAACTTGAGAAGGTCAGAAAATCAAAGTCATTGGGATCACAAATCCTTAAGGAGTTGCACATGTATGGAATCTCAGAACACATAATTAATATTGAAAACCGTTTTATGACTTTAATCTATGAAACCAAGGTATGTTTTTAACAAATTGGGATGGCGGAACAGGATTTGTATTGTCAATCCAACTGGTTGGGATGAAGCATTTTGTTGTTTTTGTGTTGAAAACCTGACCAATGCTAGGGAATTTAATTATGCCATAGAAAGGCCTTAGTGCCCATGTGCACTGAGCAATTATCAATCAATTTGAGGTACTTGGATTGGTAAGTCAATATAGGTGGCGGCTCCATGAAAATTCATAATCCCGGGAACTTTGAATTTTTTCAACTTTTTCAAATGATGGTCATTGCTCCATCAATCCAAAAGAAATGGAAAATAAGGACTCCCAGAAGTAAAATGTAATTCCTCCATAACACTAAAAGGAATGCTTGAAACAGACATGGATAATTTCAGAATCATTTCTAAAGAAGACAATAACTTGTAATACTTCATTGCTTGTCATGACTTAGAAACTGCTCAAATGAAATCAGGACCTGATTAGTTTCTTATATACAATAAAACACAAATCCACCAAAAAATTCAACCCAAATTATGAGATTTCTAGGTGTGTTGAGTTACTTTCTTCTGTGCAAAAAAACCTCCCAAGTAATCAACTTAATTTCGGGGGAGGAAAAAAGTTCAAACAAAGAAAAAAAAAAAGAAGAATAAGGATACTAATAGCTCATAGTGGAACATAATTTATAATTCCCAAAATGGGGAGAGTCGTTTGGGCCCTTCCACCATCCACAACTAACAACAAAGGAGTGATGGTACGAACATCAAGCATCACCAAATCACGCCCTCCAAGAAAATATGCGCAAGAAAACAAAAGCATTCTTGTGCTTTGAGAAAATACCTGAAAACTGCTATTTAAAAATGCAAATTTTTTACATATTTTTTCTTCTTTTGATCCAATAACAATTTCCACTACCTGAAAGCGAATTTTACCACTATACAGTTGCCTCTTTCATTCCCATCTCAACATTTTCGTTTCTTTTCCTTTTAATGAATTCCAAGTTAAGCCCTAATTTACTGATTCTGTGTAATGGCGCTGGCTCATCAAGTAAATTCACCCCCCCTCGTGATTCCCTCGCAGATTTTATTTTTCTCTATTTTTTCCTGAAGCAATAATATTTTCGATTTGAATCAAAGTTTCTCTTTCTGGAGGAAAAAAAAAAAACCAAATCAACAACACCAAAACCCAATCATAAATCAAATATTCCAAACAGATGAACATAGAAAGAACTAAAAAAAAAATTACTGAGTTTCTATTCGAAAACACAATCACTCAGAGATCCAGATAAATACAGCATCTTTAGATACCGAAGCTTCATAGCAAATCTAGAAGTCAAACAGTATATTCAACAAATTGAACTTCAACTTCGACCTACCTGAAGCATCAAATGCGAAAACCCCCACAGAAAAATCCTCAGCTGCGCATATATTTGTCGCTTCACTACCTGAAGAAAATCGGAGAAGGAAAAAAAAAAAAACGATTCCCGGAACCACTTGAACTTCCACTACCAATGGCAGAAGATAGATTTCCAAAAAAAAAGAAAAAGGAAATAAAACATAAATAAGATAAACCCTAACCCTAACCCTAGCCTCTAATCTTCTTCTGCACTCCGATCTCTCTTCGATGAACGGAGAAAGTTTTACCCTTTCTGCAGAGAAGGAAAGAAGGTGAAGGAGAGAAGGAGACGAGCGCCAAGCCAACATCCACGTCATACGACACGCGTTCGTATATCCTATGTAAATACACCTCGTATATACGGAGCCTACGGTTGTTGAGTTGGCCGTTGATTAATCATGAGGCCATTATTTTATTCCGCGTCACCTCACCGTACACGTTTCAAACAACGATTGCTCGATGTGCTGCGATTTTTTTCCTTTACCGCGTGTTTTGATTCTTATGATTTGTTCGAGTTAGCTGGAGCGATCTACCGACTCCCAAATAATAACGAACTAATCAAATTTTGACACGTTCGTTTTTAAAAGTTACTTTGTTTTATATTGCCAGCTGTCAAGTACAGAAAAATACGCAATGTATTTTTTTTTATTATTTAATTGTAGACTGTAGGAATCATCTTGTCTCACTTATCAATGAACCCGAATCTCATCACTTCACGTGGCTTACGTGAAGCTGATGGGTCCTACTTCAAAGTACAAAATTCGATTGTTTGATGCAAACTCCCATCAGATAAATCATCTATCTGTAAAGATGAATGGTGGCCAATTAAAATCAGACACGTGAGCTTGACCTCAGATAAATCTTAAGACAATTATTTCTATGGAATCAATTTTTTGGTGAAATGCTTCATTCATAATTTATAATTGCTTGCTAGATGTGTTTACCAAACGCTTGATGTTTGATGTATATGTCTAAAGTGTTTCTAGACCCAAGAATCACTTCTATAGCCCAAAGAAGAAATGTCAAAAAACGCCTTAAGCATTTACAAAGACCTCCCTTCCCCTTTGAAAAACCACAATAATTCCCTTATCAAAACATGTCTTTTAACAAAGGTAAATTATTTTCTTTTTTGACTTAAATACCCTCCACTTGAAATCATTGCTTCACCGTTGATTTACTTTCTTTCTCTCTTCATGGAAGCAACTTTCATGAACCAAATTAGTTGACAAAAATACCCTTCAAGGGTCAAATGTTCTCTTCTTTTTATGGTTTCTTCATACTTCTCATGTTTCCATCTACAGTTCTTGTTCTTCCTCTAGCTTATATTGTTTTTAGCTTATACTGTTTTTTCAGGTTATGGATTTTCCTCTTTCATCGTTTTAACAATTGTTTTGGTTTTATATACTCTTTTTCTTAACAACGGCAAAGCAAAAATCAGTTTTAAAGGAGGATGCACCCAAGTTTGATGTTCTCAACTCCAATTGTGAAAATCTGCAGGAAATGCATGAACTACAATTTGAAAATGAGGATGTTACAGAGGTGATCAGCCAGAGCAAAGAATGTTTCTCTCTATTCATTCCAAAATCAAAATATAGTCTCATTTGCAAATTCTGGTAAAACCTTTTTGATTTTGGAATGAATGGAGAGAAACAATTCACATTGTCTCTCTCCCATTCCCTATTCCTTTCTTCCTTTTCATCTGATCTAAACTCTTAAAATCCTAAACTATTACGATCCTATATGTTAAATGCTTAACCAAATCAGTTTCCATCAGTCCTGGGATTTTTGGATCAACGATTAAGCACGTAACAAATGGTATCAGAGCAGGATCCTATATGTTAAATGGTTAACCAAATCAGCTTCCATCATTCTTAGGATTTTTCGATCAACGATTAAGCACGTAACAACTGGTATTAGAGCAGGCATCACATCACGAGTTCGATTCACGGAAGGGGCGACTTATAGACTAGATTAAAATGTCTTGGTATTATGTATGAGCATGGTGCCAAATCATTGAATATACTAATAGATGAGTGGAGCCGCCAAATAGAGAAAAGGCTATCATCAGGTCAGTGTTGATAAAGTGGGCTGCTGTGGACGTCAACTTCGGAAGCATTGTGGTTGTTACGATCCTATACGTTAAATGCTTAACCAAATCAGTTTCCATCAGTCCTGGGACTTTTGGAACAACGGTTAAGCATGTAACATAAACCTAGAGTTGAGACACGAATCAGAGCAATTTCGATCTATGGGAGATAATCAAGCATGGCCAAACTACTGGTAAATCCTTTTTGATTTTGGAATGAATGGAGAGAATCAATTCACACTACCCTTCTCATTGTCTCTATTCCCTTATTCCTTTTCATTTGCTCTAACTGTTAAAACCCTAAACCTAGAGTTGAAACAACAACAGCAATTCCAATCTACTGGCGTTTTATCAAGTATGACCAAACAACTATAATCAAGGATTTGCGCAATAAAAAAATAAAAATAAAAAATCAAGGACTCATGTCTACAATAACATCATCAAGTTTCTATTTAGGTGTTTTCTACATGATATTCTATGTTTTACCCAACTCAATAAGGGTATAATTGGTAGTTAAAAAAATTCTTTAAAGAAACTTTCATAATTTTAAAATTATAAAGGGTATTTTTGTCGTTACTTGAGCTCAGCAAATTCCATCCAACCACCTTTGGATGGAGACTTAACAGAACGAGTCAAATCTGAAGGGAGGCCATTGTGGTTTTTTAAAAGTGAAAGGAGATCTTTGCAATTTGGGCATACCTCTTGTAAATTACCCTAAAAACAATTCTAAATAGATCACGTCATTGGTTCCAAAACCAGTTTACTCACTTAAGCGAAATATTTTTATTGAAAATGTTATAAATTTGTTTTTTTCTTACAAAAATATTCTTTGTTTCTTATAATGAGAAGTGATTCTTTTAAAATTGATTCTTATGAAGCGTTTTATAAAAATTGTTCCAAATGAAAAGTGCTAAATCCATTTTTAAGAACAGCTTTATGGTCTAAAAGATAAGAAGAGGAAAAGTAGGTATTATAAAATAATGAGAGTAAAATAGTCTGTTAAAAAATGTTACTTATGTGACTAAAATGATTCTCACAAAAATTTGAAAAACAATATAGTCAAGAGCTGGAATCAGCGTTTCATTCCATTTAGAATTGTTTCTTACACGTGTTTACCAAATACTTGGGCCCCGTTCTTATTCTGATCAAGAGCTCATTCTAAGAACTCATTTTAAAAGTTTTTTGATTATGTTTCGTTAGCATGTTATAAAATGAATTCCAACGTAACATAGATGTTTAGTTAACATTCACTAAAATAAGTTTTAGCAAAAAAAAATTACCCATCAAATCTTTAGGGGGTGATGGTGGTGATGGTATTGGTGGTGGTAGCGGTGGGGGCTGGTGATGATAATGTTGGTGGTGGGGGTGGTGGGGTGGTGGTGGGGGTGGTGGTGTGATAGTGGTGGTGGTAATGTTGGTAGTGGTAGTGGTGGTGGGCGGTGGGTGGTGGTAGTGTGAGGGGGTTTTTTTGGTATTTATAAGTTTGTCATCAAAATGTCAAATTCATTCTTAAAATCTCGAATAAGGATTGGACCTCAATTTTAAGGTCATGTGTATTTTTCAAAACTCATTCTAAGGCTTGTTAACCAAACGCTCGATTTTTTGTCAAAATTCATTCTAGGACTTAAAATGAGATATGAAAATTGAAGCAAAACGATACGTTGATGTATATAATTAAAGCGCTTCTAGACTCAAGAATCACTTTCAGCGCCTAAATAAACAATACCAAATACGCCCTTAAGTACCAATAAGTTTTCAAGGATTACTCCATCTAGGAATCAATCCCAAATCTCCTTCTCGTAACACGTGTAAGGAAAGCGCTACGAAGCAATTACGAACGTAGGATCCACAGGTTACGTATTACACAGTTGATAAATTTGGGAGTATCGGAAGGAGAACGTATTTGCCACGTTGCCTCGCAGTACAGATCTCTACGCCAACGTGGCTGAAACTTCGCTGATGCATCTCAAGTCAATGCATCAGGTGGTGGGACAGTCCTGTACCAGCTTTTGGAAGATGTTGGTGGTTAGTGGTTGTCTCTCATTGGCCCAGATTTCAAACGCCGTGATCCACTAGCGTGCTTTGCACTCCAAGCTCTTACGTCACTACTTAATACGGCTTCTAAGAGAAAATGACATGTATTCATTCATAGGTGTCGGTTTATGACTTGGTCATACGTATGTGGTACGCCCTTTTCTCGAAAGGAAAGCGAGGTTGCACCAAGCTGGTCGGATTCGTTGGACCAGCGCGGGAAAATCTTTTTTTTCTAAGGCTTTGTTTGGTTGATACAAATTTCAAGAGCATTGGAAGGTAGTTTTCAAAAGAATCTCATTTCTTTAGGGACATATATCGTTTGCATTATGTTTTTTTTTCTTCTAAAATGTTAAAAAATCATAGCTTTTTGTACAAAAAAATCATAAATTAATGAAAATATTAAAATTATTGAAGTAGTTTAGATGCCTTTGGTATTGGTGATCAGAAAGCTTAATTAATCTCATTTAACACGTGGCATCATCTTAGAATGAGTGTACGGGACCTTGAGTATTCTCAAATACACTGAATTATTGCTAAAGTAATTATCTACCGCCTTTTCACTTTACGCGTGTCAGCTGTTATAACGGTTGTACGCTGATTTGATATTGAAAGATGACTTTTGGAACGTGTCAGAGATATCTGACCATCCTTATCACCTGAAAAAGGTAAAACTTCTCCAAAAAACTACCTCTGGAAGCTGTTCATTATACGGAACCACTCAACGTGTCCAAATCTGAAGGTATTAGTTAACTTCTAAGTTACCTACCTTCCAGACGAACGAAGTATTAATGATTTGAACTTTTGACAAGACGAATCATAATTCTTTCCGAAGGACAACAGTAGGAGTATATTACTCCTAATAAACCTTTCAAATATATATATTCCTAAACCAAGACTTGAAGTCATACATTTTCATTCTTTAGAAGAGACTTCGAATGACCTGATTACCTTATCATGTACTTCGAAAGAAAACCTTTAAGAAGGAGCATTCGAATGCACACTTTAAAACTTCTAACTTAGAAATCGCATCTGGACCATATCCATAGACTTCGAAAGACCATATATTATCATTTTCCTTGTAAGAACTACGAAGGAAACATCTTTCCTCCTGATGTGTTTAAATCACATGCCAACCACCTCCATATAGTGAATTCGAAGGCTAACCGCCTCCAGATGGTGAACTCGAAGAACAATCACCTCCAGATGGTGAATTCAAATGAGGTATGTTCCCTCATACTAAAGGTGAATTCGAAGAAAGAATATTTCTTCCTCCTAATGCGAATTCGAGGCTAATTACCCTAAGATGGTCAATTCGTCAAATGGCCTATCACCCTAAAAAAGACTAAAGATTATGTCCTCCTCGAAGGACATGAACTTAGGTTTACCCCATCGAATGCAGTCTTTTATGCATCCGAATTACAAACTAGGACTCGAAGTTGCTCTTATTCGTCTTTAGGAATTGACTTCGAGTTATACATTTGATATATTTCACTTCTAGAAGTAAATCCTCAGTGGAAAGGGCTTTAGAAGTCGAAGGCATAACGTCTCCAGACGTATTTTCTGAAGATAGGTTTCCCACGGACTTTGAGAACGTCCTCTCACTTCACTTTGAAGGAATTCACAAAGGAACATATTTACTT
>JAUPMG010000009.1:2891416-2902282 GCA_031762675.1 Pachysandra terminalis
GGTTTGATTTAGCGGTATAATTCATTTTTTTTTGATCGGCCAGATTGGTCCCCAGACTGGTAGAACAGGTTGGGACCGGTCCAGATTGATTCTGAGCTGGACTGTTCAATTTATAAATTAAAAAAAGAAAAAACATCAGACTGTTGGACTGGTTATACCTGTCAATGGATTGGTTGTACCGGACGGTCCTTACCGATATCGGTTTTACTGGCCTGTTCCAAAGCCTCATGATATAATAGTTGTTTCGTGCTTTGAGATCGGACTGGTCCTGCCGATCTAGGTACAGACCAGCTTGTACGAACCGGCCTATACTGACTGGATTCGCTTAAAACCTTGGTTATAAACCGTTGGTCCACTCGAAACATATGACGGCCCATGTAGACCAAAACTCGTTGGGTTACTCTCATTAAGACGAACCCAATCGAGATCGCGAATATCTCGATCATCCACTACATGACAACAACAACAACTAGCAAACGATTCTTATTTGCCATGAGTGTCCCTTTCAAAAAGACAAAAAGTGCAAGATCACGCATCACCCAATCGCCCTCCACGTGTCTATATTGATTTTTAACCGTTCATCCAACACATGCTTTACCTTCCATTTCCAGTTCAGGCGTCGGTGATGCTATTGCCAAACCAAATTTTCTATTTCCAGTTCACTCCTCAAGTACCTCTCTCTAGTCTTTATATAGTGTGTTCTTCCACATTTCTTTTGATGGTTTACTAGTTATTATTATTTAAGAGATAAAGGGAGTGAAATGGGTCAAAGGTCCGGTGTGTCTGTTATCGGATTCGGGCGGGTCTTATCTACTCTTTGGTTCATTTGTGCAGTGTTGTTCTTAGCAGCTTCTTGCTGTGAATCAAAATGTGAATTTGAGGCTATCTTCAACTTCGGAGACTCGAATTCAGATACAGGCGGGTTTTGGGCTGCTTTTCCGGCACAGAGTGGCCCATATGGCATGACGTATTTTAAAAAACCATCTGGTCGTGCTTCAGATGGAAGGCTCGTTGTTGATTTCTTGGGTAAGTAAACCTTCAGAATTTCTTGCATCTAGTTTTCTTATCTAATTTTCCCCTTACTTCTATCTACTCTTTCAAGCAGTCTTCCCAAGAAATTATATTTAAGGCTGCATTTGGCCCGTCTTGTGCTTATGGATAAGTAAGTACTCATCGGATAAGTTGCTCAATAGGAGCACTTATCTACAGCAACAATAAACTGCTTATTTGAAGAAAATAGCGTTTGGTACATACATTTATTTAAGTGCTTATGAAAGTTTAGGGGTAGAATAGGTATTATAAAAATATTATTAAAGTTTATAAATAACATTTATTTAAATGCTTATGAAAGTTTAAAGCTAAAATAGGTATTTTAAAAATATTGTTAAAGTTGTGAAATAGCTTAACAAAGAAGAGCTTGGGAGAAGCTGCTCTCAGCAGCTACTCTTTATAGGAGAGCAGCTTCTCTTTATGGGTAGCCTTCTTCTAGTGCTTATGGGTAAGCGCTGACCATTAAGTGCTGCCAAACGCAAATTTAAATTTAAAAAGTGCTTATATAAGCTATAAGCTGCAATACGTACTTATAGAAACTAGGCCAAACATAGCCTTAGTTTCTTTGGCCTTTTACCAATAAAATAACATTTTTGCCATCACTCTTTTTTTATTTTTTATTTATTTATTTAAGGGGTGGGGGAATAATGTAGCCCATCACTACTTATGTTGTAGAGCAACCACATATTTTTCTTTTCTTTTATGTTCATGCATGCTCAGTTGGATACCGGTCTGGATTAGGGGTGGCAATGGTGACCTATCCAGCCCAATCAGCCCAGCTCGATAGTTGGGTGGGCGTGCAGGGTTAGTCAGTTTTGGCTAAAATTTAAGGCCCAGTCAGTTTTTTCGGGTCAAGCTGAGGTTTATATTAAATTAGTTCAGCTCAGCCCGAGATTATTGAGTAATATATAACTTTTGTTTAAATATATTATCATCTTGTGATTGTAGCTTAGTGGTGAGAAGTCCACATTCTACTCATGGAGGCCTGGGTTTTAACAGCAACAAAAGTACAATATATTTGTCCCATTTGAACATGCATGGCCGGGTTGGCAAATGTTACCATGGGCGGGCTTGGGCAAATACTGTTAAGGCTGAAGCTTGGGTCGGGTCAGGTTCAGGCCATCAAAATTACTCTTGTATCTAGATTATGGCCCAGTGAGCTCGGCCTAGCCCAACCCGTTGCCACCCTAGTTTGAGCTGTCCAATTCACAAAAAAAAAAAAAAAAAAAACCATTGGTTGTACCGGTCTGGTCCAAAACCTCACGATACAATTGTTTGTGTGGCTTGGAACCGAACCACTGAGGTAGTCCTGGCACATACCGAACCTATCCTTTAAACTCAATTGCCATGCGGAAAAACGCTATTGGGTCTCACAAGTCCATGTCAGAAAATCCATGTCTAGGAAACTTGAAAAAAAAAAAAAAAGAAAAGAAGTGATTTTCATCTAAATATTTGAAAATGATGAATGGGATTTTCTTATCAATTTTAATTTCGTTTCTTTTCTTCTGATGATTTGATTAAACAGCTCAAGCTCTTGGATTGCCCTTTATTAGCCCATATCTACAATCCATAGGATCAAATTACAAACATGGCGCCAATTATGCAACATTGGCATCGACTGTGCTTCTGCCAAACACGTCCTTATTTGTTACCGGGATCAGCCCTTTCTTCCTAAGCATCCAGCTGAACCAAATGAAGGAATTCAAGGTTAAGGTTGATGAACATCACTCCAAAGGTAGATCAGATCACTGCATCATCTCATATATCTCCGATGAATAGTTTGAAGTTTGAAATGACCAAAATACCTTCGTTTCAGGTTGTTCAGATTGTCTTCCTTCCAAGGGCATCTTTGGTAAATCCCTTTATACACTGTATATTGGCCAAAACGACTTCACTTCAAACTTAGCAGCTATTGGTATAGAGGGTGTTAAACAGTATCTTCCTCGAGTGGTTGCTCAAATTGTTGAAACCATCAAGGTCAGTAAAGCTTTCTCATTGTCACCTTCCATTTAGACCCGACATATCCACGTCTTATTGGGTCAGGAACTGATGGATGCACAAGCGGGTCGGGCTGGGTGTGCCCTCATGGACCCGGCACATTATGCGTGTGCCTGGACACCACATGACATGTGTCATTCCGTTCTCAAGGACGAACCTAGGTCGGTGCCATGTTGGGCTGAGTTCCCAGGCCCATGGCACGAAGCCTTTCCTGTCCCGACACGGTCTGACACGAAGTACTCAAGCATACAATTTTTTGTGTCGCGTTGGCACTGCGGCACAATTGTACATCCTTACTCAAACTAGGGTTATCAATGTGCTGAGCGCAATAATTGTATTTGTGTTTGGGTCTCATTAGCCGAGCTTGAGCGCAATAATTAGGGTCACAAACTGAGCCTGAGCATGAATAAAAAGCTCATTTCCTTAACGAGCTTGAGTGGGCTTGGCTCAGTCAAAGCTCAGCTGGCCTACGTTAGTGTATATATAATATATTTATAATTTTGTGAATAAAATATCATAATTTTTAATTATTTTTTAATCTTATACATATCAAATCTATGAACTTTTGTAGATTTGTAATTAATAAGTTTGGGAACCTGCGGTTGAATTACATTATTGGATTGAACCGAGGCCAAGCCCAAAAAGTCTGAGCCTTGTTCAATGTTTATGAGCCCAAGCCGAGTTCAGCTCGGCTTGGCTTGTTTACAGCCCTAACTTGAAGTCATTCAGACCCGACCGGATCCATTGAATGGGTTGCTCTATTTTTGATGACAAGCAAGTATGCTCATCACCCAAAATCCCTTTATTGAATTGCCAGGAATTGTATGGCTTGGGCGGGCGGGCATTCCTGGTACTTAATCTAGCACCGATCGGGTGTTACCCGGCATTTCTTGTCAGACTCCCTCACGAAAGATCCGACTTGGACATGTATGGTTGCATGATCTCCTACAACAATGCAGTGACGGAATACAATAACATGCTCAAGGAGAAGCTTCATCAGACCCGAGAAGCTCTCTCAAATGCCTCTCTGATATACGTAGACACTTACTCAGTTTTATTAGAGCTCTTCAGGCATCCCACATTGCATGGTAAGTAAGGTTCTTCATCAATGTTCAGATTTTTTTTTAACCCACACGGATTAGCTCACGTCCCAGGTTCGAGTCCCCGGTAGATGTGACAACGGTCGGGTTAGGTCGGATTCGAGTTTGAATTATAATCTAAATATAAGAGCAGTTTTGTTGGCCTTAGTTCGGTCTGGTTCGAGTTTTGGGCTTAATAATGTTTGTCCAACTCTGCTTATAGTATCATTTGCCAAGCCTGAACCCGTTCATGTTTGACAAAATGTGACAAAAATATTACTACTTTGTTGCTACAAGCAGTGGGTTCCTGGATTGGCTGGCGATACAGGTCGGTATCAGGCCGATACCGGTTGGACCCTTTATTTTATTAATTTTAAAAAAAATGGAGATTGTTTGGATTGGCCGATCCAGTCACTGGACTGGTCCGGATTGGTATCGGTTGGATTGGTCCGTTCTAAGCCTCACGATATAGTAGTTGTATCTTGGGTTGGGATTGGATCGGTCTTGGCCGATCCCGATCCAGACCGGCCGATCTGATCCTATCTAGACTGATCCTTGAAACCATGGCTACAAAGATTCAAACCAAGTCTTCACAAGTACGATGTAGAATTCTCAGTACTAAACTACAGCACAAGATGATGATGAGCTTAAGTAAAAGTTATATATTACTCAGCAATCATGGGTCAGGTTGGGCCGAACTAATCTAGTATGAATCCACACCCGACCCAGAAAACTAAATGGGCCTTAAATTTCAGCCCAATTCGGTCCTACAGAATACGAACCCTTGTCCCAGTCCGCCCAAACATAAGGCAGGATTAATCGGGCTAAGTGGCTCACCCAGCCCATTACCACCCCTAATCTCCGGGTTTACCTAATATATGATCCTTGTGAGGTCATGTATCCGGGGATTACCCTGTGTTCATAAGTGGGATCGGGGTACCACTTGATCCAAAAAACAAAAAAAAAAAAAGATGAGATTTTGATTTTTTTTTTCTTTCAGTTAAAGTGATTTGATTTGTTTATCTAATTGGAAACACATGCAGGGCTGAGGTATGGAACAAAGGCTTGTTGTGGACATGGAGGTGGTGCTTACAATTATGATCCTCTGGTTTTCTGTGGAAACAGTAAGGAGATTAATGGGAGCAAAGTTACAGCAACAGCTTGTGATGATCCTTACAATTATGTGAGCTGGGATGGAATACATGCTACTGAAGCTGCAAACAAGCTGCTTACATTCGCCATTCTAAATGGTTCTTATTTTGATCCTCCTTTTCCACTTGACAAATTGTGTGATCTTCACCCAATAGGTTAATTTATTGTTCTAGTGCATAGTAATATATCAAACATGGCTATGTTTATGTCTCATGATTTAAAGTCTTGGGGATCGGGCGATCTCCGTCCGTACCGGTGGTACCGTCCGGTCTGATCCGGTACAAAAAGTGAACCTCTTTTTTTTTTTAAATTAATTTTTTTTTTGGATCGGGTCGGACCGGTATCGATCTGGACCGCATGATACAACGGCTTAGGACTGATAATCCCGATATGGATTGGCTGGTACAGATTGGATTGGCCGAATCCTTGAAACCTTGGGATAGGGAAGGTCTGTTAAGAGAGAAAGATAAATAGAGATGAGCAATACAAATCAAGCACACACACGTTAATAGGATCGGTAACCGATTATTTCGTTTAAGGTGGAAACCTATCCGATTATTTCAATTAAGGTGGAAATCGACTATAGGTTGATTTATATCTTAGGGTTTTAGATTAATCGATAACCAGTTTTGTCAAGTCTCAAATCTGAGATGTAAGATCTCGAGGATTCTAACAATATAACTTTTGAATCCACCACATGGACGCAAATAACCAATCACATATTTAACCACATCCCAGTTAATAAGAGTCCAAAATATAATCGTAAACAGCGGAAGTCTCAATAAAAATCAAACTGAAGTCTCAATAAAAATCAAACTATAGCTCGACTCAATATGTGTCAAACTAACAATCCACAAAAGTAAAATAAAATAATCCATTACATGTTTATGCCTACTCGGGGTCAAACCAAATTAATAAAACTGAAATAAAGTATCAAGTGTCTAAATCAAAATACATCTCCTCTCCAGCCAGCCCAGGTCAGACGAATTGATTATCTGTAGAGTTAAGGGTCAGCCAAAGCTTAGTAGAGAAACCCAACGAAATTAAAACAATTACTTTCATGCATGCATAACAATACAATTAATTCATGCATTTCAATCACAACGTAAAATCACAGTCATATGTGTAGCATGTTTATCATCATACTAAAACTCACATAATAAATACGTATATCACATTCATCATAGCAATCTCTTTCACATTGAAAACCATACAAACAATCATATCATATCAAGTTAACTTTTCACATGGTCCCACCATAATAAATCACAAGGCACTTATGATCCCATTATGCATTACAACACAAACCTCATAGTCTCACTATGTCAAAATATGACCCACATGATCCCATCATGCTCTACACAAAGTCTACATAGTCCCACCATGTCACAACAAACATACACATGGTTCCACCATGTAACACAAGCAAACAAGTATCATAACAGACACATAGTCTTATTATGATCACAAACAACATCCATATGGTCCCACTATGCTACGACCAACATCCACATGGTCCCACCATGCTACGCCCAATCACAAGTACAAACAAGTCAAACAAGTCACATATGGAAATGCACAACAATTACCTCAAACACATATATAATGCAATGCAAGTGGTATGATGCAATTATGGAATGGGGATGAAGTGCAATGCAATGCAGGGGTAATTAGGCCTAGCTCAATCACATGCTCAATCCAACTCACGACCATACGACCCATCTTTTTTGGGACTTGCACCCACGGTAGAAGCCACCATTCTTATTCTTTAATAGACTTGCACTCATGGTAGAATACATCAGTACCAAACCATTCTTTTAGGGACTTGTACCTATGGAGGATGCCATCTGTACAATTCTTTTAGGGACTTGCACCCACGGTGGAAACACATCTGTACCAATCAACCCATTCATTTAGGAACTTGCACCCACGGTGGAATGCCAACATTCTTATTCTTTAAAAGACTTGCACTCACGGTAGAATATACCAGTAAACCAACATTCCTTTAGGGACTTTCACCTACGGTGAAAGCACACCTGTAACCAGTACCTTTCCTTTAGGGACTTTCACTCGCGGTGGAAATATACCTGTACACTATACCTTTCCTTTAGGGACTTTTACCCACGGTGGAAAAACACCCATCCCATACCTTTCTTTTAGGAGACTTTCACCCACGGTGGAAACACATCCATGCAAGATCATAATCCAAATCATACAAACCATTCAATCACAAACAACCATTCATAAGTATGGATAATCCCAGTACCCTCATACAACATATAAGTCATCACCATAACCAAACACAAGTCAAACGGGGGATGCTACAAGCATGTAATAACCCAAACCAAATATAAGACTTAGGTGTAAATATCATAAAATTATGGGTTAATTTAAAATTTTAATAAGTAGCCATATTATTTGACTTTTGACTGATTGTGATCGGTGGGTTGTACAATTAGAAAACTAAGTGCAACACACACAATCATAACCTTTTAAGTTAGAATGAATGGTTTAGATCTTGCAGGACATAATACACTCCAATTGATGGTTAAGATAAAAAAAAAACAGTAATAGAAGCTTCCATAGGAGTTAGGAACTTGTTAGGATTCAAAAATTTAAATATAGAAACATAGCTGAATTAGGAGAGCTGAGAATTCATCTAAAGGCTTAGAATCTAATACATCTCAATGAAGGAACATGATTAAAATACAAAGACTAATACTAATAGAACTAGGAAGTTGTCAAATTACTATAAATAGAAGACCTTGCCTGTTTTTGAAAATTACAAATAATCCTTGGAGCTAAGGAGAAGAAGAAGAAGGGCAGAGCTGAATTCTCTACTCTAACTCAGTAACAGCAAGGCAAGTATTCAAATTTAACTTGTTTTATGGTTTAAATAGAGTTTCAAGTTATTTTTCAATCGTATGAAATAAGTTTTCAAAATTATATTAGTTTTTAAAAGTTTTCTAAGTAATTTAACTACTAATTATTTATTTAAGTTTTCCTAAGTATTTTAATTAGGTTTTGTTCGAAATTTAATATTAAAGAAGGTTATTTAAGGAAGAAAATTGATTTGAATAATAATTATATCAGAATTCTGGAAAAACTGTCCAAAAACTGCTGTTCGGCGAGCCGAGCATGCGCCGAACCAGCCCAGAAGAGCACTCGGCAAGTACTCGATGAGTTGATCACGCGCCGAGCCTTCTCTGTTGACCATTGAGCCCCTGGTTTTCATGCCGAGACCCTACTCGATGCGCTATGGACGCGCGGAGCATCACAAATAAGTTTTTAAGCCTCTGGTTTTGGCACCGAGCAGATTCTCAATGAGCCGAGAACGCGCCGAACCAAATCTTGAGACCAAAACCCTGAAACCCAGAAAATTCACCCAGAAACCCCGACGACTACTTGACGCGCCGAGCATCCGCCGAAAGTACATCGGTGACCCCTAGGAGCGCCGAAATCTGCAAAGTTGATTTTTTTTGATTATATTTTTGTGAGCATGTGTATTTTGATCTCATTAGACCAATTATGATGTTAGTTATGCTTAATTGTGCATGTTTCAATTTCTAATCCTTGTTTAGACTGTTTTTAATACTGGTTAGAACATGATATTTTGATATGATTGATTTTAAATGATTTTAACATGTCAAGCATGCTAGGTAGATTTATTACACACTGTACACATCAATTGCATGCTTAGGTAACGTGAACCCTATCACTTACACTTCTTATGCCTTAAGACCATGGATTTGGTCTAGTTAGGTTCAGGTGGTATATTAGGGGGTTTGTGAGAGAATGGCGGATCGGATCGGAGAAGAAGAAGATGGGAAGGGGTAATGCGAGAAGAAGGGAAAGGGTTTACCGGATGTGTGCTGCTCTGAGGAGCTCGTCGGATTGAGAGGTACCGCTGTCGGAGATTGGGGATTGACTGAAAGTTGTAGCGCCGTCAGAACGTGGTTCGATTGGATGTCGGAGGCCACCGTCGATTCGGATGGAGGAGAAAATGAATAGGGACTAGGATTTTTTTTTTGGCTTTCTTCTCTTCCGTTTCTCAAGCTTGGATGGGAATGGGTAATGCAAGAAGATTAAAAAGATGAATAAGGATTAGTTTTTCTGTTTTTGACTTTCTTCTCTCTGGTTTTTCAGAGCTTGGGGAGGAAAAGTCTTGGAGAAGAACAATCGGTCTCCGCGCTCGAAGAAGAGATAGTAAAACGCTCGAGCGAGGGGTAGTTTGGGATGGTAAAATAAAAAAAATGTACTTTTTAACTCTTTTACTAATATTTAATTTTTTTAATGGTTTTGTGATTTTAGTGTTGGTTTCTAATTTTTTTTGCAAAAAATCTTAAATTTTATATAAAATAATATTTTACGAAATAAATATCAAATTTATCCTATAATAATGAACCACGTGAACTGTTTCACTCTGGCTACAATTTGATGCCAAGATACTGTTGTGGGACCATGACATCATCAATTAATCAATGACTACCAAACTCTTTTAAAGCGAAAAAACAAACTCTTTTAAAGCCTCTAAAGCATCAATATCTCTCCAGAAAAAAAAAAAAAAATAAGCAACCTCGTCACCAAGGTAAAAAAACAAAACGAGCCGATTTTGAAACTCGTCTCGGTAAATTACGAATTTGGTCGAGTTAACTCAGTAGCGAGTTTTTAGTTGAATTATCTCGAAAAGCTACCGAGTTGAATTAACTTGTCAGGTTTTGAGTTAGCTCGACGAGTTTTTGAACAGAGATAGCACGACATCGTGAAGAGTGTTGTGTAAAAATAATATTATTATATTTGTTGTCTTCTTGCATGTCATCATCGGACGAAATTGCTAACGTGTCTACATTATTCGTTACAGGTTCTCTTCTGGTTGACTTAGGATGTGAGACCTTTTCCCACGTGTCGTATTTTGATTGGTTTCAATCAATCAACAGACAGGTGATTGTGAGAGGATCCCGTTCTTTGATATCATATTCCCAAACAAGTCCCAGTGCCATGGTTCTATACGTTGAGTTTCTTCACGAGTAGTCTTTATCGCTCGTTAGTCGTTAGAATTGGAATCCGGAAGTTTTTGAAGGCAGTGCGAGCCTGCGAGGTACTAAAAATGTGGTTTATGTACGGAGAGATTTCTTTGTGTTTTTGTTTATTCGAATAGATTCGGAGTTTCTGAAACTTGGTTCGATTGCTTATTCAGTTCGAACTTTGATTCTTGGATGCTCTTTTGTTCGTTAATCGTTAATGGAAGGAGTCAAAGCTGTGGGCTAGTTACGAGTAATCAAATTGTAGTTGTTTTCTCGAATTTCTTTTGAATCAGAGATTTAGTTTGTTTTTGAAGACTCGGTTTGGAAAAGTTTCATAATCTGTGTAGTGTGTGTGTAGTTTTTGAAAACTCAGTTTGGAAAAGTTTCATAATAAGTTGTCACTCTACCTCTGGATTGAAAGAAGAGTATTTTGTGTGTGTGGGAAAAGATTCATAATAAGTTCTCACTCTACATCTGGATTAAAAGAAGAGTATACAGATTAAACTAAAATTTCGTTTGATTTGATAGAACTTAATCTGTGTATTTTGTGTGTGTGTGTGTGT
>JAUPMG010000009.1:2902382-2919078 GCA_031762675.1 Pachysandra terminalis
GATGAGGTAGTTTTTGAAAACTCAGTTTGGAAAAGATTCATAATAAGTTCTCACTCTACATCTGGATTACAAGAAGAATATACAGATTGAACCAAATTTTCTTTGATTTTATAGAACTTAATCTGTGTATTGTGTCTGCGTGTGCGTGTTTTGTGTGTGTGAGTGTGTGATGAGGTAGTTTTTGAAAACTCAGTTTGGAAAAGATTCATAATAAGTTCTCACTCTACATCTGGATTACAAGAAGAGTATACAGATTGAACCAAATTTTGTTTGATTTTATAGAACTTAATCTGTGTATTGTGTCTGTGTGTGTGTGTGTGTATGTGCGCGCGCGCGTGTGTGAAGAACACTTGATTCTTTGTGTATGGACGCTTAAGATTTAATGATAATAAATGAGTTTATAGAGTAGAGACTCCTAAATTTTCCATTTCTTTTACCACAATAGGAAGAAGGAAGTTCCTATTTTATAAACTCTCATTACAATTAATTAGTTTCAGGATTATTTTGTACAATTTCATCTTTTTCTATTGTCGATCGTTTGTAATTCCTATATACTTGTTTAAAAAATGCAGAGTTTGAAAGGCGAGCGCGATGGAGGCTCTCTGGATTATATTCTGTGGGCACTCCAATTGTTCTTATAATGTTCCAAAGGGATGCAATTGTGTTTCTTTGCCCTATATCTTTCCATTTTCATGTATTAATCATGCATTGATCATTTCTATTGATATACTTCTCTTGTTACTCTTCTTATTAAACTTCATTCTTGGATCATTCTCAAGAAGGATTAGCACTTCCCCATGTTTCCAAGGCAATATTTCACCTTCACAAAAAATTTGTGTCCTCTTTAATGGAGGTCTGGGGTGTGTTTACTTGGGTTTGGGGTTATGGATCATGGAAGAGAAATTTAGAACAGACTGGGCGATTTCGCCTCTGCATTGGTGGTTAGTGGTGTTTTTCCATGGCTTTACATGGTTGTTCTTGGGTTTAACTCTAAGCCTTAAGGGTCAACAACTTTCCAAATTCGTTGTGAGGCTTTCGTCGATTCTTGCCTGCTTGTTTGCCCGGTTCCTCTGCTTTCCATCTCTTTTGGTTGCCGTTGTTGGCAGAGAAGTATCAGTGAAGATCGTGTTAGACGTTTTATCTTTTCCTGGTGCAATTTAAATCCTGTTCAGTGCCTTTCAAGGACACAAATATGCAGAAGCTGGTAGAACAGTCGATGATGATATGCCTTATGCACCTTTGCCTGAAGCAAATGGCAGTAACAAGGTTGATTCCGATAATTTCGTAACTCCTTTCGCCGTTTCTGGATTTCTTAGTACAATATCATTTTGGTGGTTGAATCCCTTGATGAAGAAGGGTAAGGAGAAAACTCTAGAGGATCAAGATATACCACAGTTGCGCCCTGTAGATCGAGCGGAAACACGGTACTTGTTGTTCATGGATCAACTAAACAAACAAACAAACAAATAGTGTTTTTTGGGCAATAGTTTTCTGTCACTGGAATGATATTTTAGTGTCTGGTTTCTTTGCACTGACCAAGATACTCACTCTTTCTACTGGTCCTCTACTACTCTATGCCTTCATTGAGGTTGCTGAAGGGAAAGAAGCTTTTAGATATGAAGGCTTCGTATTGGCCGGCGGACTCTTCTTCGCAAAATTCTTAGAATCTCTATCAGAGAGGCAATGGTACTTTCGATGTCGAGTGATATGACTTCAAGTAAGGTCTATGCTCTGTGCTGCTATTTATCGGAAACAATTAAGACTTTCAAATGCTGCTCGGAGAACACATTCATCCGGTGAGATAATGAATTATGTCACTGTGGATGCTTATAGGGTAGGTGAATTCCCATTTTTTTTTCATCAGATGTGGGCGACGAGCCTCCAGCTCTGCATAGCATTAGCAATTCTTTGCCATGCTGTTGGACTTGCGACTTTTGCAGCCTTAGTTGTGATAATACTCACAGTTCTCTTGAATATGCCAATGGGGAAACTACAGCACAAGTATCGGACAAAGCTCATGATGGCACAAGATGAGAGGCTGAAGGCTACTACCGAGGCTCTGGCGAACATGAAGGTGTTGAAACTCTATGCGAGGGAGAACCATTTCCAGAGGAAAGAGGAATATATGTGGTCGGAATCTGTTCTGCAGCAAAGGGGATACTATCTTGTTCTATTTTGGTCATCTCCTACTCTGGTATCGGCTGCTACTCTTGGGGCGTGCTACGTTCTCGGAGTTCCTCTATATGCTAGTAATGTTTTCACATTTCTGGCAACTTTACGGCTTGTTCAGGAGCCTGTTAGATTAATCCCTGATGTTGTTGGAGTGCTAATTCAAGCAAAGGTTGCATTAGCTCGGATTATGGTGTTTCTTGAGGCACCTGAATTGCAGAATAGACATGTAAGACGAAAGTGCAGTGAGATGGAGCTCAAGAACTCTATTGTTGTCAAATCTGTCAATCTTTCATGGGATAACAATTGTTTGAATCCCGTGCTAAGGAATATAAATCTGGAGGTTAGGCCTGGTGAAAGGATCGCTATTTGCGGAGAGGTTGGTGCTGGTAAATCGACCCTTTTAGCAGCGATTCTTGGGGAGGTTCCAGAAGTTGATGGAGTAGTAAGTTCTAATTTTCTCAACAAATTTTTTTGTTCTCTTCTATAGTTGAAAAGGAGATATTTCAAGTTTCTTGACTGTTTATTGCTTTACCTTGTGGTTTCACTTAGTGATGAAGTCCTGTTCTGACCGCATTGAAAAATTTGATCCTTGCTTATGTGCAAGGGAGAAACTCAGAATATTTCTTATTATCTCATTATTTTCACAGGTTTCTCATTAGGAAAAGATACTGAAGCTTAGAAGAAAACATAATTTATATGAGAAGAAAAAGCAAGTAGAACATTTATGTTTCACATAAAATAAACAATCTAAATTAATTATCAGTTGAAATTGATAGTACTGTTTCTTTCCTGTTCTGAACTTTTTTTTTTGTTTGAAATCATTATGTTTTCATTTGTTATTTTATCCCAAATGGCCTACAAGTTATACTCAATTTCAATCCCGATGAGCAGCACAAATAATCCTAGCTATTTGGCTCCATTTGATTTGTGCTACAGATTCAAGTTTTTGGAAGGATAGCCTATGTTTCTCAGATAGCATGGATCCAGACAGGGACAATACGGGAAAATATTCTATTTGGTTCCGACATGGACAAAAAGAGGTACCAAGAAGCAGTCGAGAAATGTTCATTGGTTAAGGACCTTGAGATGCTACCATTTGGTGATCTTACTGAAATAGGAGAAAGAGGTGTTAATCTTAGTGGAGGACAGAAGCAGCGTATTCAACTTTCCCGCGCATTATATCAGAATGCGGATGTATATCTCTTGGATGATCCATTTAGCGCCGTTGATGCACATACTGCTACGAGCCTTTTTAATGTAATTTGAACTTATATCCACCCAATTTATGCTAACATTGCTAGTTTGCTACCATCTCACTGAAAGAAAATTTGGGTTATGTGCAGGAAAACGTAATGGGAGCTTTATCAGGGAAGACTGTCCTTATAGTGACCCATCAAGTTGATTTCCTTGCTGCATTTGATTATGTTTTGGTTAGTTAACCATTAAACTCCATCCTCTTTCTTTATCATTCTTATTTCAAGAGGTATTTTTCCTACACCTTGATTGAATAAATTCTGTGACTGTGTAGCTCAATATTAAAAATACAGATAGTTGAATCTATAGCTCATTTATATCTTAAGCCATTAGTGAACGGTGTAGCTCAATATTAACAATACCATACAGATAGTTTCCGTGCAATCAATAATTTCAGAGAAAAATATTATTTGCTATATAGTATAGGACTCATCGGATCGTTGACAAGCATTCGTCTTTATGAATAATAAAGTAGAAATGATTTCTTTTAATGGTCGCTAGGATGCCTGTAAATCATTAGCACCATATTCCCACCTTTAAGGTGAAAGATTTTGACTGTATGAGATGGTTCCTAGTTGCTCAATTGGGCTACATTACTGTGAAATAAAATTGCACTTTGATCTTTGAACAAAAAAGAGACATTTTAGGATTTGCTTGATAATATTGTGAAAGTAAACATGTTGATTCAAGAAAATCTTCCCAAAATTTCCTTCTTCTTTATTATTTTATTTACAGTTAATGTCTGAAGGAGAGATTCTACAAGCTGCTACTTATGATCAGTTAATGTCATCTAGCCAAGAATTTCAGGCCCTTGTCAATGCACACAACAACTTTGCTAGTTCTGAAATGCTCACTGACTTTGCTTCTCACCAAAGACCTAAAACCACTGCCAGAGAGATCAAGCAGATTTATACTGAGAAACAGGTGAACTCATCATTAGGAGATCAGTTGATTAAGAAAGAAGAGAGGGAAATTGGAGATACTGGTCTGAAGCCTTACTGCCAGTATCTTAATCAGAACAAAGGCTTCTTGTATTTCTCATTGGCAACTTTATCTCACCTCATATTTGTGGTCGGGCAAATCTTACAAAACTCTTGGGTTGCTGTTAATGTCCAAGATCCTAGCGATAGCAGATTGAGACTGATCATAGTGTACTCAGTGATTGGATGTGGCTTGGCATTCTTCTTGGTCGTTAGATCTTTTGTCATTGTTGTTTTGGGTCTCGAGTCCTCAAAATCTATCTTCTCTAAGCTTATAAGCTCTCCTTTCCGTGCGCCAATGTCCTTTTATGACTCAACACCACTAGGAAGGATACTCAGTCGGGTAAAAATCTCTGCTTCCTTATGCTTTAAAGAACTTCATCTCATGAAGCTTACTTTTTTTTTTATTCTTAATAGGTATCTTCTGATTTAAGTATGGTCGATCTTGATCTCCCATTAAGCTTAAGTTTTGGTGTCGGAGCAGCTATGACTACATATGCCATTCTTGGAGTGTTGGCTGTTCTTACATGGCAAATCTTATTTATCATCATACCCACGGTTTATCCGACTATACTCTTACAGGTAATATACACTTCTCATCCTGTCTGGATGCTCCTTCTTTGCTATCTTTTAATTTTTGTCGCCTTCTTCTCGACAAATAATTTTGATGAATTTGTTCTTGACTGACAGAAATACTACTTTGCTTCTGCAAAGGAGTTGATCCGAATCGATGGCACGACTAAGTCTTTCTTGGCAAGCCATCTAGCAGAATCCATTGCAGGAGGCATGACAATCAGAGCTTTTGAGGAGGAAGACCGATTCTTTGCTAAGAATTTGAAACTTATTGATATTAATGCGAGTCCATTCTTCCACAGTTTTTCGGCAAATGAGTGGTTGATCCAGCACCTAGAAATGCTATGTGCAATTGTTCTTTCCTGTTCAGCACTCGTTATGGCTTTGGTTCCATTGGGAATTTCTGGTTCAGGCGAGTGGATATTACCTTCTCTTTCTTTTCTTTACAACTGTTTGTATACCTCGGTTATATATTTGAATTGCAAAAAACCCACAAGGCCTGGAAGATTGGGGATTTAGTTCTTGAATTTTGAAGTCTTCATTATCAGCACTCTAAGTTCAGCGTTGAATATTTTTTTTCTTTGAATTGAAATTAGTAGAATCTATACATATAAAAGTACATACATATGAAGCCTTGTGGTTCTCTATTTCTATTGAGTTATTTCACTATGTGAAATTTGGTGTTTACTAAAGGACATACATAAAAACTATATTGCCCTATATAGAACAAGGTTTTACGCAATTAGTTGCTCCGCCTATGCATGCATGTGTGTGTGTGTATAACTTTTTTTTCTACCTTTCAAAAAAAAATACTTATCAAAAATTTTGTTGCATAACAAACTTGGTTATCAATCTTGTGGTGGCAGGATTTATTGGAATGGCTCTGTCATATGGTCTCTCATTAAATGTATTCCCTGTTAACGCTATTAAAAACCAATGCATGCTGGCCAACCACATAATTGCAGTAGAAAGGCTAAATCAATACATGTATATACCCAGTGAAGCCTCTGAAATCATAGAATGTAGTCGGCCTGTGCCTGGTTGGCCTGCTGTCGGTAAAGTGGAGATCTGCGATTTGAAGGTAAATTTTTTTCTTTATTATTATTTTTTCTTTTGGGCAGGTGGACCCCCCCGACCCCACTTAGTGGAGACAGGGTAAACCCCCGATACATGACCCTACCCACAAGGACCATATATCAGGTAAGCCTGAGAACTCGAACCTGGGACCTCCATTTCCTGAGCTGGAGAGCCTACCAGTTGAGCTAATCCGTGTGGGTAATCATTTATTATCAGTAAAGATATATAATCATTTATTTATGCATTGCAACTTCACATATATGAAGATTAATTGAGGACTTGATGCCAAGCAGGTTAGATATCAGCCCAATACTCCACTTGTTCTACGTGGGATCAGTTGTACATTTGAAGGAGGCCACAGAATTGGGATTGTTGGCCGAACTGGCGGCGGGAAGACAACTCTGATCAATGCGTTGTTTCGTCTGGTAGAACCTACTGGGGGGAAAATCTTTATAGATGGCCTTGACATTTCTACAATTGGGGTTCATGATCTGAGGTCACGTCTCGGCATCATTCCACAGGAGCCAACACTTTTTAGCGGGACCGTGAGATATAATTTGGATCCTCTATCACAGCAAACCGATCAAGAATTATGGGAGGTAAAATTTCTGCTTATAAGTTAGAACAAGTCACTAACCAGAATGGAAATGGTCATCGACAACTCTTGAACATTTAAAAAAGAAGATAGAAATGCCATCTAAACAATTACCTATTCTCATTGATTTTCGATCGAAATGAATTAAACATGAGACTCGAAAAGAATTCTGATTACTGTAGTTACAATAGTTTTCTGTTTTCCACATGTTTATTCAAAAGCTAGTTTAGCAATTTAATTTATTAAAACATATATTAGTAAAAGTTGAAGGTGCTAACTAAAAGTATTTTTTTGTAATTGTTTGAAAGGTTCTTGAAAAATGTAAGCTTATGGAAGCTGTTCAAGAGAAAAGTGGTCTGGACTCTTTAGGTAAGAATTCAAGTATGTGGTGTTTCTTAATTTGGATTCAAAGTTTCTAATATCCTGACACTGCAGTTGAACAAGACGGATCAAATTAGAGCATGGGACAGCGCCTGTTGTTTTGTCTGGGACGCGCATTGTTGAAGAGAAGCCGGATACTGGTTCTTGATGAAGCAACCTCTTCGATGGACAATGCAACAGATTCAATTCTGCAGAAAACCATAAAGACAGAATTCACAGACTACTGTGACAACGGTGGCTCATCGAATACCATCTGTAATGGACTGCACGATGGTGCTTGCTCTTAGCGACGGTGAATTTCATATCCTCAAACCATGTAACAAGGAAGTTTTTTTTTCCATTATAGGAGTGGTAATAAAACTTAATTTGCTAAAGAAATTTTGCTTATGCATGTACAGGAAGGCTAGTTGAGTATGATAAGCCAATGAAGTTAATGGCAGGGATCACTGTTCGGGCAGCTCGTCAAGGAATACTGGTCTCATGCTGCAAAAAATGGTAGTGTTAATTCTAACAGTTCATGATACACACACACATATATATATATATATATCACAACTAACTACTCTTTTGTTATTATCTTCATGTGTACATCTGAGATTTTTTTCTTTTCTGAGATTTATTTATTATTATTTTTATTTATCCGTATTTGTTATGTACTATGATACCATTCAGCATAAGACATGTGGATGACTTGTATCCATATTAGATGGGGCCACACTGCAAAACACATGTGTCCTATTTTGAATGGTGTGGGAATGAATACATGCTAAATATAAGGGTTAATTCAACTTACACCCCTCACATTTTTAACAATTGCAAAAATGTTCTATGTATTTTTTGATATTCCACTTACAACGCCTGTCAATAAGGTCGGTTGAACGACATTAACAAAGCACGTTAATTTATCTTTTTAACCCTGTCTTAAAAATTATATTTAAATGTGAAAAAACTAATTTTTTACAAGACAAAATTAATTTTCCATCGTTTTTATCTTTAGTTTTTTTAATCTTTTACTTATACTAATAATGGTAATGGGTGGTGGTTAGGAGTGTAATTCGGTCGGTTTGGTGGTCAAACCTAAACCAAACCGAATTACATTACACTAAACCGAAAATCAAACCAAACCGAAATAAAATCCGAATTAAAAAACCGAACTATAATGGATGAAACCGAACCAAACCGAAATAGAAACCAAAAAATTTGATTTTTCGGTTCGGTTTGAAAAAATTAATACTATTTTCTATACTAAACACATATAGAAACCGAAACCCAAACTAAACTAATTCGGTTTTTTGTTTTCTAAACCATAACCAAACTAAAATGAAAAAGAAAAAACTAAACCAAACCGACTTTTTGGTTTGGTTTGTTCGATTTTTGGTTTAAACTGAACCAATTGACACCCCTAGCACCGGTGGTGGTAGTAGTGGTGGTGGTGGTGATGGTAATGGTGTTGGTGGTGGTGGATATTTTAGATAACTGTTTACATAAATATTATAAGTGACATTATAATCATTTTATGTAAATTTTTAACACCCTCAAAAAAAAATGTCAAATGAAACAACCAATGGCCATTTCCAAACTTTTAAACAGTAAGGTCTCCAAAACTTATACACGGGCATTTATTGATAATTTTCCCTAATTCTAAGTGGACCCCATTATAGAAAAATTCTAAGACAATCCCAAGACAAAAGAAAAAGGTAGGAGCCCATGGTGACAACCTCGCGTCTTTACATATTATTATCGAATCTTAAGGCTGCGTTTGAACTTGCTTCTATAAGTACTATTACAGCTTATAACTTATATAAGTACTTTTAAAAAATTAAATGTGTTTGGTAGCGCTTTCGGGTAAGTGTTTGTAGCTCTTATGCATTAAGCTATTTCACAACTTTAGTAATATTTTTAAAATATCTATTTTACTCTAAATTTTTATAAGCACTTAAATAAATATTATTTCTAAATTTTAATAATATTTTTCTAATACATATTTTACCCCTAAACTCCTATAAATACTTAAATAAATTTATTTACCAAACGTTATTTTCTACAAATAAACAGTTTATTGTTATTGTGAATAATTATTCTTATTGAACAACTTATCCAATGAGTGCTTATCCATAAGCACAAGCCAGGCCAAACGCAGCCTAAACATGCATGAACCATTCCATCTCAACAATAAATTATCTATTATCAGATTGGGTGCTGAGTGGCCATGTTATTGTTTGATGTCTGGCTTTCTTTATCGCAGATATCCCTAGCTTAGAGGGACGTAACACCATCTTTCTCGTCTCACCTTACGTAACTGGTGACGATATATATCAAATGGACGTATCTTAAACTTTGGTAAATATCTGTACGAGTGGTTCATGGCAATGGATTAGGTGCCGGTGGCTTGCCGTGCGGCGGTAAAAGGCCCCGCATATGTGAATGAAAGAAGCAAAAAAAATATTTTTTTATTTGTTCATAAGTATTTAGGTGACGTGGGCCAATAGAATATCACCCGCACAGATCCACACTCGTGGATCATGCAACCTGGTCTCTACGTCTAATTTTGTGGCCCTTGATGTGGAGAGCGGATCAGGTGCGGGTGGCCTGCCAGTGCGGGCGGCACTCTATTGGCCCACGTCAGCACATTTTGTGTGAAAAAAAAATATTAAATGTTTTTTTTTTATTTTATTCACATGTGCAGGTGGCCAATAGAGTGCCACCCGCACGGGCAGGCTACCCGCACCTGATCTACCACCCTTGATGTGATATCTGATCAGGTCAATCATTGAATCTACAAAATTTTGATGAAAAAAGGAAGGAAAAAGGAGAGGAAGAGGGTGAAGCCAAGAGTGGGTGGTGGATGGATCTCTCTCCCATTTAGACTACAAAAGGCACTGGTTTTGGTGGTGGTATTTAATGGCGGTCTTTTAAAAAAAGATTGTCGTCCGATGCATTTATCTCGGCGGTCAAAATAGACCGTCGATAATAATAATAACATTTTCAGTGATTTTTATATAGCTCGCTACCAAAGAGAAACAATTAACAACGGTATATATTAGACCACCGATTTAGGTTCATTATTTATCGGCGGTGTTTTGAAGATCGTCGAGTATAGTATTTATATGTCGGCGGCTTATTAAAGACCGCCGACAAAGGGTTTATAACCCCGGTTGCGAAATCCTTTTTCTTTCTCGCGGGCGAAATCCTTTCTCTCTTCTGCCCCTTTCCCTTCTGCTCCTCTCTTCTGCCTCTCTCCCTCTCACTCGCCGTCGCTCGGTCACCGTTGCTAGACGTCAATCTGTAAGAGCCTGAGTGATCACCCGTAATAATTAAATTAGAACTCAGGATAACATAGTGACCTAATAAACAAAATCCACTAATAAGTAGAAATTAAAATTCACTTTCTTCCTTAACCATATAAAACTCACTAAGAACACCCTTAAACCCCTAAGACTAATAAGGTAAGCTAGTTGAATATAGGGAGCTGGACTAACTAGATGACATGAACTTTAGCAATTAAATGGAAAATACAATGGTAGGGCAATATAATAATTGTATCTGTCATCTCTGGAGACACACCTCAGACCCATAAGGAAAACCCCTCTAGCAGTAGCTGAATAGGTGTTTAGTTGGAAAGAATAGAATCATAAATCCCGAATTGCCCCTTCCTATTCACACCCTTGCCATCAGGGCGTATAAATAGCCATTTAGCCTCCTAACCTCATTTCTTTCTCCCTTCTCTTTCACTTGGAGCTCTTGGAGATGAAGGGGGAACACTGAAATCCCCAGAGACGCGACAGAGCAACCTCGACACACCCCGGCTACACCCCAACTTGAGTATTCCTTCATTGATTATGTTTTTGTTTATGGTTTGGCATTGTGACCAAGGGGGAAGGCTTGTTTGTTGAGTTTCTACCTCCCATTTGGACCTATTGAGTAATCTCCATGCTTAGGATGCATCTAAAACCTCAGGTCTTTCCACATGTGATTTCTTGAAACCCAAATCCCTACGGTTTGAAAATTAAAGAGAACACAACAAATTCCATGTTTAGACTAAATTTCTGGATCTAAAATCTTGATCGAAACTTCCTAGATGGATGAGTGACCTCTGGGTAAAATTTCACCCAGTTTGGCCTTCTCTCGTGATTTGGCGACTTCTTCGGCGTGCCGAGGAGTCCACCGAATCTCAGGGACATTCCAGGCCTACTGGAATTGTCGCCGAGACCCTTTTCAGCGAGCCGAAGACCTCGCCGAACCCAAAATTTTGTATTGTACCAGTCATTTTTGGTCTAATGAGACTCATTCGGACCAAATCTTGAGGTGCCACCTCATTTGGCACCTTTCTGCCTTTTCGGTGAGCCGAGAGGTCATCGAGGACCTCGCCAAGAGCCTCGTCTGGTTCAATGTAGGAGATTAAGCTATGGGCACACGTAGAATGACCAACCTCACATGTTCGGTATGTTTTCAGAGCTAGTAAACCTACCATGCAAAATATGACCCCCCCTAATCTGAATGTTGACATTTCCAAAATTGGCCGAGCAATAGGAGATTTTTGGGAAACTTGTGTAAGTGACCCCAAAACCCTTCCTTGAGCTCTCTACCCTCATTTGATACATGTTTGGTTATTGAAATTGGTGTTTGTGATGTATTATCCTTCATTTTGGATAGAAATGTGAATATTGCCTTACTTCCTTACCTAATGTATATGCGAACAGTCATATAAGGATGTATCCACCTCAAATGCATTATTTTGATATATGGTTTATGTTTAGAAGTTTGAATATGCCTAGTGTGTAGTATGAGGCATGTATGTACTCTATTTAGGTTATTCTATGCTTATAATTGGTTTATGCTTCCTTTGCATTCCTATTTGACTTGATAACTATGGATTGATTTGATGTAGTGTTCGGTACTATGATGTTTTATAGAGTAGTATCATGGGACTGTGCCCATGTGATTTCTTGTTTGAATATATTCCTGTAAATCATTGTGTGAATGTATTAATTAAATGATTTGAATACTATGAGTTGCATATGGACTAAATTGCTGTAATAGCTTAGTCTAATACCTCATGTGATACCTTGGGTTAGGCTGACATCTGAGATGACTTGACTTATTGACCTTGTTGTCCTATGAGAGAACCTTGATGTTTTCACCCAAGCTGAGAGAGAACCCTTGGGGGTATTCCTCTACGAACTTGTGGTTAGACGATTCCTAAGGATTGACACACTGATGCAGCTTGGTGGATAGTGAATCACAGATATACCAACTGTTGGAATGTGAATCAGTATGATTCCCTGAGGGCCTACTCACATTGGTGAAAACTTCGGAGTTTTACCCATGATAAAAAATAAGTGGGGGATTGTGTCTCCTTGGTTGAAAACCCATAAAACTATGTTGTACACGTAGAATAATCCTATCCCTCAACCATGAATACGGGGATGAAATCATATTGGTGGGACATCCTTGATAGTCGTATTTAGTAATATATAACTTTTGTTAAACTCATTATTATATTGTGATTGTAGCCATAGTTTAAAATTTCGCCGAAATTTCGGTTTTGGATGTGTTGGACTGAATTGCTTCGTGAAATAAGTGCACAAAATAGCCGAAATTTTGGTACTTTGCCCAAATTTATTTCACCTGACATGTTCACTTTATCAATGCAATTTTCGGCTGAAATTTTGGTTATTTCGGCCGAAATAAAGTCCTAGTTAAAAGTAAAAAAGAGAGAATAAATTATATTTACAACCCCTTGAGTTTGGCATAATGGCAACAAGTACCCCTTAAACTTTGGTCATCACAAATACCTTCCCTATAGTTTGAAAGTATGTTACAACAAACCCCTTCCGTTAGTAACTATCAAAAAGTAAAGGAATATTTGATGAAATTGCAGGATATTTTATGGACGAAAATACCCTTGTTTAATAATCTTAAGAACAAAATAGATGCTTATATGGAAGAAAGAAGCTTAGTATTAATGAAAATTGTGAAAATCCCATTGATTTCATACAATTATAGGATAAAAATAAAAGTTAAAAAATTAATAATAAAAAATAACAAAAAATAAAAAATTAAAAAATAGTTCATATTTATTACAATTATCATTGATTGAGGGGTATTATGGTCAAATGATCAGTTTCTGTTACAAATTGTTAGACCCCCCTCTAGTTTGAATTTGGATCCAATATATTTTGGATATTTATATACTTTTTTGACGTTGTAACATAAATGTTGTATTTATTTGTTGTAAACTTTTGTTTCATTTCACATTATAAATCAAAATATTATTTGCTGTTTTTTTTTTTTTTTTTGAAATTTGTATGTTGCAAACTTTTGTATTATTTCACATTAAAAATCAAAATATTATTTTCTGTTTTTTTTTTCTTGAAATTTGTATGTTCATAGATAATATATATTTTAATGAAGATATCACTTTTTACTGACTAACTTTATTATTTATATTTTAGAAGTTATTACTTATTACTTATTAAAACAATAAAAAAAAAGAAAGAAATTGGCTAAAATTATACCTATGTTAAAAATAATTTAAATAAAAAAAAATGAGTTTATTTCGACGAAATATGTCGAAATTTTGCGGAATTTCAACCCTTTATTTCGTTCAATTATTTTAATCAAAAAATTATTTTTCATTGAATATTTAAAATTTTGAATATTTCGGTTTCGTTTGTGCCTCCGAAATCTTTGAATTATGATTGTAACTTAGTGGTGACAAGTCCACATTCTACTTGTGGAGGCTTGGGTTATAACAGCAACAAAATAACAATATTTTTCTCCTCATTGCCGTACTCGCTCACCAATTTCTCCTCGCCGTCAGTTGCTCGCCACAATCGCTCGCCGCTTGAACGAAATCAAAGGGCTGCTATATGTATGATCTTTCAAATTTCTTTTTTTGTGTTGTGGTTTGTGTTGTGAACAAAATCAAATGCCCTCCCTGTTTCTTATATAGAACTTTCATGGAATAGAATAATTAACTGAGTTGTATTCTTCCAGACCTTTCTTTGCTCAGCTTTAGATTGAGAATAATCTGTATTAACAGTCAAAACTTTTGTCTGAAATTTGACTTTTAGGGTCAAGAGAAACAATTATAATTAGGTCTTGTTCTTAAGATTACAGTAACCAGTATAAACCTTATATTTTAGGAGCATATGAGAAGACGAGACACCCAAATGGTGGGTATATCTAAAAGGCATGTAAATGTAGAAGTTTAGAATCTGGAACCACCTAAATCAGTTGGGGCTTTTAAGAGCATTCCTCACTAACAAGTAAGCACACGCTCGAGTACAAGTTTCAGGATGATAGTTTTTCCTTTCTGGTTTTTTTTTTTTTTGTTTGTAAGAGAGTAAAAGTTTAAGCATGATAATGATATCTAGTTTAAACCAAAACTTGGTGCAGCTGTACCATTTGATTAGGGACATCCCCCGCAATTGATTGAACATTGAATTTTGGATACTTATTTGGAAAAAAATTCGGTTTCATAGATTTCAATTGATGCCCATCTTTAGGATGGCTTAGGAAACACAAACCCTAACCATTAAAGTCATCCTATAAGAAGATAGTTGAAATCATTTAGTCCATCTGGTTTTGAATATCTGAATTCGATTATAGAGATTCAATGTAAAGATGGTAATACACTATGTTTTTAATGTATTAGGGATACACATGATGTACTCTCCTCTGTCATGCATGTTGTAATGTGTCTGCGATACACATGATGCACTCTCCTCTGTCGTGTTTATTATTTTATAATTAGTGGGTGATTGAGTATCCATTAGTTAATAAATCCTTTTTTTTGGTTTGTAACCTTAAACTTTTGTCTGGAATTTGACCTATAGGATCAAGGGAAAAGTGAGGGCTAGGGTCATGTTCTTAAAATCACAGGTGACTGGTAAAAGAGTTAGAGTTAGGGTCATGTTCCTAAGATTACATGTGAATCAATAAGGGGAATCAATCATGAAAATCGGAAAAAAAAAACACACACACACAATTATGTAAGTCTAACTAAGCTTCCAATTAAAACAGGAATGTAAACCACACTAAGCGGTTACTCGGAACATAATCTAGATTTTACTAACTGGTCGTGGATTGGATCTCAACGAGGAGCAGTTCTTCTGTCTGTGAAGTTGAACCATTCCTCCGAGTTCAGGCCAGGGGGTCCATCCTCCTTGAGAAGAATCGATTAGATATTGGTGTACTTGAGGGTAACAATTGGTTAAAGGTCCGGTCAACCCAATCTTTAACCAAATCTTCTTATGGTTGTTTGTGTTTCTGTCATGGCAGTGCAATTTGTTAGATATTATTGTGAATTATTAGAAGTGTGTGTATGCTTTGAAAAACGGAGATACGGGGGTGTTGGTGGAACTATTTGGTATATATGAAGTGTTTAATGCATTGCCCGTCTGAAAAGTTATATATGTGATTTGTTTTTCATTTTACTTGCTATGGATGCATTGCATCTTCACTTAGGGGATTGTAATTTTCCATAGGATATAAATATGAAGATGCATTATCACACATATAACATTTTGGATTGTCCCAGTGGACAGTTTGTGATTAACAACTATTTTACTTGTTCTTTTATGATTTGATTATTTCTCTTTCTAATTTTGGCAACCATTTTTGTGTGTTCTTCGGATACGTAGTTAACTTAACTATGTGATTCTCGTTTATCTATCTACTATGGGTAATCGAGAGTATAATATATCATGTTAGCTAACCTATTTGAAGAAATATTACAATCATAAAATTAGGGAGTAAAATAGTTGGTAATTCTGAATGGGCATAAAACTTTATAAAGCATGCACCATTTACTTGCAGGTTATATCTGCTTTGAAAATGCATGTGTTGCATTGAGGTATAGCTCACCTTTAAATATTACAATTTAGAATTTAATATTATAATTTATGCAGTTCATGAATTTGTGTTTATCTTTAGATAGAGAATTTGGGTTTATCTTTATATATTGTAGATACTTTGTAATTCTATATTCTGTTCTTAAATATAGTAGTGGTAACAGTTTAAGAGTTCAAACCATCAATTGATCAACCAAATTTTCTAAGGGTTTCAAAAGAGGAATGTAAACCACACTAAGTGGTTACCCGTAACATAACTCGGCTTTCGCTAACTGGCCGTGGATTGGATCTCAACAAGGGGCAATTCTTCTGTCTACGAAGTTGAACCAAACCCCCTGAGTTCGGGCCAGGGGTTTACCCCATCTTTACGAAATCTATCTGTTTAAGCTTCTCCATTTTTCCTGTTTTTTATAGTTGGGAACTGGTTGTGTTGTCTCTAAGTAATGTTGGAAGGTTATTTTGCATTTTCTTCTGTTTTCTCCTTGTTGAAATTTTCCAATTTCATGCATGCAGCATATTGAACGAATAAGTTGGGTGTCGTTTAAGTTGAAATTTCCTTATGTTATGGATATGAGTTGGATTCGTAAGCATATGGCTAGTCAAGAATATCTTGAAGGGGTGAAGGGATTTATAGAATAAGCATTTCATCATGGGGCCATTCTGAATGGGAAGTTGAAATGTCATTGTCCGAGTTGTAACAACATATTCTATTAGGATAGGGATACAACGTATGAACATATGATATGTGATGGGTTCGATCAGAACTACTTTAGGTGGTTACATCATGGGAAGGAAATAACTTCGAC
>JAUPMG010000009.1:2927356-2937366 GCA_031762675.1 Pachysandra terminalis
TTAGGTTCTTTGATTAACGATTCCTTTAGTTGATGTTTAATTCCGCATAAGATAGAATCGTTTAGAGAGCCTAACATACCAGAGACCAGTTGTACCACAATCTCTTTATCCAATCTGAAGGCTTCTTATTTTAGTCTCTAGAATATTTACACATCAGTTGTAAATATTCTTTAGAGAATCTTGCGATTTGACCTGCTGTGAGATGACGCCAGATTATTCTAGAATCAACAAAGATTCTGAGTTTGCATTCCATGTGATGCTGTATTATGTTTTTCAAAAACAGAATCTCCATCCTTCGTTTTAGAAACTCCTCAAGCTTTTTAAAGAAGCTTCCATATCTTCAATCAAAGTAGATTCTTTAACCCAAAACAACAACTCCACTATCACATCAAATTTTCTTGTATTTGGAAAATTCAAAATTAATCTAATAAGGTTGGGAAACAGTCCAACTTTATTAGAAAGTTTTTCTTTACTTTGAACATGTGGCCAGCTATAAAATTTAACAAAACAAATCCAGATTTCTCTCCAAAAATAATTAAAGACGAGATATTTGAATTTTCTAATTCGAAACCTTCATGAATTAGAAACCTCTTGAATTAGAGACTTCTTGAATTAGAAGTCACAACTAAACTTAGAGGTCTCTCAATATTACACAATTGACCAGCTGTGGGATGTCTCCAGAATCTTTTAGAATCAACTTGAATTCTGAATTTGCATTACACTTAAATTCCATTGCCATGAATGCCAAAATATCTAACATATATATATATATATAACATAATTGTAAATTTTAAACGTGTTAGACGCGTTGACTTTAGATTTGTATTTCTCAACATGAATTGCCAATTGTAAAAAAAGAAGAGTTAAACGTGTCCCAAAAAAAAAAGCATTGCACACGAAACACTGGGTTCTAAACATTTTTATATCGAATAATACATGAATATTAGATTTTGTCATATGTATCAATAACTGATTTTTTTTAAATTTTATACAAAAAGAAAATATTTTAATTTCAACTGAACATTTGTATCATGTGACAAACATTGTTGATTGGAAGTACACGTAGAGAAGTGATTTTTTCACACCATTATTAACAGGAGCTATGGGGAGGAGAGTGATAGAAAATTTTAAATAATCATTTATCATACAAATAAAAATTTATCCAATCATAAAACTAATATCAAGACTAATAAAATAATGTACATAATATCATTAATTTATATGCTAACTAGTAATACAAAAATTAACAAATTAAAATTATATAAAATATAAAATAATTTTAATTTTAATATTACAATAATAATGATAATAATAATAATAATTATTATTATTAGTATTGTTATTACTATTATTATTATTATTATTATCATCACCCTCACCATTTGTTATTATTAAAAAACAAAAATGAAAGATAAGAAAGCAAAGACCCCCCCAGACTTCAATAGATTTTTTCGAACTTTTATTTTTTTTTTAACTAAATGCTAAGTAAAAGAATTCACATATTTGGGTCTAGTAATTTCAGGTCTAGGGGATTATATGTAATATATTTGAAATAAATAATTATTGGAGGATATTATAATAGATATTTTAGGTTATTTGATAAATATTTTGGGGACATATGTAATATTTTGAAATAAAAAATATGATAAGAATCTCTGTTATTTTATAAAACTTGGGGGTCAAATGTAATATTTAAAAATAAAAATTATTACAAAGATTACAAAATATAAATACTCTAAACAATTTATAAAAATGTTAGAGGGGCCAAATGTAATATTTTTGAAATAGAAAACTATTGTAAGGGCCCCCGCCCCCATTCTCCGCCACCGGAATCATGGCCCCTCCAAAATCTTGACAAATTGTTCTAATTGCGCTAAAGTGGCGCTATATAGTTGTCCTCCCTATTTTGTTTTCTTACCGTGTTTTAAAAATTACAAGATTATATTTATTTCTTTGATAAATAACTGTTTATGTTCTTATAAAATTATATTCTATATATTGTTTTAATAGAATTAAGGTCTTATATCTATTTATTTTTCTATTTTTTATACTCTAAATTTATATTTTGTCCATATAATCTTTCTCTATTAATCCTTTTATATGAAGTATGACAACTTTATATTTTATTATATTTTTATTTTTTCTTAGTATTTAATTGTAATTTTTTGATGCAAAATTGAAATCATAAAATTAAAAATTTAATTTTTAAATTCCAATAATCGTTAAAAATTTTCAATTTCGTTTATGTAAGTAAAATCGAAATCATAAAAATTTTCTCTAAAAGATTTCGGATAATTTTGACAAAAAATGTTTAAAAAATATTGAAATATATAATTAATTTTAATTAAAATAATTTATTTTGTTTAAATCATCAAAATTTCATCGCGAAATTTTAATATTTTGATAAAATTTTACCATTTATTTCATATAAACAAAAAAAAAATATATAAAAATTTATTATTAAAATTTGATTTCGATCCTCCAACCCGAAATCATCCAATAATAAGTAGTGAAACACATTAAAACTTTTTTTCTATTTTATCATTTACAATTTAATTTGACCCCTCCAAAAATAATAATTCCTTGCGAGTCCACTGAGACGTCTATGGAATACTGTCGTGCTGATGGCATTAGTTGCGAGAATTGCATTACCATTACGATTGTTCTCAAATTACCAATATATTTTGGCCCATTACGTTGGAATACGTTAAGTTAAAAGTCAACGCAATGCCATTAATAACATGTTAGTTGTGACTTCCAAAACTTCTTTGTATCTGGACGTTAAATGTATTATTGAGCTTTCAAAGCGCACGTACTTCCTTCCTAGTGTTGATTGATTGGCTTTGGAGTTTGGATCCGTCACGATTTTTATATTTATTTATCATTTTTAATTAGTTATCTCCGGGAAGACCGAGAATTTAATGGTGGAATTAAGTTGGATGACTTCACTGTAAAGGGTGAAGTAGGGTTGTAAACGAGCCGAGCCCAACCGAGTTTTGTCTGGTTCCACTCGATCTTGTAAACTGTTAGGAACACATTGGGTAGAATTTATTCTCATAAACTGGTTTACAAGAGAAGGGTGTTCAAATACTTATAACCCATCAACTAATTTCATACTTAGTCAATGTGGAATTCTAACAAAAAAACTCGAGCGCAGTTCAGATTCGATAAAAGTGATTTATTTCGATCAAAATTTAAATAGAATTTTGATTTATTTTGGCAGAAAAATAACGATTTTGGACGAAATCGTTTTGACCAAAGTACAATTATTTCGACTAAATTTCTATCAAAATCGACACTATAAACCGAAATAAATCTAATAAAAAATACCTCATTTCGTGTGTTGGAGGGACTAATCCGACATCAAAATTTCACAAAATTTCGACAAAATTTAACACTATGCTCCATATATATCTATATATATATATATATATATTATGTTTAACATACTTTTACATTATAAACGTGATAGACGAGTTGACTTTAGATTTGCATTTATCTACATGAATTGCAAATTGTAAAAAAAGAAGAGTTAACGTGTCCCAAAAAAAAAAAAACTACAAAAAGGAAAAAAAAAATGTAAAAACAGATAACGTGATCCACCTTCTCGCCGTAAATAACTCCGTCTGTAATGTATCGGACCGATCATCGATGCATCTCTCTTTCATATATAGAGTAGAAATCAATGGCGGCTGTCTCTCTCTCTCTCTCTCTTTTCCTTTTTTTTTGGGCTATAAATCAAAGACGAGAGCGAGACTCACCGTGTCGCTGTGTAAGTTACGTGTGCGGTGACGATGTGGGAAAACATACAGAAGGATTTATAGAGCAAAGACACGATCTTTTTTGTTTTGTCCACGAGTCTTCGGCCATCTTTCCACCTCTGTCTCGACTTTTGAACAATGAAAGAGAGCCCAAGAGTTTCTTTACTTGATTGATGCTATTCTGCTTTTGTTTTTCCGGGTTTTATTAATCAGTTTCCGCATGGGAAATCTAATTTCCGGAAATTTCTGATTTCGAGAAACCTCTGGTTAGTTTCTTGATTCCTTCTTTCTCTTTAATGAGTTGTTCTACTACTACTACTCGATGATGAATGTCCTCATCTTTACACATTTTTTGTTCGGTTTTTGGAAGAGATGATCGGTTCTTCTTGAACTTGTTTTCCAATGCCTTCCTTATTTGGTTAAATTTCCAAAGTTTTCTATTTTTGATTATATGACTCTGTTTGAGCTTTCTCATTGATTCTTCCTTTTTTTTTTTCTCCCTCTCCTGAAAACGAGATTTTTGTACTTCGAAGCTTTCATGTCATTTGCATTTCAAAATTTTTTTTTTTTTTGGAGCATGAAATGGCGTTCAAGACTTTCATTTCATGATTTTCATCCGCATTTCATGATTTTTTGTTCATTTCAGAATCCTTTATTTATTTATTTATTATTATTATTTTTTTTTAATTTTTTAGAAGGTGATTGAACTTAACATAATAAGTTCTCTCCCTCTTTCTTCCTCTCTTTCAATTTGACGAAATTTAATAAAGAGTACTGGTTATTGTCTGATGATCAAAATATGAATATCTATTAATTGTTTCCGGATTGATTGGATGAGGAATCAAGATTACTGGTTACTGCATGCTGTTTTTTTTTTCCTCCTAGGATTTCTGAGCTTTTAATGTTGTTGTTAATGGGGGATATTCCATTTCCACAGGTCCATTGGCTTCAAATCTGTAAAAGCTTATTGGCTTTGGAGGAAGAAAAGGTGCAATAACTTTTATTCCAGTTCAGGTATGTATGTTCACTTAAAAAGCCATAATATCTCATTATTTATTTCTTCACTTTTGGTTTGCTCCATTCTCTCTACTTAGGGCTTGCTGATAGATCCATTAATAAGAATAATAACACAATAAATTTTGTTTTCCATGTATTTGAATTCCTTTCACTTTTTAAATAAAATATGAACTTCAAGGAACTTCTTGTTTTACTTTTCCTCACTCTCACACTATTCTTTTTGTTTTTGTTTTTTCATAGTTAAATCATTAGTATTTGAACTCTGAAGGTAATTTTTGTTTTTTTGTATATTAATCCAGAGTTTGGAGAAAAGAGACAGAGAATAATGGAAGATTTTTGGACTCTGTTTTGTGGGAAGGGATTCAGTTCAAGTATTGTATTAGCAATTGATCCTTCTTCATGTATGAACCACATCTTGGTCATTGCCTTTGATGTCCTTCTCTTGTTAATGTTCTTATCCATTCTTATTCATAAGATGTCATCAAGAACAGTTCAGATTCCGCTGCGCTTCCAAAGCTTTTCTCCTTTACAGATATTTTCTGCCATCTTCAATGGTGGTCTGGGATTGGTTTACATGGGTTTGGGCATTTGGATCCTGGAAGAGAAATTGAGGAAAATGCAGACAGTTTCACCTCTTCATTGGTGGTTAACGGCGCTATTTCAGGGTATTACCTGGTTGTTTGTGGGTCTAATTGTGAGCCTAAAGGGAGGACAACTTCCAAAAGCCTTCTTGAGAATTTGTTCCGTATTTGCATTCATCTATGCAGGAATTCTTTGTGTTCTGTCTCTTTTGGCTGCTGTTGTTAGCAACGATGTATCAATTAAGATTGCTTTGGATGTTTTATCGTTTCTAGGAGCAGTTTTATTGGTGGTATGCATCTATAAGGGATTCAAATATGATGAAAGTGGTCAGATTGCCAATGGCGGGACTCTTTATATGCATTTGAATGTTGATGCCAATGGCAGTAGTAAAACTGATTCCGGTGGTTATGTGACTCCATTCGCCAAAGCCGGTTTTCTTAGTAGAATGTCGTTTTGGTGGTTGAATCCTCTGATGAAGAAAGGTAAAAAGAAAACCCTTGTGGATGAAGAGATACCCAGTTTGCGTGAGGAAGATCGAGCAGAAACCTGCTACTTGTTATTTTTGGAGGAGCAGAACAAAGAAAAAAGAGAGAGGCCATCGTCTAGCCAACCTTCGATTTTGTGGACAATAGTATATTGCCAATGGAAACAAATTTTAATTTCTGGGGTCTTTGCATTACTAAAGATACTCACTTTATCGTCTGGTCCTCTTCTTCTTAATACCTTCGTTGAGGTTGCTGAAGGAAATCAGGCTTTTGAATATGAGGGCTTTGTACTGGCCATAATCCTGTTCTTTGCAAAATGCTTAGAATCTCTATCACAAAGACAGTGGTACTTCCGAAGTAGAATAATCGGCCTCCAAGTAAGATCTTTGCTCTCGGCAGCTATTTACAGGAAGCAACTGAGACTCTCCAATGCTGCTAAGATAACCCATTCTGCCGGTGAGATAATGAACTACGTCACGGTTGATGCTTATAGAATCGGTGAATTCCCTTACTGGTTTCATCAGACATGGACGACAAGTCTCCAGCTCTGCATCGCATTAGTGATTCTCTACCATGCTGTCGGGCATGCAACGATCACAGCCATGGTTGTAATAGTTCTCACAGTGCTCTGTAATACCCCCCTGGCCAAACTACAACATATATCCCAAACTAAGCTTATGGTGGCACAAGATGCGAGGCTGAAGGCTATTTCTGAGGCTCTTATAAACATGAAGGTTTTGAAGCTGTATGCGTGGGAGACTCACTTCAAGAGTGTTATAGAAGGGTTGAGGAAAGAGGAATACATATGGTTGTCAGGAGTGCAGCTGCGAAAGGCGTATAATGGCTTTCTCTTTTGGTCATCTCCTGTGTTGGTCTCTGCTGCTACTTTTGGGACATGTTACTTCCTTGGAGTTCCTCTTTATGCTAGTAATGTTTTTACTTTTGTAGCGACCTTACGACTTGTTCAGGACCCTGTTAGAATGATCCCCGACGTTATTGGAGTTGTCATTCAAGCAAAGGTTTCATTAGCGCGGATAGTGAAGTTCCTTGAGGCACCCGAGCTGCGGAATGAAAATGTTAGGCTGAAGTGCAATTCAGAGGAGATAAAGCACTCAATTTTTATCAAGTTGGCCGATTTTTCATGGGAAGAATATCAATCAAAGTCCACATTACGAAACATAGATCTAGAGGTTCGATCCGGTGAAAAGGTGGCTATCTGTGGAGAGGTCGGCTCGGGAAAATCAACCCTTTTAGCAGCAATTCTTGGAGAGGTTCCAAATATTCAAGGAACTGTAAGTTCTCATCATCCTTCACCCCTTCCTAGATTCTATAGTTGAGAAGAAAAACATCGTAATTATGCAAGAAACAATTCTTGTTATGTAGTGAGATTCATATCCATGTATATATAAATTACGTCAAATCAGAAGGCTTATCTACTAAACAGTTTCACCTACATACACTTTCTTGACTTTATAGTTTTAAAACAAGTTGTATTACGTACTGGATGCATATCCATAAATTTTCAGAGGATAAATGAAGAAATATGTATTGTGGAATTAATTGTGGTTAACCTCTAAATTGAGATGTTTTGAAGTCATTGATAGGTAATGTGGCTCCTCTGCCTTGATTGACAGATTCAAGTCTATGGGAAGATTGCCTTTGTTTCTCAAACAGCATGGATCCAGACAGGAACAGTGCAGGAAAATATTCTATTTGGTTCCACCATGGATAAGCAACGATACCAAGAAACACTTGAGAAGTGTTCACTAGTAAAAGACCTTGATATGCTGCCTTTCGGCGATCTCACTGAAATAGGGGAAAGAGGGGTTAATCTAAGTGGTGGTCAAAAGCAACGGATTCAACTTGCACGCGCACTGTATCAGGATGCCGATATATATCTCTTGGATGATCCATTTAGCGCTGTTGATGCACATACTGCAACGAGCCTATTTAATGTAACTACGGTTCCTGATCATTGTTCGGTTTTTTCATATATATTTGGAGGGTAAAGCTAACTTGGGTTGCTACAGGAATACATTTTGGGAGCTCTGTCGAGGAAAACAGTTTTACTTGTGACCCACCAAGTTGATTTCCTTCCTGCATTCGATTCTGTTCTGGTTAGTCAGCATTTAATTTACATTACTTTCTTTTCATTTTCTTTCAAGATGATCTTCCTTAACATGTTTCAAGAAAATTCAATAATCCATGCTGTCATTTGTAATGTTTTTTCCTGTTGTCAGTTAATGTCAGATGGCGGAATCTTACGCGCCGGTCCTTACAATCAGTTATTGGACTCTAGTAAGGAATTTCAGGTTCTTGTTAATGCACACAAAGAGACTGCTGGCTCTGAAAGGCTCACTGATGTTACTTCCCCGCGGAGACGTGAAACCGCTCCTAAAGAGGTTAAAAAGAGTCAAATGGAGAAACAGTCCAAAGCATCTGTAGGAGATCAGTTAATTAAGCAAGAAGAGAGAGAAGTAGGGGATGCAGGTTTCAAGCCTTTCATACAGTATCTGAACCAGAGCAAGGGTTTCATGTACTTCTCCTTGGCAATTCTTTCTCACCTGATATTTGTCGTCGGGCAAATATCACAGAACTTTTGGATGGCTGCAAATGTTCAGAACCCTAACGTTAGCAGATTGCGACTGATCATAGTGTACTTATTGATTGGAATATGCTCGACGGTGTTTTTGTTCTTTAGATCTCTTACTATAGTTTTCTTGGGTATTCAATCATCAAAGTCATTATTTTCTCAGCTCTTGAACTCTCTTTTCCGTGCACCGATGTCTTTCTATGACTCTACACCCCTGGGAAGGATAATGAGTCGGGTAAGCATCTCAAACATAAAACATTGCTTTCACTTCAGAGAAATTCTTGCAACTCATATTTCTACGTGTCATATATAGGTCTCCTCCGATTTGAGTATCGTGGACCTTGACGTCCCATTCAGCTTACTCTTTACTGCCGGGGCTACCATGAATACATACGCCAATCTTGGAGTGCTGGCTGTTGTTACTTGGCAGGTCCTGTTTGTTTCCTTTCCTATGGTTTTCCTATCGATACAGTTGCAGGTAATAATGGATGAATATTTCTCTGGTGAAATTTGTTATTCTGTTTGCCTCCTTTTCTCAATGAGTAACTTCACTGGAATTCTTCCTTCTTTTTTTTCCCTTTTTTTTATCAATAGAGATACTACTTTGCAACTGCGAAAGAATTGATGAGGATTAACGGAACAACAAAGTCTATGGTAGCAAACCATCTAGCCGAATCTATTGCCGGAGCCATGACGATACGAGCTTTTGAGGAGGAAGAGCAATTCTTTGCGAAGAATCTGAGCTTCATTGACAAAAATGGTAGTCCATTCTTCTACAATTTTGCAGCAAGTGAATGGTTGATCCAACGTTTAGAAACGCTGAGTGCAACTGTTCTTTCCTCATCAGCGCTTGCCTTCGTTTTGCTTCCTTCAGGAACTTTTGGTTCTGGTGAGTGCGTAAATTATTTCCCTTCTACTGTTATTAGTATTATCTTCTCATCATTCATAATTCTTATTTGTAATTGAATTTTCAATTGGACTTGTTATGGTAGCATAGAATGCCAATTTCTTTGGTTTAATATTCAAATTCAGTTATTGGTTTGATTAATAAAATTTAATTAAGTGAAAATGTTAGTTTGAGCCGTGAGAACCAGATCCATATGCATGTGACATTTATTTACCTATCAAAAAGGTAAATAAAATAAACAAGTACCTACATATTTTTGTATATACGAGACTAATTGTATGTTAATCCTCTAATGGCAGGATTTATTGGAATGGCACTGTCTTATGGTCTTTCATTAAACGTGTCCCTCGTTTCCTCTATTCAAAAGCAATGCACGTTAGCAAATTACATCATTTCTGTAGAAAGGCTTAATCAGTACATGCATATACCCAGTGAGCCTCCAGTAGTAAGAGAAGGGATGCGGCCTCCATCCAATTGGCCTACTGTGGGTAAGGTGGAGATCCATGATTTGAAGGTAAGTTTTCTGCTAACTTTTGTCTATACAATCTTCATTTGAGATGCAATCCAACAACACCACCCCCCTTTTTTTTGAATCTTGTTATCATTGCTGAATGTTAATATACTGTAGAAATTATGAAGCAGATCAGGTATAGGCCAGATACTCC
>JAUPMG010000009.1:2951458-2979061 GCA_031762675.1 Pachysandra terminalis
CTCGTTTTCTCTATTCAAAATCAATGCACGTTAGCAAATTACATCATTTCTGTAGAAAGGCTTAATCAGTACATGCATATACCCAGTGAACCTCCAGTAATAATAGAAGGGATGCGGCCTCCATCCAATTGGCCAACTGTGGGTAAGGTGGAGATTCATGATTTGAAGGTAAGTTTTCTGGTAACTTTGTCTATACAAATTTCATTTGAAATGCAATCCCTTTTATTTTTTCTGAATTTTTTTCACCACTGAATGATAATATACCGTGGAAATTGTTATGAAGCAGATCAGGTATAGGCCAGATACTCCACTTGTCCTTCGTGGAATCAGTTGCACATTTCAAGGAGGGCACAAGATTGGTATCGTTGGGAGGACTGGAAGTGGGAAGACAACTTTGATAGGTGCTTTATTTCGTCTGGTAGAGCCAGCAGGGGGAAAGATCATTATAGATGGCCTTGACATCTCCACAGTCGGGCTCCATGATCTGAGGTCGCGTTTCGGGATTATACCTCAGGATCCTACTCTTTTTCATGGGACCGTGAGATACAATTTGGATCCCTTATGTCAGCACAATGACGTGGAAATATGGGAGGTATTATTATATCTTTTGTGTCTTGTTTCTGTTAATATTAGGAAGTGCTAGAGATCCAGTGGGGTTTGAATGCTGAGAAGTGAGAACCCCGGGATTATGAAAATCCACTCTCATCTCAGACAGTGTTCAATGAATTGGTTTTAATCTAGAAATCAACTGTTTTAGTCTGATAATGACGGCTGATCTAGCAGAAAAAGAGCCGTTTGACTCGATTATTCTTTAAAACAATTAAAGAATCATGCTAATGAACATATTCATGAACTTGATCACGAAAAATGTGAACTAAATGTAATTATTCTTGATGGTTTTTAATCTTTTATAGTGTACTTGATCATTTTGAAGATACAATGATCATAAAGTTTATTGCCTTTTTTGCCTTTGTGTGCTTTTGTGTGAGTGGGGGTGGGGGCTCATATTAGGAATGCACAATAAATTAGTAATATTATACATGGTTTAGTAATTATAGGAGTGCTGAATTGATGTTCTTTATGTTCATTTCTGGAAGGTTCTTGGGAAATGTCAGCTTCAGGAGGCTGTTCAGGAGAAAGAACAAGGTCTGGACTCATTAGGTAAGATCAGACTTCTACGAATGTATCTGGGTATTTTTTGTTTTTCCCTCTAGAAATCCTAATCAACACCCTGGTATTGCAGTTGTAGAAGATGGTTCAAATTGGAGCATGGGACAGCGGCAGTTATTTTGTTTGGGTCGCGCTCTTTTGCGGAGAAGCAGGATATTGGTGCTCGATGAAGCTACTGCATCAATAGACAATGCGACTGATTTGATTCTCCAGAAGACCATAAGGACTGAGTTTGCAGATTGCACTGTGATCACAGTGGCCCACAGAATACCAACCGTGATGGATTGCACGATGGTGCTTGCCATCAGCGACGGTGAGTTTCATACCTTCAACCCATTTAAATTGAAGAATCTATATCTCATAAATCTGATGTTACAAGCACGATATGGCGCATTTGGAACCTCGGATTTTGAGAGAAAATAAAAGAAATGCTGGAGAAAGCATTTTCTTCTGTTTGGTTGAAGAAGGAAAGAGTTGAGGATAGAGATTTGGAAAGAAAGAAATTTAAAATTTTTCTATTTTGGGATCAAAACCTTTCTCCCCAAAAATGTAGAGATTTTGAAAGAAAAGAAAAGAAATGTGGAGAGCACTGTCCCAACACTCCAACCTAACTTACAACATATCTTACCTTTCCTTAGCGGCTAATCAACCTTGCCGAAATATATGAGAACTCACCAGAAAGTCATTGGAAGTCGCCAGAATTTGATTTTCTTTTCTTTACATGTCTCAACTTAAGCAAACACTTGAACAGATACACTTATCATTTCTTTTCTTTTCTTTTCCATTTCTTTTTATTTTTCTTTTCTTTTAATGTCCAAGGTTCTAAACACAGCCTTAATAGTATAAGAGAAAGCAAACCTCTATAATGATGCAATGATATAGCTTCCTATTGACATATCATAGAAAGACTCAAGGAATCTCTTGCTACCTGTTTCAGGAAAACTTGTGGAGTACGATGAGCCTATGAAGTTGATGAAGACCGAAGGTTCGCTGTTTGGACAGCTTGTCAAAGAATACTGGTCTCATATCCATGCTGCAGGGTCACAGTGAAGCTAACTCCTAACATTGTAATGTAGCATTTTTCTTGAGTGGATAAAACATGAAAATATGTAAGCAGGGAGGGATAATGAACTCTGGGTCGAGAGAAAAAGCGAGGAGAAATGGTTCAGAGGATCCTACAATGTAACTCTAGGTTTTGCAATATATAATGTTGTATTGAAATGCAATTCTTCCTTGTTTCCAGATTGCAGTCAAAACTTTACCTCTCTTCATGCAACTTCAGAGGGCCAATTCCCCCCCCCCCCCCGATTAAGAGTCATCCTACCAGCAGATTGAAACCAGATGGTCATTCTTATTTTTATTTGCTTGTTATGCTTCAACACATTCAAGGTTTCAATACTTTTTAGGCTCCATTTGGATGCCAAGAGTTTCCCAAAAAGTTTGTTGGAAAAGTAATAGCCAGAAAGTAATATGGTGGAAAGTGAAATTTAATTTCCTGGAAACTGTTTGGTTGTACCAGGAAAAGTTATAACTATGACAGAAAATCTTGATTTTGATGTTTGGTTAACAGGAGTGATTGAGAAAAGTTTTTCATCTATCCATTTTACCCTTCATCAGGAAGAAGGAAGTTTCGGTAGTGAAAGGTAGAGTGGGGAATGTGCCATTTGATGGAAATATTTTTTGGGACCCACACTTTCCTTTATATTCCCATAAGATCCGCCTAACCAAACGTGGCCTTAAGGTTTTGTCAGTAATGGATTTCCTTATAAACATTGAAGGGATTTGGAATCAGTTATGTATTTTCCATATTATGTAAGTAATGCACACTTGCAAACAGTGGACAATGTCTTTCAATGAGCTAATGAATGAAGTTCAAAGATAAGCAAATAGAGGAAAGAACACGAAAAAGGATTTAATTGAACCCACCATCCACTTATCTTTCCACATCCAAATTCCCATTAATGATAAAATCTCTCACAATCTCCAAACAACAACATTCTTCTTTTATTTCACTATTCACCAATATAAAACTCAAAAGCATTGGCATCTACCATCTCTAACTACAAGAAGTCATGGAACATATGAATTCTCAAGAACTGGTTGGGTTCTGATTACTGCAGCAGAAGGCATTTTACTTGTTCCCACCAAGACTGTCTCAAAAGCTACTCCTTCATTAGCCTTCTTTTCCATTTTTCCAATATTCTTCCTCCTCACAAATTTAAGAACTACAAACCCAATCAAACCTACCAGAACCAACCCAACAAAGCCAAGACAAAACCCCATCACCCACAGCTTCCACATGCTTCTTCTTCCTTTTCTCTTCACCGGAACGACGATCGCAAAGTGGCCTTGACGGCGAGTGAAACATACATCAGGCAAGGTCATCTCAGTGAGTTGCACTGATCCACCATTACTGAATGCAACACATCTCCTCGTTGATTTTGAGCTTTCTGGCAACGAGACATTCGGAAAACGAATCGAAATAGAATCCCCCATCTCATTGAAGTTAAGCTTTGTGACGCTTTCGACGCTTAAATTGGATGCATCATAGGCCATGAAACCAATGACAGGAGTAACCAGTGAATACCCAGACAAATTGTAGTAATCAGAAGACAAATTGCCCAGATTTTGAAACACTATAGCCAGTCTTTTCACAAAAGGCCTTGGTATAATTCTTGGTGGGATATTAAAGCCACTCAAATTAACTCCTCTTGCCCAGAAGCTCCCACTTCTTAGCCTTACAACAGAAACTTCCATGGCTGATAAATTAGGAGGTAATGAAGCTTTGTATAGAGAGCCTGTATGAGGCCTTACTAGTGATTTGTAAGCATAATTCTGAAGAAGATCATCTAAAGAATCACGGGAATTGTTCGTTAAGCTTTGAGCAAGAGAGAAGAATGATGAACAGAGGATCAACCAGATGATATAATAGCATCTGTTGATCCCCATTAAAAGCCAGAAAAACAACAACAAAAAAAAAAATTGTTATTGCAGGGATGTTATATTGTTACATATATATATATATATATATATATATATATATTGTTACATATATATATATATATATATATATATATATATATATCCATCCCCTTGGATCAACGAATACTCAAAAAAGTTTCACATTTCCATCTTATGCAAATCTAGTATTTCTCCTTGCAGGTTCTTGAAGAACATTGCAGTCAGAAGCTTGGAACCTATGGCAATGGCCAAGAATGGCTCGACCCCAGATGAAAATTAGTAACAACAGTTTGGTTTCTTGATCTCAGATTGAAATGCGAAAGATATTGAAGAACCCCACCAACTCTAAAACCAGAATCTCTTGATAAAAAGCTTCCCCAACTGGTAAATTGTTTCTACTAATGAGAGGAAACTGGTTTCATCGTCTCTTGGAAGGAGAATCGATTTCATCTTCATCTCCTTCCCTTGAGGGGATTCATTGAACAGTGTCTTAACGAATATTGGAATTGGATGAGAGAGATTGAAGGGAAATGAAAACATGAGAAGAAAGTTATGGTTGCTGAAGGAGGTTTGATCGATTTCAATGGAGAGAGTGAGTGATTGAAGTTGTTTTTGTGGTGTTTATTTTTGTTTGTGTGATTGGTTGTCTCCTGTTTGTTTGGATTGGTTGAAGTGTCAAAAGAAAGAGAAAGAAAGAATAGAAAGGCTATTCGGTTAGTGCCACATGCCGATGCCAACGAGAATTTTTGCATTGTGCGATAAACTAATGCACAAGAACTGATACTGTACATCTCTACAATTATTTATATATATATATTTGAAGCTTGTTGGGAACAGCTTTTTTTATTTATTTTATATTTAGTGGCAACAGTTGAGTGTAGTAGGTTACCTGGCCGGCGTTTTGTTATGTATGCCAAATGAACCATGACACATTTGATATATATCATATTAATCTAAGTAAATTTTAAGATTTTTTTAATTATAGATTATAAATACTTTATAATAACCTTTTTATTTTATTATTTTTTTTAAATCTATAAATAGTTATCTTTTAATTTAATGTATTACACTTTTTTCATACTTTTTTTCTTTGTTTTTAACTAACAAAAACTATTGATTTTTCCGGTTCATTTTTACGAGTAAATTATCCATCCAGAATTCGATTAGAACTTTCTCTTCTTTATAAGTGTTAAGTACCTCTAAAATACACTCAAACTCTAAAACAGAAAAAGTGTTAATGTAATAAAATAAATATTTTTATATAATTTAATAATAAAAAATTAAAAGATAATCTCTAAAATTCATCACTTTTATTTACCTCTATAACAAAATTATTATATAAGCTTATTTATAAACACATCAAAAGAGTTCTAACCCAATATCTAAACATAAAAAGACAAAAACAATACGTAACACTCAGAATACCATTTATAACATCAATTAGAAATCTATTTATTTATTTTTTTTGACGAGTTTACCTAAACAACTCTCAATGATATAAGTCTTTGTAGGTGGGTTTTTGGTGAACACTTTTCACGTGTGCTAAGGATGCTTGTGTTCTCTCACATGTCTCAAGGTCGGGATAGCTAGATCCGACTCGGGCTTAAACTGTTATGACATGGCTACTCCCAAGACGTTTGTTTGAACTGAGAATGGGGAAGCTGGCCGAGAAGATGTAGAAGGTACGCTAAGGTTACAACCTGATGACAGGAGACTCTTATATCCAAACTGATGCTACCTCAATCGTTACCTTACACAAGTCTTCCCAACTCTCTCTCTCTCTCTCTCTCTCCTCGAAGAATCTCTGCAAAGATTTCTTAACTCCGTAACAATGTATCTTTTACTAGTCTCTTTCTCTCACTTTTTATTTGCTCTTTTGGCCTAAGCCTCTCAAACTTTATATGCGTCAAGGAGAATCTCTAGGATGGTGGCAAGTCTCACCATCCTCCTTATCTGTAATTGTTCTTGTGTTAATTCTTTTCCATTAATATTGTAACAACCATATTAATAAGTGTAACAATCAAATTAATACCAATACTATGATCTATTTAATGTGCACTCATTACTGACAAACTCATGAGTTAACACCTTGATGTCGTTGTAGGAGGAGAAAATTTGAGATCAAAATATGCTACATAGCACGATCTCACAAGATGGGCCCACTAAAAATAAAATTTTCTTAAATTGAATCTTTGATTAGCTCAAATGGGACCCACAGAGAATTATTAAATTAAAATTATAATGATTCTCATTAAATATGAATTATCCTAACAAAATAGGAAAATTCTAAATAATTTTCAAAAGAATTATCTTATATTGGATAATATCCTAAAGTGGTTGAGAACAAGTAGAACTCTGCCCTCCCACATGCAGATAATCCTTAATTAAATTGGAAATTATCGCTAATTCAAGAAGGACTCTTCCCTCAAAATCTATAAATAGGGGTAGTCCTCTCACATTCAAGGGATCAGAAAATCAAAAAGCTCAAGGATTAGAAAAAGAAGCTCTGAAGCTCTGCTGGTCCACTGCCTTGAAGGTTTGAAGATCTGAAGACTTGAAGCATCAAAGTAAAAGCATTCAAGCCCGAAGATAAAGATCTCAAATCTCTGAATACGTTCAAAAGCTCAAAAGCCCAGAGATTTATATCGAAGTCGAAGTTTCCGGTCTATGTCTTCTATAAGTCTACAAGCCCGAAGATCAGGCTGAAGACTACGCAATAAATCCCTATGATCCAGTTCGTGAAATCTACCACTTCTTTCAAGAAGAATCTTGATTTAAGAATAAGCTATTTTTAGTCCTTAAATCGAGAAACCCAAAGAGAAGAATCAGAGAACATTTTCTTTTGTATACAAAAAATACATAGATATTGTAATATCGCATTCTAAATCAATAAAGTTGATTTTGTTCAGCATATCTTGTTTGTTGATTTTCAATTAACAAAATCTGTATTTACAGTCGTTGAACCGTAGGTCAGCAGCATGCTGAGATTTGGCTCAGCCGCCGACGATATCCGTGCCCGTGTCCACTACACCTTAAGGACCGCCGAAAATTTTGACAGGCTCTCTCTCAGGACGGAGATCTCCTCTCTGACGAACACCCGTAAGTATCTTTCACATAATTAAACAATTAAACATACGTTGGTCGCATTGTACTGAACACGACTCTCAATTTAGTCATCTCATTTCATATTGAGGATTCATAAATACAAAAATTGGACATTTCGAAACCTCGGAAAGCATTGGGATGGGCAAAAATGGACCCGATGGACTTGGGCGCCCACCCCTGCTGGAGTGACCGGGGACCCGGGCAAGGCCGGGCGCCTAGGCAAAAATACCTAGGTGCTCACCCCGAGTGCGCATTCTAGCACAACCCGACCCTGGAGCGATGTCTTCCCGCCATTTTCTGCCTTCCCGCTGGGAAGCAACGTTCAAACTAAATTAAATATCAAGTGACTCAAGTCTCTCTCTCGTGTTGAATCTAACAGAGTAATAGCACGAGATCTCTAAACGAACTTTCCTTCCCTGCGATCAACACTCAAAAGCCCTAAAAAAAAAAAAAAAAATTCCTACCTTGCTGCTTTTCATCACTCATGGCGGAAACCCTAGATTTCTCACGAACTCAACGCATCGTCTTCCTCGTGGATCTCCATCCGCTTTACTTGCAAAACCCTAACACTTACATCACCTCTATCCTCGCTTCAGCTCGAACTCTGCTTAGATTTCCACCGCTCTCCTCATCCCTCTTTGCATTCAAGTTCTTCTTCTCGTCTCTCTCTCCTCTTTTCTCCACCTCCAAACTCCACCGCCTCCTTGGCAAATCTGCTGCTTCTTTCTCCTTCGATCGTCCCTCAGAGTTCTTAACTTCCTTCTCTGAAACCCTAAATTCCCTCGCCGCACTCTCTGATGACGCGACTTCACCGCCTCGTGCCTCGCTGATGGCAAGTTCACTGCATCAGCTTATACACGACTATGGTTGGGAAACCGAAATTCAAGATCTTATAGGTATGTCAAAGAGTTTACCTATTGTTCGTTCGAATCTGATTCTATTGTTTTCGTCAATTCCTAGATCTTTGCAATGTTTAGCCGAGTTCATGGACGTGGAAATGGATGACGAATCCTTAATAACTTTAGATGCATTTTGTATGAAATTCTCGCAAACTTTTGGCAATTTAAATAATGTATTTCTCAATAGAGACATACATTTTAGTTGGATTGATGTTAATTTCGAACTAGAATGCAAAGAAAAAAGGTTAGAAAATGATGGATCTGTATTAGGCTTAGGGCATGTGGAGAGGGGAATTAAGAGTTCGGGTTGGGGATTTTGTTCGACAGATGTAATTATTTTGGGTTCTGCTCTTGCTCCTTTCGGGTTGATTTATCCAAATATTTGTTTTCCATCAATTGGTTTTTATCATTATGATTCTTGCAAGAAGGTTCCGGCGGAACTGACTCTTGAGATCTTGGATGTTAGCGGTAGGCCTCTAGAATGCAAGTGCTGTAATCTCAATTTGCTCAATTTGGACATAGTTGATGACATTTCACAATCACTTTGGGGATGCACTGGTGAGGTTGCAAAAATCCAAATCAAGGCAGTGCAGAGGAATGATGAGACTGTAAAGATTGAGGAGCAATCGTCTTATTCTGTTTTAGTACTTGGATCCTATGGGGAATGTTCGAAAGATAAAAGAGAAACCTTTGGTGATTTTTTTGCAGACCGAGTTCTTGAAATGCTCAGGATGGAAGTGAATGAGTTCATGCCAGGGAAACCCGTACCCATCTGGCAACTTATTCTAAGTTTCCTTTACAGGGAAGGCTACCAGGTTTTGGTGTCCATTTCAAATGGAAATGGAGCTTCCTTGATGGGAATTCTAAAGCCATTCACGGTTCACTTGGCTCTCCTCTCTGTTATAGGTAGCGGATCCTTTCCTTGTGACACACTACATGCTTCTGGTGCATCTTCTAGTTTGGCCAAGTTTGTGACAAAGACAGGCAGTGAGAAATGTAAAGCCAACATTGATATGGACGAATCAAATCCATTATCGGTTTCTCAATCTCGGAGTTTGTCTTTTGAAAAAGCTGTTGCATTGGATGATGGTAAAAGGAAAAAGATTAAAAAGCTATCAAATTTAAGTCAGGACCTTACATGGAGCTCCTTCTATATGGCAGCTCGTAGCCACTGTGACATGACCTTGGACGAGGTTTACTTTGGCAGGGGTTGTAATAACTCAAAGAAATTGAGATTCTTGAAATGTTGGATGAGACAGGTAAAGAAATCTAGTTGTTGTTTAACAGAAACAAATGGAATGAAGGCCCATCTGGACACCAAAAAAGAGATGGAAGAAAGACTAATTGGGTCGTGGCAAGAAAGTGAGCAGCCAGTCTCTCTCCCTGTCTCCACTGGGGAGGACTTCTTGAATGGAGCTTCTGATATTAAGGAACAAGATGCTTCTGTTTCATGTATAGAATCTTTTGAAGTTTTCTTCAACAGTATTTCTCAGAAGATTCAACATGGTCTTGAATCTACAGAATTGGACTTGGGGGCTTTAGCTGAGCGGCTCGTCGACTTGTCTATCCATTGGTTGTGTTGGAAGCAGGAAATGAAAAATAGTACTGAGTTACAACCAGATGATACTTGTGGTGCGGTGGTTGTTGCTGAACTTGTGAAGCATCTTTTAAAGGAGCCTAAAAATTTGGCAGTGAAGTACAAAGGCTACAGCCCATTATCTTATGCATCTGATCCAAGTTCCACCATTTACACCTCAGAAGCTATAGTTCGAGAGTATCCTTATCTAGTTTCTGTTTTCACTTTTATTTTTATGTTTGATGAATAATGATTTATTAATTTTAGTTACATGATTTTTTACCAAAATCTCTGTATACACAGACACAGGCATAGAATAAGAAGGAGAAATTTATTTGTTCACATGTGATGCTTTTATCCGTCAAATAAAAATAGGAGAGATTTACTGTTTACTTGCAACCAGTGAAATGTTTCCCTTGACTAACACAAGGTATGAGCTGCAGATTTTATTCCGTATGGAGATTCTTCGATCAAAGGTTGGGGTGAATGTTGATGAATCTGCAAGACAGAAGATTATTAAGCAGATTTGCTCACTCTTGGAGATCATTCAATATCATCTTACAGGAGGCTTTTTTGGTGATGTGACCCTTGATACATATGTGGCAAGGACCATAAAAAACAGGTAAAGCACAGTTGATACACCGCTATTGATGAAATCTCTTAATTATTATATGAGGTTCTAGTTTCCATTTTGACATTGATAAAATTTTAATATATATATATATATATTGGAATCACTGTTACCGAGATAACTTTTCTCATCATAGTTATCTACGATTACGGCTTCATTTTTCTTTGATCTCCAGTTACCATAATGTAACAATTGTTCTCGAGGCCAATGTTACTAAAGGTGGTCGCCTAGGTGAGCAGTGGCTTGCTTGGGAGTTGGGACTTAAGCAACACTAACCTAGGTGACCTAAACTAGGACATCAGGCAACAGTGTTGGCAGGATTTCGAGCCAGGCAATTGCCTAGTTTGATTAAAGAGTAGTTATCTTATTTAAACCAAATAACTTGAATAAAAAATTAACTTATAAGTTTTAAGCTTTAACTAAAATTTTAAAATTTATGTAAATTATAACTTAATGTAATTAATTTATCAATTGACTTTATATTTTTTAAATTGCGGGTAGAAAAGCCAACACATGAGGCCTTTCTATATTTGGTAATCAACAAAGAGGAAAGCTGTCGACTCTTAACCTTAATTTCATAGGACATTGGTATTCCTTCGCTCCTCTCTCTCTCTCTTTCTCTCTCTCCAATTTTACAAATTTTTTTCACTTATGCTAGAATGGCAATACCCCAGATTTTAAAGCATCAGCACCAATTATATTACATAATATACATAAAAAGTGACATTGGGCTCGTTTCCGGCCTAGTGCCTAATGGCCTAGGCGGCAGGCAATTCAATTGCCTAGCTTTGCCTAGGTGTTTTAACAACATTGCTAGGGGCATTAAGGAGAGCTTAAAAACTATGAAATCAAGTAGCTTAGGCAAAAAATATTGGAAGAATTTAGGAAATAAAAGGAATCAATCCATTAACAAATCATCTTATAAGGAATAATTTTCTCCTTTTCAAAATGTTTTTGTCCCATAATTTCTCAAAGATAAATTTTCTCCTTGAGCTCTAAGAATCCTTGGAATTCTTTTATGCAGTAGAGGCTGTGCTTTAGTTGCACTGGGGTAATATCCCCATGCCCATATAAATGTACTCATTTCTGCATGTCAATGGGTTTGAACTTGTATATTTGATACCTTAACTGGTTTTTTTTTTTTTGGTAGATGAGATTATCTCCTTTGAATTTTTAGAGAGCTCAGACCTCTTTACAGCTTGCCCATCTCTGCTAATGATCCATTTCCTGAAGATAAAAATCCCCGGATTTTCTTTCTCACTTACTTTTGATGCCAAGGGGAGGGGAATGCCTTTTTCAGGTTCTCAAGAGACATTAACCGTGCTTGAGGCCTATTCTTCTTTCTAGCTTGGTGGATTTGAGTGTATGCTGCTCCTCTTGATGCGATGGAAAAGTGAAAACCTTCTTTAGGTCCTCAAGGGACATGTCTTCTGTTAAAGGTTATTCAATAGCTTCAATTTGGACATTACCAGGCATGGAGTGATTATTTTTCTGATTTCAGGAGAATTGCGACTTTAAAATCACAATTTCATCACAGTTGACCTGTAGCCATTCCTAAACAAAGCTGTCTGTATAAGGCTGACTGAGAAGACCTTGTCTTTACTATTTTTCTGGGCGTCCAATTTCTTTGAATTTGAAGACACTCGATACATGGATTTTGATTGCTCATGGGGTCTATTTTGGGACTAGTCTAGAATGTTGGTGAATAGGAGGGGGAAGTTTGTATGTGACTACTGTTTCTTATATACTTTTTGTTTGATGTCTGTATAAGGTACATATATACTCACTGAACATTTTGACCTTTTGGTCCTTTTATACAATATTACTTTACCGATCAAAAAACAAAGTTAAAGGGATGCGAGCCTGGTGCTTTTTCCTTAGAAAGCAATCTAACCTTACAAGTTGCTGCGTTTCATGTTATTAGTTCAGAATACATATAGTTCTGCCATGATCTTATTTAGAAGGATTGCTCTGTTTGGGCTCTCACACCTGTGATTCCTTTGAATAGTCGGTAATCGTCTTAGCTAATGCTGTTACTATTCCTATTATTGCTTAAAAAGAGAAGAAGGCTAGATTGGATTTGTTCAAAGGAAGAAAAAAATAAGGCTATAGTAAACTAAATTTTAGTTGATTTCATAACTGCAGGTACTCTCATTCTCTAGAAGATGTGGTCAACAGAATCTACACTCGAATGGATTTGTTGCCATTTGACAATGTGGATGAAGAAGCCTCCGGATCCCTACACAATAGTGAGGAAAGTGACCAATCATGGAGAGGCAAACTAGACAGAAATGAGGTTGGTAGCAATTTTCTAGGCACTGAATCAACTTCAGTGGAGGCTGAGGCTTCCCAACCATCAGAAAATAATAATGAGAGAGCGGCTTGTAGCGACGAGCATCTGCATCGGTTACTGGAGGCTCAGCAGAGGAGAGAGAGGGCTCGCAGGTTTGCATCTTTCACAAGCTGGATGCCGGATTTACAGAGGGTATGGGCCCCAAAGCAGCTCAAGGGAGTGAAAACAAAAGTGGAATCACTCAAGAATCTGTCAAAGAGAAAGGAGCGGCAAATGGCCAGCTACGATGTGGTACGTGAGACTCCAATGCAGGGAAAGAAGCGTTTGTGCACTGGAACGGACATTGTAGATGAAGAAGAGTACACAAGTTATGAAACTAACTCCGGCGGATCAGTTTCTAAGGCTTTGTTTCAGGACAATGGTGATACAAGGCAACCCTGAGGAAGGCCCCTCGTGTGTCTCAGCTGCGCCCACCCGCTTGTATAATCTTATCACCATTTTAGTTCTAAGCTTCTCTCATTCTATAATTGAGAATGAACATAGTATGTAGAAAGTCTTAACATTTATCTAACATAAAACTGTTATAGTACAGAGCTATTTCATAATAACAATCCAGTGAGACTGATTTCTATGTACTTGAAAGTTAGTTAAGGAGAGAAACTAATACACACACACACAGAGATGACAACAGAGTAACAGAATCACCACCCTATCAAGTTGATCATCCTGATATGGTAGTCAAGAGGATATTATTGTAATTTTAAATATAAATACCACTTACCTCATCTCTTGTGATCAAGATCGTTCAATAGGACGGATGTTGTTTTGTGATGTTTATACAGGTAGGTAGAGGAAGGCTGTCAATATAAAATGCCTTGTTCCAGTTGGGTGCAAGGCACCAAATACTGCCTTTGCAAGGCAGCAAGTTTTGTTCAATCCAGAGGCAAACGTGGATTTTAGATATACGATCAGCCAATAAGGTGACTGTTAAGCGCCACGTGGCACTTGAAGATTACTTTCCCCAAAGAGAGAAAAAAATGGCAACATGGAATCCGGATAAATGAATGAATGGACGAAAGAAAGAATAGTTTTGAAAGTGTAATAGTTTGTAAATCAACTGTGAATAGATAGTGAAGGAGAGGTGAACGAGAGAGAGAGAGAGAGAGAGAGAGAGAGGCTATGGCAACGGCTTGTACAACAGCAGGTGCATCTTCAATGGCGGCAGCCGTTCTGGGGTCGCGTCTACCGACCACTACAATCTCATATCGCTGTGCGCTACCATATCTCCCGCCTCATCCGTCTTGCGCTTCTTTCTCGACTTCTATCAAGCATTTCTCAGGTATGGATTGGTTTTGTTCTTTCTGTTGCTTGGTTGCTATTTGCATTCACATTCGACCAAAGCTTTTACTGGAATTTCTGGCCTAGATTGTTTATGGAAATCAAGTAGTCAATTTCTGTTCTTTTGAACAGTTGCAGTTCATAAAACATGGTTACATCTAGTTTTGGATTGCTGAAACAATCCCAGAACAAATTTATGATCTGGAAATTTCCCATTTTTTGAAATAATTGTGTGATAAATGCAGAATTATAACTAGGGAATTTCCCATTTTGTGAAATAATTGAAGCTGTAATTCTTTCAGCAAAGGGGGATCCTTTATGAGTGGAGTTTGTCTTGGGATTCGTCCAAGGGTGGATTAATGGTGAAAATTGTCTGAGCATATTAACAAAAAAAAAAAAAAACACTGTATTTACATTCACAAGTAGCTAATTTCCTGCTTTCTTAATGAAATGGAATATCTATAATTTCTATACCAACTAGTCTTTGAACTCAATGGGACCTGCAGCCTTTTTGTTATCTATCACTTTGGTCCTCAATAGTATTACAGTTTTTTATTCACAATGAGGGGATTAGGAAATGGAAAATAGAAGATAATATTTCTGTTGTGTTATATTTGCAAGCGGAAGTACATTATCCGTGGTTATGATGATTGTATGTTTCTCAGATTATGTTTATACTTTAACCACGTTTTAATTTGCCTAAATTATTTAGCAACAAATTGGCATGTATACTGTGCAATAACCCTGTAACCATTGTTAAGTGCCTATGAGTTCAAACACGGATTTTTTATGACAGACGAGAAAGAAACGAGAGAATACGATGGTCAGATTATGTTTATACTTTAACCACGTTTTGATTTGCCTAAATTATTTAGCAACAAATTGGCATGTATACTGTGCAATAACCCTGTAACCATTGTTAAGTGCCTATGAGTTCAAACACGGATTTTTTATGACAGACGAGAAAGAAACGAGAGAATACGATGGCCAATCATGACCCTAAGGAGGGTACGGACTGACCATAGATGAAAATCCGATAACATAATAAGCAGAAACTACCAATCCAAACCCAGTAGCTAAAAATCCATCAACACCCCAGTAGCTAAAAACCTACTCAAACACTCATAAGTAGCATGTACTCCCTCAGGATACCAGTAAGCATAAGCACTCTATCCCTACCCCTTCCTTCGCTAACTTTTGTACCAAGTCATTAGTGGGCCTTGGCAAATGAGTGAACAAGATGTTCATCTCGTAAACCATAGATTTTGCATCCTGTTAAGATGCACAAGCCACCAAGAGTCGGGCTTTATAGCATTGCCCTTGCTATGGCACCTGAGTATGCATGTAGTATGGAACCCCAATGGTCTGCAACGATCCCTCCAATAATGTATGGAGTCAGAATCCCAAGAAAACAACCATCAAAATTGAGCTTGACAGTACCTCTCTTGAAGGGCTTCGACCTAGTTTTCATAGATTTACACCCTGTTGCTCAACTTGCTCTTATGATACTTCCAAAACCTGAATATGAAAGTTTTGGAGCTCAAAAAGAAATTAGAGGTTTTTATCTTATTAGCATCACAGAATTGATGAAGGTTCCATTGCTGAGGCTGAAACCTTTGATCAAGGATTTAAAGATTTTTCTCTGATCAACCCACCTCTGGACTTAATCAAGATCTCTATTTCACGAGCTCTGGAATTTGAAGTTTCTTCCTCATGCTTCAGAATTTCTTCTGTATGGGTCTTTGATTTATCTGTTCTATTTTTTTGTTCTTTTAATAACTCCTTTCAGAAAACAAATGAACAAATATTTATATTTTTGATAGATAATGAACAATATTCATATTCAATAGAATAATCCATGTGGATGAGCTGAAACTTTTAAATATTATATTTCTTTCCAAGGCCAAAGTTGTGAGTATGTCCCAGTTTCTTTTCCTTCCATTTATTTTTGTTTGAACCTTGATAGATTCACAAAGGTGTTTCTCTTCATCTCTTGTAAACCTTCAATTGTTGAAAATGGAGCTCAAAAGATATCTGTATAAAGTCCTTAAGGATTTGAAACTGTATACATAATTTATTTCATTACAATTTTTTTGGAAACAGATCCCCGAAGGTTTTCTTCATTCCACATCAGAGCCACTTCTTCAGAAGAAACATCCGGTTCTGTTGAAGTTGGAGAGGTTTTCGAAGACCTAAAGGAGAAGGTGAGAGCTTCCTTACTTAAATCTGCAGAACATATTATAAAAGTCTACCATGGTCAATATGTTAAAAGGCAATGGATCCCAATCTCAATCACCACTAACTTGACCATGACAAGACACAAACTACTAACTTTTGTTAGACTCCATGTTGTCTGAGTAATCAGTTACACACGCGCGCGGCCCGGCATGATTTGGGTTGTGCCCAGGCACGGCACGGTAGGGGTTATAGTGTCGTTTTAGACTTGGGCACATGGGCCATGGCACGGCACGGCATGATCCAGACACGATTGGGGCACGGGCAAGATTGAGTTTTGGGCAGAATATGGGCAAAAACATAGGTCCGACCCGGCACGAAGGGCCCATTAGTACACCCTTAACTGGGTCTATTTTTTGATATTTGAGTCTGAACCGGTTTCTTTTTTATTTCTGTTGATAGTGGGATGCACTTGAGAACAAGTCTACCGTACTTCTCTACGGAGGCGGGGCAATAGTTGCAGTTTGGCTCTCGTCCATTGTTGTTGGTGCCATTAACACAGTCCCTCTGGTAAGTGCTCTTAACTAAATACATGCAATTTGTTTCTTCAGTTGTGATAATTTTGATGAATATTTCTGTAGTCTTCAATGGCTGGTTACAATAGTTTTTCTTAGTGAATCTTCCTCTGAAATACCCAAATTTTTTGCTTATTTAACAGCTTCCAAAGATCATGGAGTTGGTAGGTCTTGGATATACTGGATGGTTTGTCTATCGATATCTTCTCTTCAAGGTAATATCTTAAGACTCTGGTTAGTAGATTTACATGCATAGGATCCAAATTACTTCTTTGAAAACAAGGCATATATATAAAGGGATTGTAATATTGTCTAAAACAGTGCATCTTGAAATATTCTTTTTCAAAATGAATTCAAGTTATAAGTTCCTACAACATCTGCTGACAAAAAAACACTTGTTTCGTCAGTCAAGTAGAAAAGAGCTTGCCACAGATATTGAAGCATTAAAGAAAAAGATTGCAGGGACTGAATAGAGAGAGGCACATGATTTGGATGATCGGTTTTACTTTGCGTTAATTCAGATCATTGGTTGAAAATGGTTAGCTCTGGATGTTCTTCCTATATGAGAGGCACTTGAAACCTGTAATGTAGTTGTAATTTTCTTTGTTTTTTTTTTTTCCTTTATCTTGTATCAAACCTATTAATTCCCTTGAATGATAATCACCAGTTTTCTTCACAAGCAGTTTTTATAGCACATGATTATTGAGAAACCCATAACATGATGAAAGGTACCATGACAAAGCCACTATTTCTGGACTCTTAAGCCCCATGAGAAGCCCTAACCCTAAGAGGAGGGGGAAAGAAGAGATAGGCATGAATAATGCAAAACTTTGCTCAAGTCTGGCTGTTTGATTAATGATTCGTCTTAGGATGGTTCATATGTTGAATATATTGAACGGGTGGGATGGTGCGATCTGTTTTATAGATGATCCGTCTATCCTAGGTGACGTTCTGGCTCTCAAAACGCAGGTTTGTGTTCTGAGTGTGAGAATGCCACCAATTCGTGAATTTGAAAAGCCAATCTGTTCAAAACGCGGGTTTGTGTTCTGAGTACGAGAACGTCGCCAATCTATGGATTGGACTTTTCAAATCCGCGAATTAAAGTAAATGCATAGGAAATGGGGTATTTGGGATATTTTTAAACATTTTGGGGTTAAATTTGTTGAGCATTTGGATTCTTTTAAATCATTTAGAGGTCAAAATTTTGAAAAATGAATAGATATTTGGAGGTTTTTAGAAAAAATATAAAAATAAATGAGTTTTATTATAAAAAAAGTTAAAGTACGTTAATAAATATTTATTTTGAATTATATCTTTGTACAAGAAATATAAGTTTGTAAATATACTCAGAAGCTCTATAGGCGTTCTAGACCATAAGTTATTTTCAAGTTTAGCACTCTTGCTCTCGTTCTCACTTTCGTTCTCGCACCTGCTCTACATTGGCTAGCCGTAGGTCCAGCAATGTAAAGAAATCCTGATTTCGAGAGTTCGAGCCTCTCTCACCCCATAAAGCTTTTATTTTATTTTATTTTTATTTATTTATTTTGAGATTATTACAATGTTGTTTGTTTCAGGTCCTAGACCTTGATAGTTCCCACAAAATAAATGACTATAGTTACATTTTATCATCTAATAAGTTGATCCATCACCCCATAAAACTTTGATTTTTTATTTTATTTTATTTTTATTTATTTATTTTGAGATTATTAGAATGTTGTTTGTTTCACGGAATAAATAGCAGTATAGCACCGGAGTATGTTATGGATCAACTTATTAGATGATAAAATGTAACTATAGTCATTTATTTTGTCGGAACTATCAAGGTCTAGGACCTGAAAACCCATAAAGAATTCTTACTGATCATTTTATTTTTTAATTAGTAAAGTGTGTATAAATGTTTACACATATTGATTAGTAAAGTGTAAAAACATTTACACATTATATATTTTTTTTATCAATAAAGTGTATAAACATTCACAAATCATAATATTTTTTTATTAGTAAAGATTCAAACATTATTTATTTGTTTTATTTTATAATCAATAAAGGGTGTATAAACATTCACAAATCACAATTTTGTTTTATCAGTAAAGTCCGTATAGACAATTACACAACACATTTTTTTTTCAATAAAGTGTAAAAAATTCATACATCACAATTTTTTTTTTTTTTTTTTTTGTGATCAGTAAAATGTCTAACATTCACACCACAAAGATTTTTGATCAATAAAGTGTATATAAAGATTTACATCACATTTTGTTTTTTTATTAATAAAGTGTATAAACATTCACACATCATATTTTTTTTCGATTAGTAGATTGTGTATAAACATCCATACATCACAATTCTTTTTAATCAGTAAAGTGTATTAATATTCACACATCACAAAATTATTTTTAATTAGTAAAGTGTATAAATATTTATACATTACAATTTTTGTTTGATTAGCAAAGTATGTATAAACATTTACAATTCACAATTTTTTTTTATCAATAAAGTGTGCATAAACATTCACAAGACAAATTTGATTAGTAAAGTGTATATTCAGGGACGGAGCTAGAAACTTTTGTGAGGGGGGCCAAGTATATATAGTTAGAGGTGGCAACGGGTCTAATCTGAGTCCGAGTAGGTTATAAATGGGTTACAACTTAAATGAATTAGGTTGGGTTCGACTCGTTTATAATGGGTTGAAAAATCATAGAACCTAAACCCAAACTGAACCCAATTAATAAACAGGTCAACCTTAACCCGTTAAAATGAATTGTATTCGGACGGATTGGATAAAAAATTGCTAGCTCTATATATAACAAGTAACAAACATCAATTTTTTTTTTTAAAAAGTACATCCATGATCCAACTAATTTGAACATAAATATATATAAAAAAGTAAAAAAATCAAACAACTATTAATTTGAACATCATATATAAAAAGTAAAAATATTCAGGCAACTCAATTTAATGGCATATCATTGTTTCATCAATGGCAAGCTTATGTGCAACATCCTTAGCTTGATATACTTGTAATTCATTATGTCGCTTGCAAAAGGCACTAACGATGTTTACAACAAAAGTTAATTTAGAAAAGAATTGATGAATACGAATCACTTCTCTTGATACTGCAACCAAAGCTAATTGGATGCAATGGGCGAAATAATGAATATAATATCCATATGGACAATCATTAGAAATTAAGGGTTGTAATCCATTCCATTCACCTCGAATATTACTAGCTCTATCATATCCTTGACCCCGGATATTTTGAATACCGAGATTGTGACGAGAAAGAGTGACAAATATTTCGTTTTTCAAGTCAATGCTATAATATCTTATACATGAACAATGTCGAAAAATCGCACACGAATAAAACCATCTTTGTCAACAAATCTCAAAACAAGAGCCTTTTGTTCCTTTTTAGATTCATTTCGAGTTTCATCAACTATTATGCAAAATTTTGCATCACCAATTTCTTTACGAATTATGTTTCGCATATTATATGCAAAAATATGCAGAATTTCCTTTTGGATCATTGGTGAAGTATATTTGGCATTTCCTGGAGAATTTTCTACTACTTTAACAACTGTTTCATTGTAGGTTGGCAAAAGTTTTATCATTTCAAGAAAATTTTCATGCTTTTTTGAATCTAGATGTTCATCACGACCTCTAAAAGCGCATGCTTGAAATGTTAGCCAACAGATGACATCATCTGACGTTGGAAGTCTTAATTGGTTGTCTGCAATTTGTTGAGAAGTTTGTTTCTTAAGTATCTTCTCAATATGTTGTAACTGATTCAATAGATCTCTACCACATTTTTCAGCTATTTTATGTGGTGAATTGGGATCTCTTCCCACATGGCTTAAGAAAGCACAATTCTTCCAATCGTTTACCTTCTTTCAATTTCGAAATCCATCAATAGTAAAGACATTTGATCCAAAACGTACAAAAGGCTTCTTATAAAAAACATAACAAGGTAGACAAAATGTTGCATCTTTGGAAGGAGAATACTCTAACCAAGTTGGAAATTGTTTGAACCAAGAAGATTGAAATCCACGATGATGTTTTTCTGCTTCAGAAAGTGGATAATCTTGAAGAGTATGTTGATATGGCCCAGCCTTCATATAAGCACGTCGGATTTCATACATATTAAAAAACATTTGGCGGGCTACCTCCGGTCTCCGTCCTATGTATATCAACATTCACACCACAATTTTTGTGATCAGTAAAGTGTTTAAACATTCACAAATCACAAATTTTATGTTAATTATTTTTTGATCAGTAAAGTGTATATAAACATTTATAATTTTTTTTATTAGTAAAGTCTGTATAAACATACACAGAACAAAATTTTGACCAGTAAAATTTGTATAAAAAGTAACACATCACAATTTTTTTTCCAGTAAAATATGTATAAACATTCATACATCACTTTTTTTTTTAACAAAACAAAATTGTATTTGATTAGTAAGTTGTCATACATACATCATAAATTATTTTTTTTTATCAGTAGAGTGTGTACAAACATACACATCACAAATCATTTTTTATCAATAAAGTGTATAAACATTCAAACATTACAATTTTTTTTAATCAGTTAATTGTGTATAAACATTCACATCACAAAATTTTTTTATTTTATCAGTGAAGTGTATAAATATTCACATCAGAATTTTTTTTATGTAAAATGTGTTGTGTATAAACACACACATCACAATTTTGTTTTATCAGCAGATTGTGTATAAACATTCATACATCACAATTTTTTTTTGGTCATTAAAGTATATAAAAATTCACACATCACAAATTTTTTTATCAATAAAGTTTATAAACATTCACTCTTAACGCGCAGTAGCCCGTTTATAAGATATGACCGCAAGCCCTAAATAATATATATAAAGCAGGTAGTATACCTGCTCCCCCACTAACTCACATGTGTGAACTCCGAACAACGTCCACACCCTCATTGGGACACATCATCAATTCTGATAATCTTTAGGCCTAATCAAAGATCTCCAATGTTTTTATCCTATTAGGATTAGCTTATTCAGTAAGTCAACTCTTCGAATGATAAAATGGTTATTGTAGATCTGACATGGGCTAACCACCCTCGTACGGTCAATTTAGTGAGGCCAACTATCTTGAGATAATCAATTCGTCAGTCTAACAACCACGACATGGTCAATTCGTCGAAGAGTTTGCTACCCTCAAAGGACTAAGGGTTTGTCCCCTTCAAAGGACAAGATATAAACATGTCACCCTCAATAGACTTAAAGCTTACTGACTTCGAAGGAATCTTTATTGGAGAGGCTTTCGAAGGAATCTTTATTGCAAAGGCCTTTGAAAGCATGTTTATTTATTCATTCCCAAATATCACCTTCGGATGACATCTTCAAGAAACAACTACAGACAACTATGTGAAACTCATTACTACACTTTATTTAGAGGGCATTTCGAAGAAAATATAATTACATTTGATTTTATTGAGTTCAACTCAAAGTCACTCGAATTGGTTACTTCACCTAAAACTTTGAGGAATCTTGTACTGTCTTATGAGAACTATTAATCATGAAAACGAATTGTTTATTGAAGGTTTTAAATCTAAGGTCTTGATATAAGTAATTAGATAATATACTGGTCACCTTGTGAGATGCATGCAGTTACTCTGACTTCCCTCGAAGGAACATAGGTTAACATACCAAAAAGGGTTCCCTTGAAGGTGAATTAAGTCTTGAAGAGTATTTTGTATGGAATTTGAATAGCTCCTTTATTTTGATTGCAATAATCCCCAAATAGTCACGTTATAAAACTTCACTAACTTTTATATATATATATATATGTTATATGTGTCATAAATCTGTGATCTCTTGGATCCCAAGGCAACTTATTACAGAGCAGGTTCACCATTCTCATTTGAAATCAAGTGACTCGCCATAATTTTCTTTTGAAAATAACTTATGCAAACTGATCACACATAAATATTGGATATGTTCGTTGCCTGGAGATAATTCCAATCATCTCTCTGGACATGGTTCCAATTGACACCTATCCTAAACAAGAGATGATATTTGGGATAGTTTTCTATATAAATAGCAAAACATGCCTTCCAATCCCACCCACTAATCAATTGAAAAGTTTATGAAACAGTGAGACCTAATTCTCTGACTCACAAAAATGTGAAATTGATTACAAGTGATAACTTATTTGACTCCTTGAGAGAAACAAGAGACTCACGTCCCTCGAACACTAACATACCCTTATTCGTAGTATTCATTCTTGTTGGCATATATGACATCTCTGTCTCTCTCTCTCTCTCTCTCTCTCTCTCTCTCTCTCTCTGCTCCTCTCTATCTTATCTACATGTCATATTTGATAAGAAACATTCTTAATAGAGCGATTGCATAACAGTTTAGGCTAACTTGAGTCGAACTTTCCAGACTATATGTAATTGTATTGGTGAACTCGTTTTATCAATCAAAGGCATCCAAGTTCCTATCTGTTACAAATTTTGCATCACCAATAAAATGTTTCTAAATTTAAGTTCACAATTTATATCTAATGCAATTTTTAAAATGCTAAATTTAAGAACTAAAATTTCAAAAGTAACTTTATAAACGATAAAATAGTTTAGGCAAAAGAGTGTTTGATCAATATCTCATAAATCTAATCATTTTTGTAGGAAACTCAAAACTCTACCACTACGATAATATATAGTGACAACCTAATGCATATATACTAAATAAAGGTTCCCTTTCAAGAGGAATAAAACCTCTTACATAAGCCAACTGAAAAGTTGCAAAAAAATTAGTAAAGGGCAGACCCTGAAAGAGAACAATTTAGAAAGCCCTGTTTTCCCTCTTCCTAACATCCTTTATGATTTCTTCCATGTAACAGTGCGGGAATGCTATGTATTCTTCTCTATCGTGGCCAAAAGAAAAAAAAAAAAAACAAATGTAAAAGGATCGAGAACAATGTCACAGTACTCCTTTGGTGAGCATAGAGAGGAAGGCCAAATTACATTCTTCCCTGAAATTTTAGTAAGAGAATGAAAATTTCATTAAAAGAAAAAAGTGTGAAGGGATGAAGGATATGTAAAGAGGAAACAAATAACTGGAGCCTAGAGAATAAGAAACATGCTGCAATTCTGGTTTCACTTGAAGGAGCAGGAGCTACGACAGGAAAGGAAAAAGAAAAAAGAAAAGAAAAAGCAATTTCCTCGGAAAGTTTCCATGCGTTCCTAGTTTGTCAGAGTTCTCAGCATGTACAAATTCTACATGTAACCATGATGCCATGCTAAATTCCCAGCTTATGCCAACTCTGTAGATGCATGCTAGCAATGACACAGCCAATGGCTGAAAGCAATATATTCTTCATGATCACTATAAAGACATGTATACAAGGAACATTCACAAAGAAGGGGAGTTGAAGATATCCCATATCAGTTTAATCAGAATGTAATGAATTCTTGCCCTATATATATATATATATATATATATTTGTAACTATGATACTACAAGTCAGAACTCAATAAACATAACTATAACAAATTAATAAAACAGAGGTTCACATATAAGTTCTAGTGTAAAGAAGTTAGTATCCATAATGGAAACTTGAGGAAGACTAAATAATTCACACCTAATCAGCTTCTAAGAAAAACGAATCGCCACCACACCCCACCAGGGTTATCATTCCTCCTCCTCCTCACAGTTGATATTTAAAATAAAAAATACTTGCACAAGATATGTGAACTACAATTAAACCATTCATCATCCATTACAACTGCTATAACTGCAATAGACCTCATCCTCAATAAAACCATTCATCATCCATTACAACTGCTATAACTTCAAAAGGGACTGAAAAACAATCCTAAGAAAGATAAAGAACGATAGAGCAATGCATGCTGTAAGCTCTAAAACAAAGCGAACATAATAACTTGGGAAAAATCTACAAACTAGAGAACCACATAAAGGGGCAGCTTCAGTTACAGTCACACAAAACACACACACACACGCGCAGTCGCAGTCGCAGTCACAGAGAGAGAGACAGACAGTTGATATTTTAAAAAAAAAAAATTGCACAAGATATGAGAACTACAATAAAACCATTCATCACCCATTACAACTGCTATAACTTCAGTAGGACTGAAATACAATCCTAAGAAACATAAAGAACGATAGAGCAATGCATGCTGTAACCTCTAAAACAAAGTGTACACAATAACTTGGGAAAAATCTACAAACTAGAGAACCACATAAAGGGCAGCTTCACTTATGTCTAATAAATGTACAAAACAGATGGGCACACACACACAGACAGATAAACAGAAGCTTTGTGCCCACAAAAAGCACATAGAGAGTTTGGTTTACCACTGCCAAAAATTGAATTGTGAAGTATGCACAAGCTTAAGATGTATTTTGGACCTTGATATACCAACAAAGTCCTGATTCTAAGAGAAACCCTAAACCATAGAAACCCCACTAACCACCTTATAAACAAGTTGCAGAGGATTCACAACATTATCATCATCGCCAGAAAATTATAAGAGAAAACAGAAAGGAATTTTTTTTAGCAAATTCTAATAGAACTTCAAACCATCTCATAATTGGAAAACAATCAAAAGATAATTATTATTGCATCCAACCATAAACGATATATCTCAGCATAATCCAGTAGAATTGCTATTACATACAACAAAATCCTCGTACGACCGTCAACAGTAAGACCCATTATAGAGAATCATGGTTTAGAAAGAAAAGACAAAAAGGCAATTAAACTAAGAGTGGCTCTCAAACCCTAGATCTTATCAATATCTTCATCCTCAAACTCGATGTAATCGTCACCAGCGCCTTCGTCCTCCTCATCCAATCCAGCAGCGATACCCTCGTTGAGCCTAGTGTTCTCCGGCAACTCACCGTAGGCCTTCAAGAGCCTAGCCTCGTCAGGCATGTACTTGAGGATAACATCAGCCTTGTCATCCTGATAATCTCTGAGTCCGACCAAGATGATATCACCGGCAGCGATCCAAACCTTCTTATGCATCTTACCACGTATGTGGCAGAGACGCTTACTCCCGTCGATACACATGGCATCACATCGGCCATTGCCGAGCATCCGGAGCACCTGAGCGTATTCCTGGCCGTCTTCCTTGAAGACCAGTTCTCTCTTCTCATCATCGGCTTCGTTCTTTCCTCTTTTACGATTCTTTCCTCCTTTCCCCTTGTTCTTCGGCATCCTTACTGGGTTTTTGAAACCCTAACCCTAGCTTCCTCTGAGCTTCCTCACACGACCTCTTGATTTTTTTGCTCTCTCTCTCTCTCTCTCTCTCACACACAGAAATAGAGTTGGAAGAGGGAGTGCAAGGTCAATCTTACCCTTTTAAACAAAGAGTCCTGGTTGAATTGTTTGGTAAAACGCTCCAGATACAGAAACCTGGTCATACACGTAAGTCACACGTGGAAGCTTAAGAGAAATCATGGTTGGTCTAAAGGATCAGAATCAGATGAACGGTTGAAATTGATCTATGAGACATAAAGGATCGTCTCATCAGCCAGCTAATGCTGGTGAGACGTAAGCAAATATTTTTATGGCAAAAAGGCATCCTGGTCAACATTTTGAAGGAAGGAATAACAAACGTAAACATCACATATAGATGCAAATCCACCTGGCAAAAGTATCTAAATCCAGTGGCTTTAAACAGAGCTCAAGAACAGATAGATGCATCATCACCCAGAATTACGTGTTAGAGAAGCAAAATCAATCACAAGACGGGAAGAAAAAGCCAGGATACTGAGTCAGTGCCGGATGGTGAGCTCAGCCCTGAGGTGGAGGATGCCATTGATGAAGTAAAGGCTGTCATCAGCAATGAAGGATGCCCATTGTATGGCAAACAGATTCCGGTAGCCGACTGCCTTGCCACCAGTGAAGGTATAGTTGCCTTTGTATTTGCTCACGTACTCCTCCGTTGGCTTCGACCTTGCTGCAAATTCGTAGTCAACGGCAAAGCTCACAGATCCCTTCTCCTGCATACCCAAGAACAGCCCAAAACAATGGAACGCGCTCTGCTGGTCCATGTTGCAATGTGCAGACAGAAAGAACCCTTGTCCTCCCAGATGAAAAGCCTGCGAATACACCCTTCCTGATGGATAGAGGTTTGCACACTCTTCCCTCTTCAGATCCAGATACACTATGCATTGCTGCCGGGGCAATTCAAACTCCACTACCTTAACGGGGCGATACTTGTAGGCACGCTCCACAAAGCGGCGATTGGTTGAAGCAGACTCCTCTGCAGCTAGAGAGCGCTGCCGATGCGGGGTCTCGGCCTTGAAGAACAGAGCCTCGAGCACAACCTTGGATGCAAGGTCATGATCAAAATCATTGCATGTTAAAACCTTCTTCAACTTTCGGCAGGTCATGTAAGGAAAGCGGATGAGACGACCAAGGCGTGAACCCAGGACTTCTCGACGGTCCTCCAACTTCGAATACTGGGTTCGGGCCCACTTAAGCACAAAATCATATACAGCATCCTCGGATGCAACTTGCAGATCGTCACTGAACAAGATCGCCTCGATTCCAGCTAGGGGCAAGTTTAGCACTTCATCTTGGAACCTGGTAAGAAAGGCATATAAAATCACTAATGGGCTAAAAAGTACTCATTGCAAAAGTAAACACTAATCAATCGCAGAAAAAAGAAAAAGATAATTAATAGATAATTAAGATCCAATCTCATGTCACAACACAGTGATGGTCAGATCAATAAAATTCATACAAAGTTATTTAATTTACTTAAAACAATAAAATTCAGGTGGCAGTCTGATCATATGAAGAAACAGAATTCCAGTCTAGATTAATATCAAAAGGGTATATATATATATATATATATATATAGA